>JBBMOC010000005.1:795280-1187709 GCA_037975185.1 Centropyge bicolor | reverse complement strand
TACACGAAGGACTCGTAAATAGGCTCAGCCTCCCTTCCCAACGCATATAGAAGAGAGTTAATTTGTACTTCCCCGCTCTCTTTGTCGAGCTTCGAGGCCACTCGGAACCTGTCAAACCGGCGCCTCCAGATCGGCCACTCCATCGGCTGGGAGAAGTCAAAGGGCTCTGGCGGTCCAAACTTCGCCATATCTCCTCGGCGTTCAGTCCACGACTTCTGACACCATGTCACGTTAATCACCAGCCAGTCGACGTTTGGTCTTAACGTTAGTTTTATTCCAACTTGCAGAACAGTCCAGCGTGTCTCTCACGTCTCTTGCACTCACTCTCAGTCGCGCTCACATACGTCACACACGCGCGCCCACACTCTCAGTGTTGCATTCACAGACATCACCACAGTGTGCATACAATATTATGTCATGATTTGAGTCAGACCAATATTTTAGTTAATTAGTATATGATATTGACCTTTAATGCATAAATGCAAACTATATTCATATAGAACGAAGCCTGTGAATTTTGTCCCCTATCACTTACATTGAAAGTACTTTTTGAAGAAATTTCTTGATGGCTATTATGAACAACAGGAATGAATACTGTGACCAAAAATGGTTTCAGTCTACATGGACATAAAGCCAAGTTCAGTCAATGTTATCTATTTACTTCAAGATGGCGCAGCTCTAGTGGCCGACTGTTACAGCAGCTCTCTTCACTTTTTTTCTGTCTTTTCTTTTATTTAAAATGTGTTTTTGTTTTTAAATTCCTAGCTCAACACTTCCACCATTGTGACAGTGTTTGAGTTAGTATTTTTCATTCATTTTTCGACAATGTTTACGTCCGTGTCTGGGCCCCCCGGCCGCCCTATTGTTTACAGTCGGGATCAGCTGTTGGCGCTCCGCAACACAGCTGTGCTGCCGGAAGAGAGGCCCAAGGTTCCCCGAGAGATAAAGAGGAGAAGACGCGGGAGCCGTGCCGGAGCCCAGCGCCGCGACAGGAGGAGAAGATACCGACCGGTCCTCCCGTCCGTCACCATGGGGAATGTGAGATCTCTCCCCAACAAGATGGACGAGTTAGCGGCGCTGACCCGACACCAGAGGGAGTACTGGGAGTGCAACATCATGGTGTTTACGGAGACATGGCTGACCCCGCGGACCCCGGACACGATCGTGACACTGGGCAGATTTAACCTTATGCGGGCGGATCAGACAAGAGAGAGCGGTAAGAGGAAAGGAGGGGGTTAGTAGTGTTTTTGAATGATAGATGGTGTAACTCTGGGCACATCACTAATAAGGAGCGACTCTGCTACAAGGACATTGAACTGTTAGCCGTTAGCATGAGGCCATACTATCTGCCTCGGGAGTTCTTGCATGTTATCGCGATAGCTGCGTATATTCCCCTTTCTGCTAACGCCGATGCTGCCTGTGACGCCATCCACTCTGTCACGGGCCGGTTGCTGACTCAACATCCTCAGGCCTTCCTTCTCCTCTCTGCGGACTTCAACCACGCCTCTCCATCCTCCACACTCCCCACCTTCACCCAATACATCACCTGCTGCACCAGAGACAATAAGATACTGGACCTGTGTTATGCCAATACCAAGAAGGCATACACCTCATCATCCCTTCCTCGCTGGGAAGATCAGACCACAACCTGGTTCATCTCCGGCCTGTGTACAAACCTCTGGTACACAGGCAGCCAGCTGTGTCCCGCACAGTGAAGAGATGGTCCGACGAGGCTGACGAGGCTCTTAAGGACTGTTTCAACACGACGGTGAGGAAGGAACTCTGTGATTCTCATGGGTGTTGGGCATCAACTTAATGGGCAGTTTGGCTATCGATAAGAATTAATAATTATCAGAAATAATTATTAATTATATTAAACAATAGGATCTGATATACATCAGATCACCTCGGGGCACCACCCTCAACAGTACACTGCCTTACACAGGGCACTGTATTGGGAAAATGATAGCCGCTTCGTTGTTTCAGTTTCATAAAATGAAGGATTTCGGAATTCTTGGCAGAGCAGAGGTTGGTATCATTCACTCTTGTACAATATTGAAGACACAACGTGTATATTCACAAGCATTTATTAACAAAATAATAAAAGCAAAACACATACTAATCTAACATGTACTGTATACAAGTGTGTGTGTGTGTGTGTGTGTGTGTGTGAGTGTGAGTGACTTAACAAAATGGCTGATCAAGAAGGTGTCAGGCCGCAAGGCCGAGACAAAAGGCAGGCTACGCACAAGATGGCCGACCCAAGGACGCTGCCGGGGGAGGGAGAGTGCGTTTTTGGTTAAGCCTGTGTGCCTATGTGTGAAATGTGTATGATAGAGGGTGCCAGGTTAGTAAAGAGGAGTTTAGCATGCAAACCCTGTGTCGGTGTGAAGCATAGCTAACATCAATTTACAGTTGCTGAACTAATCCTCCTATCATCACATCAATGAATCTCAATGACAAATTGAATTAACACATGTACATGACAGTCAAACAGTCTTGTGCTTTGCTATGTTTAGCTTAGCTTGTCTAACTATCTATGCCCAGTGTAGTTACCAGTCCTTTGAGGTAGAGGAAGCTTGTTAGCTGGGGGTCCTGTGGTTGTGGAGGATCCAAGCTGAGTTGCAGACTTTGGTTGTCCAGGTCAGATGAAGCTGGTTGCTCTTTGATTACAGTTGGCAGCTCTGTGCCAACTGTTCATTGTGTGACGTAAAACACCAGATGAGATAAGACATTCCAGCTNTGATAATTATTAATTCTTATCGATAGCCAAACTGCCCATTAAGTTGATCCCCAACATGGGGATGACATCAACAGTCTCACTGACTGTATCACGGACTATATTAACTTCTGTGTGCCCCCCTGCTCCAACCTGACGCTCACAACATCCCAGGTGAGAAACCAGCTGCGGAAGATCAAGGCGAGGAAGGCAGCGGGTCCGGACAGCATCAACTCCAGGCTCCTGAAGACCTGCGCAGACCAGCTGTGCAGGGTTGTTGGGCACATGTTCAACCTGAGCCTGAAGCTGGGGAGGGTGCCACAGCTGTGGAAGACATCCTGCGTGGTACCTGTCCCCAAGACTCCGCACCCCAAGGACCTCAGCAGCTACAGGCCGGTGGCTCTAACATCTCACATGATGAAGACCCTGGAGTGGCTGGTCCTTGCTCATCTCTACCCCCTGGTGGGTTAATCGGTGGACCCATTTCAGTTCGCCTACCAGCCTGGCATCGGGGTGGATGACGCCGTCATCTTCCTCCAGCACAGAGCCCTCTCTCACCTGGAGAATCCTGGGAGCACTGTGGGAATCATGTTCTTTGATTTCTCCAGTGCGTTCAACACCATCCAGCCAGTACTTCTGGGGGACAAGCTGGAGAACACAGGGGAGGACCTGCACCTCACATCCTGGATTATGGACTACCTCACCAACCGTCCACAGTAATTGAGGACACGGGACTGTGTGTCTGACACAGTTGTCTGCAGTATGGGGGCCCTGCAGGGAACGGTCCTGGCTCCGTTCTTTTTCACCCTCTACACTGCAGAAGTTCTCTGATGACTCTGCTATCGTCGGCCTCATCACAGATGGGGACGACAGGGAATACAGGGAACTCACACAGGACTTCATCTACTGGTGCCGGCGGAACCGCCTCCAGATCAACGCGGGGAAAACCAAAGAACTGGTGATGGATTTCCACAGGGGTACTCACTCTCCTCCAACACCAGTGAACATCCAGGGAATGGACATTGAGATGGTGACATTTTAGAAGTACCTGGGTGTTCACCTCAACAACAGACTGGACTGGACTGATAACTCTGCTGCACTTTACAAGAAGGGTCAGAGCAGACTCTATCTGCTGAGGAGACTGAGGTCTTTTGGAGTGCAAGGGGCGCTCCTGAAGACCTTCTATGACTCTGTTGTTGCATCAGCCCTTTTCTATGGAGTTACATGCTGGGGCAGCAGCATTTCAGCTTTGGACAGGAACAGACTGGACAAAATCATCAAGAAGGCCAGCTCTGCACTGGGTTGCCCCCTGGACCCAGTGGAGGTGGTGGGAGAGAGGAGGATGATGGCCAAGCTGTCCTCCATGTTGGGGAATGACTCCCAAACCCTGCAGGACACTTTAACAGCTCTGGAGAGCTCCTTCAGCGACAGACTGCTTCACCCAAAGTGTGTGAAGGAGCGATATCGCAGGTCTTTCCTTCCTGCAGCTGTTAGACTGTATAACCAACTGCTCCTAATAGACCATGGACCATATACTGCTTTTCAGTACACTCAGTACACTTGTGCAATACTTATTCTTTATGTAACTTCCACTCATTGTGCAATACTTGACCAAGTCAATGTGCAATATTCTGTATTTAGTACTTGATATTTAATATTCCATATCTAAGCTGTCATTTCTTACCTCATATATTTTTATATTTCATATTTTATATTTCATATCCATACTCAAAAGTGTAAATAAGTAATGTGAACTTGTGTATACCTCCTTTTTTTAGACTGTTATTTGTTCTTAATATTTAACTGCTGCTATCCCCTGTGCTACTGTGACATGTGAATTTCCCTACTGTGGGACGAATAAAGGCTTATCTTATCTTATCTTATCTTAGCCCAATATCACAAATGATAAATTTGCCTCAAGGGGCTTCATAATCTGTACAGCATCTATCCCTAAACCCTTCATTTGTATGAGAAAGGATGAACCCAAAAAGCACCTGTCCATTACCTTCTTCCCAACTGCAGCAGGGAGAAAAGGCTCTTATGTGGGTGGTAGGGATCCTTAATTATTCTCTTTGCCTCAGCCTTGCTACACCTGATGGAAATATCTTTTAGGCAAGAGAGAGCAGTGCCTATTATATGTTCAACTGTCGGTCTTGTTTGGGGCTGTTTCTCTAACAGGCAGTGATTTTCCCCGCCAGGACACTCTTGGTGGTGCAGAAATAGAAATTCCTCAGTATTTGAGGTGATCATTGAAATTTCCTCTAGTGTCTGTGGTGAAACAGCCTCTGCCTTGCCTTTTCACCACTGAGTCAGTATTAGGGATGAGCCGGATACTCGTTTCAGACGAGTATCCGTTACGGATAAAGCATGTTTGACGAATACGATTATGATACGAGTAAAATATGTTAATATCTGTGTTCGTGCTGAAGGAAAATCCTCATTGTGGAACTGACTGTCTTCTCTCTGCGCTCTGTGATTGGCCAGGCACACACAGCGCCCGCCCCTCCCTACACAGACACGTCTCTGCCATAGACTGTATGGTCTCTGCACGTCTCTCCCAACCTGCTCCCAACATACGCGCGGTGCATTTGACAAGACAGAGCTGAAAACGGTTCGCGTCGCGTCGGTAAATGCCTCCTCTCCGCTCCGATTTTTTTTTTTTTTTTTTTTTTTTTTAACCGTCTGCTTGCTCTTAGTTTGGCTGGTGATATAAAGTCAGTTGAAAAACTTTGCTCGTACTGAACGCGGCGCTTTTGAGAAGAACACAGTGAACAAGGCTGACATATTATTTCCCTGTTTGCCATCACTGGATGTTTGCATGAATCATGAAGTTCATTAAAAAATAAACAGTCTCACAGACCATTTACACACATACACATATATAGCTGTAGCTGAACACACGAAGTAGCCTATATTAATATTGTTATTGTATGTGGCTGCATGCAGTATCTGACACTTTCTCTCGGCAGTTCATGAAAATAATATTATAAATATTATTGAGATATACTGTATATAGGCTTTGAATACAGTAGATTAGCGACTTCTGATCAATCCATATCAATTTCAGACTTAAAATAATGTACCATTTTAAGCCTCACCCATTTCTGCACTCACTTCCGGTTTAGGCCCCGCCCACTCCAAATACGGATACAGATACAGATAATGTAGATGGTTAAACAGATACGGATACAGATACAGATAGTGGTGTACTCGCTCATCCCTACCTGTTACAGTGGTCATGCTGAAGTGTGAACTACAGCCAGCGCCCAATTGTTGGCTACTTATTTATTAATTGCGCGAAACAAGCTGTCAGCTTTCCAGCTTTTCGCAAACAAAACAGGATAGATAAGGCAGGAATTTCAGACCAAAACAATAGAACTAAGGTATTGCATTATAGAACACACTGACAGATGAATATTTTCAATTATTTTATTGAAGGGCTTGGGCATGCACTGCATTTATAGCTTATTATGACCGCTCGCCCCTGGTGTAACTCCAGACTGTATAAATCTTTGATAAATAAATGAACTCACTGAGTTAATTGAATTTCCCTTTGGGATAAATAAAGTTCCTCTTATCTTATGTTTGCTCCTCACGCTCCATGCTCCTCTGCTATTTCATCAGCCTATAGGTATGCAAGTGTGTTTGTGTGTATGCTAATTGATCATATATATAATGTTTTGACTCTGTGGTTTTCTATCTTGTAGAGTCACTGTGTGACCTCAGTTTTGAAAGGAGCTGATAGTTTACCTGCTTTGATTTATCCTTATTCAATAAAGAAACATCATGCTCTATAATGTGTATTTATATTTATATGGGAGGTGTATTATATATAGTGCATGGGAAACTGTAAATTATCTAATGATTGCAACATCATCTAAATCATCATTTAAAATAAGATAAACCTTCATTTGTCCCACAGTGGGGAAAATCACTATCTACAGCAGCAAAGGGGACAGAAGCAGTTAAATAGTTAAAAATTAAAAACAGGCTAAAAAGACAATATTAACAAATTTACATAAGAAATTCACACAAAACTTGAATTAAATATGAGATATGAAATATTACATCCTAAATGCAAAAATATTGCACCTTGAATAGAATGAAATGAAATATGAATACTAAATGTAAAAATCTACAATGATTGAGATTAATGTTGACAAATGTTTAAATAATGACAGTGGGTGTAGTTGAATGTAATAACAATGTGTAGTGGGCAGTGGAATAACTATTGGTTTCCGTTTGTGATGACTGCTGACTGAGATAAGGGATGAGATTAAATAGTTCCTGGAACTTAGCCTGGTCTGGAGCAGGCTAGCTCTACAGAATAAATCTCCATGGCAACTTATACCATAACATATCCCACTTTCCCCTATCCTGCTTTTGTGCAACCGGATCATGGATAAGTTGAGCCAGGATAACCAAGATATCCCGGCTTAATCCCTTATCCTAGTTTTGTGCAACAGGCCCCGGGTCAAGAGACCAAACAACACATAGAGACCAAACAGTTCCCATCATGAGCAAGCATTTGATGCGATAGTGGCGAGGAAAAACTCCCTTTTAACAGGCAGAAACCTCGGACAGAACCAGGCTCATCTGCCGCGACTGGTTGGGTTGAGACAGAGATAGATAGAGAGAGAGAGAAAGGGGGGGATATAATGGCCAGATATGCCTTTTGCTATGTTGTAACGCATAACGTAAAAATTGTAAACAAAAAGGATGAAAAGTATGAATCCTTCTGCCCATTCATTAATATTGAGACTGCTCTGACTTTACTGGTTTCCTCCATGTCTTCCTCTCAGCACCGTCACTCTTTGTTCAATGTGGGTAACAAGACCTCTATATTTCCAAATTGATTCCAATTGATTATTTAGTTGACACTTTGGGGATTATTCCTCTAAGTGAATTCAGCTCACATAATGCTGCAAATGAAGTTGCTGTGGAGCATTGATTTTTTTTTTCTCTCATGCACACTTCTAGACACAACCCTGCTCATGGTGAAAGAGTAGTAATGGTAATTGACCAGCCTCTACATGCCTGTCCCTGTGGAAACACACTTTTCTTCTTGCCTGTCAGAGGGATATTTGTCCAGGTGATATCCTTTGTCAGGGTGTGTATCGACCCGTTTGTGTGTTGTTCATTCTAATTAAAGAGCATTGTTCCGTTTTAAGCTGTGTGTTTTGGCTCATGTGGCTGGTGCATGATCGCTGGCTATGACAGCTGTCACCTCTTAAGCACTGATTATAGTAGAGCATGGTGTGTTTGATGATGATTTCGCTGGTTCTGCTGCATCAATTTTGATCCCATTTCCAAAGTCAAACACTATATTTGTGATGCAACACAGTATTAAAACAAAGATAAAATCTATACGTTTTTAGTTCAAATTTTGATTGCTTGATCACTTAAAAGTAATATTTCATAATAAAAAGGACACAGTTCAGAGAAAAATCTGTGACCTGGCTAAAATGATGTCTTTGTTTACAACCTGTCTGATCATGTGCTCATGTTTTTCCTCATCAGATGTTGAGTTCTCTCATTTCAACAATTAAGTTAAAATAAGATAAGATAGCTTTTATTGATCCTCCTCAGGGGAAATTCACTTGTTACAGCAGCTCACAGAACAGGCAAATTGAAATATAGTACTCAAAAAAAAAATACAAATAAAGTGTTATTAAGATAATGTGGCAAAAAAATTAGTTATTTACACTATGAAGCAAAGTATTTACACTTACACTATTACACTGTGGGTTTATTTGTTATTGACATTTAAAAGTATTTGACATCTATATTCATATGAGAATGAAAATGCGAGAAGAAATTGCTATGGTATTGAACAATGGGGACAATTTCTACGTATTGCACAGTGAGAAGATTGTTACATTATTTACAGTGAACAGCAGGAATGCAGAAATGCAGTCATCAGTTACCTATAATGAGGTGTTATAGACTCTGATTGCAGTGGGTATGACAGACCTGCGGTAGCGCTCCTTCTTGCAGGGTGTGAGTCTCAGTCTGTGGCTAAAGGAGCTGCTGAAAGCTCCCACAGTCTCATGCAGGGGCTGAGAAGGGTTGTCCATGATAGATGTCAGCTTGACTAACATCCTCCTTTCACCCACCTCCCCAATGGAGTCCAGAGAACAGTCCAGGACAGAACCAGCCCTCCTGACCAGTTTGTTTGTGCAGATAGCACTGCAGTTACCCAGAAGAGGAACCCTTGTGATTTTAATGATCCCATTGCTTTTTCTCTAGCACCATGCTCAACTCAAGGTTCATTTATTACACTGAGTAGTACTAATACACAAAAGTTGCATTAGTATGTTAAGTGTGAAAGTATATTCTTGTCATTGGAAGACTGTATTTAGGCACAGTGGTGCTTTGAGCTACACAATCATGACATGCTCATGACAATGCTACATAATGCAGGTGTAATGTTTAGTGTAATCTCTGTCTGAGTTTAACTTAGTTTGTACTTTACTTCACTACCTGCATTTTGGATTCAGATCAATACAATCAGACAAAAATTATGCAACAAATTCTTATTACTATAAGTCCAGGAAAGACAGGCTTTACTTAATTCACCCAGCAGTATCTAGTCTATCTCACTCTTTATCTTTACCATATACCTCATACTTCCAACAAAACCCAGAGTTTGGTTAAAAAAAACAAAACAAAAAAAAAACAACCTGCAGACATTTTCAGATCACTCTGCAGTTTTGTGTGTCAATGGTGGACATGAGACAGTGCAGTAGAGGGAACTGGTCAGGGGCGAGCGGTCATAATAAGCTATAAATGCAGTGCATGCCCAAGCCTTCAATAAAATAATTGAAAATATTCATCTGTCAGTGTGTTCTATAATGCAATACCTTAGTTGTACTGTTTTGGTCTGAAATTCCTGCCTTATCTATCCTGTTTTGTTTGCGAAAAGCTGGAAAGCTGACAGCTTGTTTCGCGCATGCGCACTGTGATATTGAGTAGTACCCGCGCTCGAGGCTGTGTTTACTGTACATGAGCATTTTGAATGGCAAAAAAGCTGTCAGCGAAGCAGCTTATCTGCCAACGCGCATGCTCAGTTAGAAAACGGAGCCCCGGAGGTATACAGAGCCCTAGAGGCATCTCACTATGATATAGCGAGGGTACGCTTTATTTATCCCGGTCCCTCACTATAACATAGCGCGGAGGGAACGCTTTATTAACGCGTACCCACACTATAGAAGGCGTGCCCTCGCCTTAATAAAATATTCTGCAACCTGACACCTCCGGGGCCCCGTAAAAAACATATGACGTGTTTTAATTAATAAATAAATAGCCAACAATTGGGTGCTGGCTGTAGTTCACACTTCAGCATGACCACTGTAACAGGTCACCGCTCCCCACTGGAACTGGTGGACTACTTTGTGGCATGGTGTGGGAACAACCAACATCTTCTGAAATGTCCTCATCTTAACACTATATATACTATAATATACTTGGGAGGAATGAGAGTGGGAAAGCAGACTCCACTTCTTACTTCTGTATTTAGGAAGAAGGTTAGCTTCTTCCATGTGTGCTTCAAGATATTATTCTGCCATTCTTTGCAGTCATCTGTTGAGGCAGCAGCCCAGCTCTGTGTGAATGATTTGACAATGTTCTAAAGAGCTTCTTGTGATGTCACTGAATGCTTGGCTTTCTCAGTCTTCAAGCGCCCCCATAAATTGAGATCATGTGACTGTGGTCCATGACGATCATCTGCAATGACATAGCTTTTCTACCTCTCAACTTCATGTACTGATATTCTGATGTTGTGGTCACTTCTGGTCTGCCTGATTGTGCTTTGGATACAACTGATCCACTTTCTGCAAAGCACTTTAGAGTTTCATGCACTGACTTCTTAGAAACCTTTAGTCGAGCCATGATTTGTCTTTAAGAAAGCCTCTCTTTGCTTAGAATATCAATTTGACCTGGCATCACGGCAAAAGTGGCATCAGGAAACTGCAGGAAACCTGAGACACAGCCATATTTATAACAGGTGAACACTGGCTGCAAGTTGAGTTACTTCAATGAGTGTCTGATGAGTAGCCTAGGTCAAATCCACCTGAGTATCATCTGAGAATACATGCTTCAAGGGAAGGGATACAAATTAAGGACATCTGACCTTTTGTACAACTTAGTTAAATTGGTCAATGCCACAATTTGGCTTAAATTTGATTGCTGACTTAGAAATAACGGAGAATCTTAAATATTGCATCTTCAGAACTTCTTGTGATTTTTAAAGTTTCCAAATTGCCAAACTTTCTTATTTCTAGGCTTAAATGAAAATTTGTCATATTCACTCTGGTCTCAGTTCTGGGCTGTATGTGTATGTGTTCAGTATATACACTGACATATACACTGAGATAGCTTCTTGCTTCATATTTTTACTTTTCAAGTCATCACTGCTCCTTCGTGACTCTTTCTGTAACAGTTGTGTCTCAATTAAGCTATAGCAACCCTCTACAGAACAGATACCTAGTTTGTATGTCTGATTGTCAAAAAGCATCAGATAAATAAAGCCAATAATGTTACATATTGTTTGACTGAAAAGGCCTTAAAGGCAGGAGGTGTCTTATCTCTCCCACTGTGCATTAAATAGAAAGTGGCAAGAAAACAGGGAAAGAAAGCCAGTTCATCAGGATGAAAACAGAACACACCATGCTTCTTACCCATTAGCTATGTTGAAATGGGTCTTACAAAAGCCCCACATCAATATTACTGAAGTTAGAACTCATAATAACTATGAAAATAACAATTAAAAAAAAAAATCAGCTTCAGAGCAGAGATACAAATGGGCCATTTTTTAATTAGTATGTGTGACATATTGTATGTCATGGTATGAAATGCAAATTCCTTTTTAGCAATCACTGAGCACATCCAGTCTGGTCTCTTAATTAAATGAGTGATTAATATTAGCCATGAAATGCCCAGGCTGTAATTGATTGGGCGATAATAAGCAAGGCAATGCTTTCAGTAACTGTTTAACATGACCTCTATCACTTCCCCTGGCACTTAATAATAAGCAGCACCATATGTCACCAAGTCGCTACTTACAGTGTTTGGTGGGCGGGTCTGTAGAAAACAGGGGATGAAGAAGGGCAACTACAAACAGTATAAGTATAATTAATGCTGATTAAGACTACTCAGACAAAACCTGGACAGACAATATTAGGAAAGATTACAATGCATTCTGGGTAAGATGTGGACCTGTGGCATTGAAGTGAACTTTTCTGTTTGCTGAATACTGAAACTCCTCAGTGAGATTTCATTGTTGTTCACCTGTTCCTTTGGCCCTTGAAGAATCAATCTCATGAAAGTCTAATTGAGTAATGGAGTGGCTTTTATAATAGCAGCAGGGTTTCAATTGGGGGGATGTTAACGAGGGCTTGTTAAAAGTCCAATGGATGGCTCTTAAACTCTAAAGCTCTGTCTGAGGCCCCTGGAAGCTGCAGTATTCATTACACCCCTCAATACTAAAGAGCTCTACTGAACAAACAAACAAACAAACAAACAGCGTACTACATGTAAGTGGACCATGTATAGAGCTATTTTTTTAGTCACCCTAGAGCTGTGCCTCTACAGGTAACAGGGCACCTTTAGGTTTACATGGTTAACATGGTGGTAGGCGGGGGCTGGAGCCTATGCCAGCCGACTTCGAGCAAAGGCAGGGGACACCCTGGACAGGTCGCCAGGGCTCAGAAATATATACATAGATTTATTCGATAAGATAGTTGGCTCGTACCAGCTGTAGGTAGTAGCCATCAGACAGGCATGAAGGTAAGCATGAAAATCCCACATTGGCTATTGTTGCTCAGTATTATGTGTGTAGGTGTGGTTACAGGTTGTATGTAAGGAGGGTAGTGATGATGATGCTGGATCTTTCAAGGAGAATGCAATTTATAAAAATAGTCCATAACAGCTCAGTCTGAGCTTTTATTGACAATGGAGCAGATATAGCAATGTGATGTCATTGATCTTATCTGAACTCATTCTGCTTCCTATGCATTGTTTAAAAAATCAGCTATTACCATGTTGGTGGGTTCCTTCAATCTACAGCTTTATTCTCTATTCTCCCTACATTAATCTAGATGAGTATTTACCCTTATATAAAATGGGAGATTACTTGGCTACAAAGACTGATTCAGTGAAATTTTTGAATAATCCCTCTTTGAATATATATGTCAAGTTGTTGGAAATTTGAAAATTGTCTTTTTTTTTCTTTTGGAAAGGACCACCATGCCCCCTACTCTAATTGTGTCTACCTCTAAGGGGAACTGCAGAATCAGGTGGTAAATCTCACTATGACACCTTTCACATACAAACAATAATATGAAAATACTGATTGTAGTTGTGTTAATCTATCGGTGTGTGTTAAAGTTTTACAAGTGCATGTCTGAAAGGGGCAGAAAGAAAAATACCTGCGACAGAGAAGCTTTTCTTTGCCTTATAAAAATGAGTAGACATGAGGTATTTTCCAGAAATTTCAAAGTACAACAAAAACAAAGCCTGTCAGAACAGTAACTGTGAAGCCAGTGGGAGGTACGGGTTCAAAGCAGCATTATATTTGGAACAGACGCAGGACAAAGACTCTTGGTAGCCGTCAGTGAATTTGTATGGTGAATGCCTGATAACTATTCATTTCCGGAGAAATCACTGTGATGTCTGAACTCTGTGGGAGGCAATCAGTGCCTCAACAACCATGAGTTGACTTTTATAACAGCTCTAACACCCCCATCTCTCCCCCTCAACACAGCTCGTGGCTTTGTGTCCGTGAGGATTCAACTGTTCATATTTCCACAGGGATAATGAGGGCTTCACCCCAGCAATGGCACCATCATCGCTGGGGCTGAAAGAGGCATCACTGATGTGAGCTCTGGCTGCAACTGCCTCTCCTTCATGACCATTGTTTTCTTGCAAAAAAAAAAAAAAAGTTGACAAAGGAAGCTGATCAGTGCCACCTTAATGCACCTGCGGAGGAGCATGAGGAACCTCGTTTCATTGACGCAGTAAAAGAGACAAGCACACGCAGACAGAAATATTGCACAGCACTTTAATATAATCAAATATTCCTAAAAGCCTCTACTTGGCCTTTGGGTGCCACTGTTTATTTGGGCACTCAGAGGTATTACATCAGTGGTCTGAATTCATAGCACCTTCTATTGTTCGTTTGTCCGAGCACATGTTTGCAGCCCTCTGTTTCACTTGCTTTCTTCCTGGATGTCAAACTGTCTGTTGGGTTTGGTGGACTCCAGCATGAGCTCGTACAGTTGGCCTATCTGTTCCTCCTGGAAGTTGCTGAGTTTCCCATCTGACAGGTCGGCCCCAAACTTGACTGAGCCAAGTCGCTGCGCTGCTGACTCCAGTACCTGAGTCTGAAGGGTGTCCTTGTAGTTCTGTGGGGAGGAAGAGGAATAGCAGCAGTGTTCAGCACCTGGTCCTGCACCACTTTCAGATTCATTAAACACATCACACAGCGTGACTTGGTTCATTTGGTTCAAGATGGATATGCAATTAAACGTGACAGCAAAATCAAAGTGAGAATTTAGCCCAGTTAGTCAAAAAAAAAATTTCCCACATGCAAACCAAACACACAATGAATGTATCTTAGTATTGTGTGAGGATCAAAGCCTGATATAGGTTCTTCATCTGTGACACAGAACTCCATTGTTGTCCAAAACCAGTTGCACTAGGTAACATGTTCATTGCTTTGAACATTCAGGCTCAAGCTCATTTTGATTCAGTCCCTCCTACACCAACCTGCTGCCCTAAATACTCACTAAACCAGCAAAAGTGTATTAATGTGCTGCTGGAAAAAGTTCCCAACAATGAATGCACAGTTTAAGTAACATTTGATAAAACTACAGCAACCAGCTGTTTTAGGAAATTACCGATAATAATAGGACTATATATTTGTTTAATTATTTTTTGTCTTCAAATTTACAGCTTCAGTGGGAAGTCGGGCTGAATGCCATGGACAGGGTTGTGAAGTGCATTGTAAAAAATGGAGGGGAAAAAAATCCAAAAACAAATCACCAGCCTTAACAACAATATGTCCATTATTTCAACACTTCTCCAAATGCTTTAAATAAGAAGCAATGCTGACAGAAATCTAACCTCGACAACATGTCACACTTCACATTTGCCTCCTCTTGCAGCAGTTTGATCAGGCCTATTTTACTCATGATAATAACTATACCTGAGTATCTTCATTCATTACAAAGTGACTGTACTGAGTAACAGCAGTGGGGCAGACATTGAACATGTCGGTACATACTGTGATTACCGACCCACTTTAAGCTAATTTTGTTCTCAGTTTTAGTTCACAACAACAATTGGTATCGGTATGCAAATTAATGTTTAAGGATGTTTCTACGTGCATTGATGGCACATTGTGGGAATATAAATGAAGCTTGTACACAGCTTGTGCACCTGTGTATATCAATAACTGAAATTTAAACAGAATCAGGAGTACATCTGGCTTTATAAATGTGAAGAAAAGAATGTGTATTCATATTCCCGTCTGTGAGGATACACAGTTCTAGTCGTGACTCCAGACAGGGTTTTACGCATCTGGTCCCTGGTATTTGCCCATTCACAAAGCATCTTGGCTTTTTGGAACACTCTCACTATAAGCAATAACAAGCCATTTATCTGAGAGGCTTTTTTCCTGCACATAATGTAATTATGTTGAGCATTCGCCAAGGGGAAATATCCTCCCCAAGTCAGGAGGGTTACAGCTTAAAGGAATACTCCAACACTTTGGCACACTTGTGCTTGTACTTTATCTTTCAAGGACTTATTGGAAAAGTATAGATGAGCAAAATATGTGTGATCTGTTCTCACTCCTTTGCCTCTGGGTCTGTAACATTGCCGAGGGTCTGTCACATCACTTATTGAACCATGTTAAGGCTTCTGATAACATCATCACTTCCAAAGAATCAAAAAAAAAAAAAAAAAAAAAAAAGGCTTTTGTGTTCTTCTGGGAAACCTGAGTCATGCAGTCATTAATAAGTCATGGTAGACAATGGCTATTATAGCAAATAGATATTCCAAATGGATTGAAAGCGTCCAGGGTATGGCGAGCAGGCATATGTTAATGCACTGATACCAGCTAAAACAAAGCCAATCTAAATCTAGTCCTTCCTCTACTGATCTGTACTGTGGTTCATTCCAGTGTTGCAGCACTGCTCTCATTAATGAAAGCCAGGTTTTGCAGTGCCAACATCTCGCTTGCCACTGTGAGTGAGTGAAAGTTAAAATGTGCGAGTGTGAAACTGAATTGGGGTCGTGGTGCAAGTGACCCTGAGATACCAATATTGGTCAAATAAACGGATTAACAGCAACGTTAATGAGTCACTTTAGAGCGTCCTCTTCATCCTCTGTATGGACAGTTTCTCCCCTCTGGTGAGAGATGGAGAGTACCAAAGCTTAACCGTTCTAATAGGGTGAGATTCATTTACCTCTTTTATCGCTGATGCTCAGCATGATTCGGCTGATGATCGATTTTCCATACTGTAGGCTTAATTTGTGATTTTGGACTATAAAACAAAACCAGCACAAGCAGTGGCTGCAGGCTACCGTCGAACCCTGACAAAGACTTGTCAAAATGTTGCTTTCTTTTCCGAATAAATGAAAAGATCACAGCTACAAGAGTACGTGGCTTCCCATTCTATTTGTCTCTTCTTAAGCACAGCTTGGGCTCAAACCTGAAACTTGACTGCTTTTTGCCTCAAGGCAGCTGCACCGACTACAGGTGTGTTCGTGCAATTATGTCAACATCTCTAGATTTCCTTTTTGCCATACTCCTTAATCTTTTCCTTTGTCCTTCCTTTTTTTCTCTGTCTCTTTTGGGAGAGCTTGTTTGGCCCAACGAAGCCGATTTATTAGGAGCAGGGAACTCCCATGTGTGCCTCTGAATAAATGGATTACACACTAAACACTTAGTGCTCATAATCTCATTCTGAGTCTTGCTCCTCATCTGTTCCCGCTCCTGTATTTTTTCTGAGGAAGCGGAGATGCAGCAGAAATTCACCTATTTTTTCAAGAATGTACGGAGAGGAAAAGATCTCTGGGAAACAGTCAGGAGAGAGCGTGTGTGTTGGGAGAGCTCTGCTATACTCATTACATAACAGAATTTGGTGGGTTCTCAACAGCTGTAAAATACAACAGTTTGCACAAATGGGTTTGGTGTGTGGGAATTTGATTTTTATGTTGTCTAATAATGTGTTTTGTGATTGCAGCCCACAAAGAATAACCTCTGTTATGATTAAAGTAATGGGGATCCAAATTAATCATATTAAAAGAAAAAAAAAAAAAGTGAATTAAACAAAAAGCAACAGGGATATTGTTCAGGGGTTGTAGCCTACATTAGGGAGCCCCTCGCTCTGCAAACAGTAAGCTCCTGCTTTGGTGGAGGGATCCAGGGTGCAACAGATCACATCATTCAAAAAAGGCCCATAAATACCTATACATCAGGAACCTTTGTTTGCTAGTTTATAACTACTGTAAACCTCTCCTGTTATGTTTGTGATTTGTCAAGCAATGTGTAACTGCTGCTGTAAAAATACACTGACATCCAATATGACATCTTATATGTTGCTGCAGTTGTCACATTGTTATCTATTATAATTATCCTTGTTTAATTCAGTGTCACTGTTATTATAAAGCATTTGAATATAGTAAAACCTGATACCAAAACTTCTATAATGAGTTAATATTAGCCAATATCAAGTTTGGTACACTGTGCCTTCTTATATGTACATTCACATTCAATTCATTCTTACCTCAAGGACATTTCACCAAAAAACACAGTTTTTTTAATGATATATTTAATATGATTATTAATTTTAACTCTTAAATTCTATGGATGTCCAGGAGCTGCAAATCTCTCTGCAGCCCCTTTTTCCAGCTCATGATGAAAATTAGAAATTCTCCTGGCTTTAAACCAGAGTCCATTAAAACAAAAAGCTATTAAAACCTCTTGCCATGAGACCATCTGTCCACAATGGGCCAACAGTCCAGCTGAGGTGCTTTTCACACTATTTTATCATGGACAACTGTGGCTTTATATTGTTTTGTTTTGGCTAGATGATTCTGTTTTAGGAAGAGACCTTATTGTCATCTCTCTGTACATTTCCAAGCTGATCCAGACATGTTTGCCTGCCTGTGGTTTTAGTCCATCTAAAATTCCCTAGAACTGTTTCAAAATGAAATCCAGCCAAGCAGTGTGTAAACATGACAAAAACCACACGTCCCCTGACTGGGAACAATTCAGATGGACTCTGGGTTTGAAAACAATGCATAGTGATACAATGAAGCATAATGAAAGTAACTGCCTTCTTCCCGGTGGGCCCGGTTCACAGCTACTGCAATGACAAAGAGACCTCTCAGGATTCCAGCTGCAATCACCATCTACTTCATTAGAGAAATTACCTGCAGATGGGTGATTTACCATCCCCCAGAAGTGCGTAATTGTGCTGCAAAACACTGGCTCTCCCCCATAGTGACGTTAAAAAAAGACCTGACATACTCACACGGTTAAGATTATTTTCAGAACTAGAGGACGTGTCGCAAACATGCTGATTCCCCATCAGCACAAGAATCCAGGTGGGTCTTCTGAGGTCAGAGCCAGGCTTATATTAATGACTGTTTGAAATTTTACAGTCACTGTGGTCCATCTCTAATATGACTGAGCTTTCTACCAGGCTACAGCAAGCTTTTATATCAGATAAGATTAAGCCTGTGATAATCAATATACTGGAACTGTTACAAACTAAATCTCCATATGGAAATATAACTTGTATGGTTTATTGTAAGCTGTATAGTTAATCATTTGTTTACTGTCATCAAAGACCCAAAACAAACACAGAAAGGTAATAAAATGTACTTTCACTGACTCTTTTGTTAAAAATCTATTTAATTAAGATTACTTAAGTCAATAAAGCGTTACTGCAATTTTTAGTAGAATTATTTATAGGACAATTATTCATTATCATTTTTTATACAATATCCACCTTTTTGTTTCTTTAGTAATTCAACCTAATGCCTCTATTAACTGCTATTTCCTACATCAGGTCAGTACAATATTTCACTGTTCATATAATATCATAATATTGATGGTGAAATATATATAATTTCTTTAATATAGGGGTGTGCTTGGCTCAATGTAAAGGATCATACAAGTGTGAATCAAAGTTTTAGCCTATTTACTATACATTTAGTATTCTCTAACCACCACAGATTATTATGAGGGGCTTGTTGTATAAACAATCTATCTATACAAAAACCATGCATTCACCTTTTTCCCATATATAAACTGGTATTTGGAAAAAAAAGAATGTGTGTTGAGAATGTGCACACTCCACGCACACACAATTTTCGCAAGATAACTCTGTGAAATGATGAGGTTAACATGCAATATATGGTAAGAGAAGTAAGCTTACAGGTTCATTCTATGTCAAATCAGAGCTGACAATGGCAAAAACTGCAACCTTGGCTTCCCATATTTGCCCTTGGATGGCAAATATGCAAAGGTTTGATGATGTTAGAGTCCTTGACATTTGGCAAAACATCAACCAAATGCTGTACTTTTACAGGAAATATGGAAACTCCCATATGGATATACTTTGGGGGACTGCCTGAGACACAACACCACCCATCCATTTTACACTTTTTTCCATTTTCAAGAGTCTGTAGTAAAACCTTATTGTTTGGGGGTTTTGTGCATTGTGGGGTTTTTTCCCCATCAACACTGCAACCTGGAAGATGTTACTCAAAGGCGCATTTATAAACTAATCCTAGTCTGATTCTGAGCTCAGTAGGTTGATCACTGATCATCCTTCTGACATCTAAGAATGATGGAGAGCCCCTTAATGTTACCCCACTGTTTACTGTAGCTGTTCTGCCATCATGTGGTCATTAACTGGCATGACACTAGCAAAACCCCTAAGAGACAACATTACTGATGACAGGTCAAGTATAAGAGACAGCAGCTACACTGAGAACACTGAGCGCATGCCTTCAGTACAGTTTCTGGAAAATGTCGGGGTTTTAGCAACTCAGAGGGATCTTACATTCTACATATGAAACACTGCACAGAGGTTGATTGCAGTAGTTTTAGACTCAATATCTTTACATTACACTTTAAGACGAAAAAAGGTTTGTTTTTTAAAATCCCCACTATAGCCCTGACACCCACTCAGGTCAGGTGTTCTCTTGTTCAGAGGAAAAGTGACGTGAACTCCCATTTAAGTGAAACTTTAAATTGAGACATTTTTGTATGGGCTTTCGTTAGATCACAGTGTGAAATGGTTTACCTCCCACTCTGTCATGAAGACCTTCACCTCTTCGGGTGATGCTCTTTTATGTCTCCTGAACTCGTCTTTCACATACTGGTCACCGAGGGCTCTCAGGTCTATCGGCAGGAACCGGTGCAGCACCAGAATCCTCTTGTACATTGAGCGGACTTTAGAGACATGAGCAGAAGCCGCCATGACATCCGGTCTAACTAGTTAACAGTTTAATGCGTACGTTTAAATGAAAAAGTCGTCCAAGAACTAACAGAAACAACGTTGTTTAAGGTTAGTGACAGAAGCCATCCACAAGGATAATTATTTAACACATGTCCTTGTTTATACCGGAAATGTAGCTTCTTCTTCTTCTGGTCGGAACTAGCTAACAGGCGCAAAACCGCCACCTATTGGACTGGAGCAGTCGCTCGCCAGGGGAAAAAATCAAATGAAAGGTTCCTCCAGTGAAAATTGTGGTAATAGTAGTCGTTAATAAAAGGTATAGTATTCAGGAAAAAACAATGTATATCACAAAAGTAATCCCTCTCAATGATCACCTATGATCCACTAGAATTCTTAAGTGTGTGGAGGTGTATGTATCTGTATGTACTGTAGTCTATGGTATGTATCTACAGAGACCCTGTCCTCCTGTATTTGTCTCTTTTCACAGTATTCTGCTGTGTTCAGGTCTGCAGCCTTTGGGCAGTGTGTGACCCCCAGTGAATAACAGGGGCCCAGGGTGTGAAGTCAAGCGGTGACCTCTGGGGCTGAAAATGAAGTGACAAAAAGTGCAGTTCCTTGAATGGCCACATGAGATTGACTGACATATTAAAATTACCAACTTTACAGCAGAAATAAAAATGTTTACGTTGGCGCAAAAAGGTTTTGGTCATTATAGTTAATTTCTACTTTCAGTATTACATGCTCACGAGAAAGTATCTGGGGCACAAACGAAAGTATCTTGTGCTCACAAGAAACTCTTTCAGGTAGCTTAAGCCTAAAGAACTAGGAAAAATGGCACTGAGGTGGATATACTCACTTTCCTGAAAACAGATATGGCGTGAATTTTTAAAAAGCTTTTTAAAATATATTAAGGCTTAAAGTTATGCATAATTAAGGGTGTGGTCACTTTGAGTGACAGGCGTGTTTGCAATGTTGGTGCCATTTTGAATAACTTTTCGAGTAAATATCAAACCAATAACATGGCTTGCTGTGCCGTTATTGTACTAACAGTGTTAAATCACAAGTCTTTACCACACCCAACCAGACCACACCCCCAACACCATAAAAGTCGGCCCTCAGGCCTCCCACTTCCTCTTTTTCCTCTGGACCAGTTCCCATGCTGGACAACAAAGCAAGAGATATTCACCTTATGTTTGTGTTTAAGGAAAAGAAAAGACCTATGTGGATGCATAACTGATGTAAGTTTGGACAACCTAATTTACAAGTTACTTTGGCATTATTAAACATTTACAAAAATCTGTAATATTTTCCCTTTTACCTTTGTTTGACACAGATATAATGATCCACAATAAAGCGAAATAGTGGCACTGGACCCTGTGTTTTACTGTGCGCTCAATGTAAGCTCAGTGAACCATGGGCAAAGGCATCTTAGTTTCTACAAACATTTTTTGTCTCAGATTGTTTAGGATGTTTGTCCTACAGTTTTTTTGTACTATAGCAAACAGCCTTTGTACTATAGCAAACAGCCAGCTAAAGAATTATCCTTCGGCTATCCCTCAAGCAAAATGCCCAGCTGTGTGGCATCTGTGCTGGGTTCCTTGTGTTTGTGGTGCTGAGTGTTGGCTGGAATTTGGCCATCATAGAAACCGCATCACAGTAGCACACATTCAAAGGATGAATGTGGCTGCTTACTGTGTGTATCTAATCCATTTATTTAAGTAAAGCGATTGTGTCTTGTATGGTAATGATAGGGTCCTCCATCCAATTCCTGTCCAGCATTCTTCCTGCACCAACATGCATGAATATTGTCGTCTTGTTTAATGATGGCACACAAGTTTTGCCACACTTTCTGAATAATAACCTTTGATAAGAGTTTGGACCTCAGCTTTGCTTAATGGAACCTGTGTTTTGACTGTCTGATTTTAGTGACAGTAGCCAGTATCAGGTAACAAACACTCAAACCCTTACTATCCAGTATGTACAATATGTGTCAACATTTAAACTTTTTTTTTTTGACATCTAGGAAACACTGTCCATCCACTTCAACATAGAGCAACATTAATAGGTAATTCGTCTGATTTTCCCTGCTGTTCAATGTTTTATACATCTGTTAACATAGCTTTAATACCGCTAGCTGGCATTTTCATAAATGCTGTTGCAAATGGCATTTGGTGCTTGTGCACGCTGCTCCATGCACCTGTGCACTGTGATTGGCAGAGGGTGTTTTTGAATTGGCGTTTGGGAACACAGCTCTATGTGCTAGCACACTTATGCTAGTGGATGCAAACACTGTCCTGAATAACAACTGGAAAGCCAGCGTCTGTCTCTGTCTTCACCGAGGGTCACTTCCTTTTGGGTCTGCTACCAACACCCAAACTTCTGGCCTCACTACACCCCTGGCCAGAAGGTTCGGATTTTCTTGCTTACCTCTCAGGGTAGCATCCAGAAAATTGGCACCTTGGTTCGTCGATCCATTCCCCACCCTGCAGGACACTTTAACAGCTCTGGAGAGCTCCTTCAGCGATAGACTGCTGCACCCAAAGTGTGTGAAGGAGCAATATCGCAGGTCTTTTCTTCTTGCAGCTGTCAGACTGTCCAACCAGCACTGCTCCCAATAGACTATACACCACCATGTCTGTACTACTGTGCAATACTCTTTTTTTTCATGTCTGCATATTCATTCCAGATTCCATTTGTTTAATTTTGTTAAATCCAAGTGCAGTATTTAATATTTGATTTTTAATATTTCATTCTTCATTCAATTCTTCTATGCAAGACCTTTTTTGTCATCTCAATTCAATATATACTGGTCACATATCTCATTCATAATCTCTGGCAGCTCACCAGATGTGTCATCACACAGGGATGACACATTCACATTATCATATTGTTCTCACATTGTCATTTGGGATATTGCTATAAAAATCTTGAGATAAGACATTCCTTTATTCATCCCACGGTGGGAAATTCAGATTTGTTTATAGCCAGTGTTTATCACTACACATTGAGAAACAAATTTGGTCCTTGAATTGATCTGTCAATCTTTAACAACTTCTTTGTGCAAAACCGCACTTCTTTTTTGTTTGTATCCTTAACAGAGGAAAGGAACCTACAAAAGAAATGTTCTCTTCCACAGACCTTATCTAAACCTAGTAAAGACATAACTGTCTGGTCCACCACTATACTTTCTGTGAGGTTTCCAGCGAAACGGGCTTACAGTCAAAGTTCCAGACTCTTCTCCTCTGTAGTTCCCTGGCTGTGGAACAGGTTACCAAACTCTGTTCAATCTGCAGAGTCGCTCTCAGTCTTCAAGAAAAGACTAAAGACTCAGCTCTTCACTGAACACTTTGGTACTTGATAAACTCCTGTAAAACAAAAAAAAAAAGTTTAAAAAAAATTGTATTGTTGACATTGTTCTATTCCCTCCTCACTGCCTGTAGGCACAGGCCCTATCTAACTTGAACTTTGTTTTATGGCACTTAGGTTGTTTTCTATTGACTAGATCCTTACTTGTGTTGTATTTACTCTCAGATGTACATCGCTTTGGATAAAAGCATCTGCTAAATGAAACTGTAGAATTGTAGACTAACTGTTTCTCTGTTTCCAGCCTTTGTGCTAAGCTAACTGGCAGTAGCTTCATATACAGTATACAAACATGAGAGAGGTATCAATTTTCTCATCTAAGAAAACCAATATGTGTATTTCCTCAAAACATCAAACTTTTCCTTTAAACAAGATAATATGATCATATTTCTTCTACTACGGAGGGATTGAAGGATCATGACAAGTGGCCCAAGAGTAACCGAATGAGCTTTATATGGGACTTGGCTCTTATGAGTTAAATATGATTTTTTTTTTAAAGTTCTCTTTCACCTCCTTTAGTAAAACACACCCAGCCATTACCTTAGAGCTTTTCAGCTTGTTCATCACTTTATGCAGTCTCATGGGGCTATTAAGTGTATTATGTGAAATTGTCACATATTAAATGACTTCTCCACATTTACATTTTTGACTTTTGGTTTTTAATCACTCTAACATATGTACAGTTATATATTTAAATAATTAAATAAAATATTTTCTATTATGTATTTATATTTATATCTATTTCTATTTCATTACACTCTTACTTAAATAAATAGGTTCAATTCTATTTTACCTGCTAAGTTGTGCCTCACCTCTCTGCAGCACAGTCACCTGTTAGACATTGTTGGAGTATTAAGAGGTGGAGTTTACTTGTTGCACCTGTCATGCTGCCACACTCACCCCTCCTCTTCCTCTCTGTTGGCAGTTTTTGATAATGCTGTTGACTTGAGTTCAATGTGAGGAGGTCTAATCAGAGACATAGTGGAGACACCTGTGAGGGAGAAGAGGCTCTGACTGTGTCCACTGGAGGAAAAGCAGAAGGAAAGTTCATCCCTGATCAGGTAAAAAAACAAAACAAAAAAAAACACATGGCTTCTTTATCTGCTCTCTACTCTCAGGATTTATTGTAACATTATGTCAGCTAAAGGCAGTTGTCCAAATGACCATTTAAAGCTTTGATTTAAGAGTAAATGACTAAATCCACACTGTGTCTGACAGATAAATCAGGAGGATGAGGCACATTATATCTCATCTGTTCTTCACCAGTGGACTGATGATGGGATTCCTCTCCCTTTACTTTCTGTTGGATCTTTCAACAGAAAAAGTCATCAGTTTTGGGAATAGGGAAGCGATCGACCAGGAATTCAAACACAGACCACTGTATGTGGACACAGGTAGACACTGATTTCGTTCATATTTAGTTCAGTTGCTTGTTTGTTGTTTTGCCTGCTGCACCATCTACTGTGTTTTTTTCTTTCAAAGAAAGTATTAGTTTTTGGTGTTGACACTGTCTGTTGAAAATTAATTTCCAAAAAGGCAAAAATGAAGCCATAAGAACCCAGACCCATTTATCCTTGAAGGAAAATTTTGGGGGAAATAGTACGGACCAAGTTGAGCACATAGAACACATTACTGATGCTTGTTTAACATATTCATAAGTGTTAATATTTGATGCAATATGCTTGTTTTAATCATATTTATTTTTATTGTTTTATATTATTTTGCTGAAGAAATATGGTCAGAACATGTTAAATGCAATACAGGTCATGTTATTAAAGCAATGGAACTGTTAAATAGGTTTAAAATTAGCTTTAGTATTAAAAAAACATTTTCGAATGAGCTACTTCCTTCAACTTTGCTACAGGTCACAGGTCACAGCACCATTTCGGAGAAGTCACTTCTCAGTTCACATGACTATCACATAACCACTACACCAGGATGTTTAGTATGGGTCACTTAGGGAAGCTGTATACCTAGTCTAGGGCAATCAAAGTGTTTATTACACTCATGTCACCATGGGCTCTTATGGGTTAAATATTCACTACATCTGACTCCAAAAAAACCAACAAGATGGCGATGGGAAAAATGGCAAACTTCACAAAGCAGGCGGCCTTTATTTGCAGTTTGATTTTTATGAGATGGCCATGGTTTTAGAGATTGTTGAGGGAATTACCAGCAGTATGTGTCAGCGCAGTATATACTGACACATCTCTGCTTATGTATTCACTTCAGTCTGGGACTCTGTGCTGATTTACCTGAACTTTTAAACCTATAGACTCATGTCTAAAACATCCATACAACGCATTTGTGATTTGGTTTGTAAATTCCTCTAGGGGAGAACGAGAGCTCAGCAACGAATTCCTCTCACACAACACGGGTCTTGTGCTGGATCATGACGGGCCCTAACAACTTGGAATCCCGAACCAGGCACATAAAGGAAACCTGGGCCAAGCGGTGCGACATCGTGCTCTACATGAGCTCTGCCAAGAGTGACTTCCCCACTGTGGAGCTGAACGTGACAGAGGGGAGGGACAACCTGTACTGGAAGACCATTCGAGCCTTTCAGTACATCCACCAGCACCACTTGGACGAAGCCGACTGGTTCCTCAAAGCAGATGACGACACATTTGTGGTTGTCGAGAATCTACGCTACATCTTGTCCAAATTTGACACGGAGAAGCCGCTGTACCTGGGCAGAAGGTTTACCCCCTTCATCAGCCAAGGCTACATGAGTGGAGGAGCAGGTTATGTCCTCAGTAAAGAAGCAGTGAGAAGATTTGTCAAAGGGTTCAGTACTGGGGAATGTACCCACTTCTCCACTATAGAGGACATGGCCCTGGGGAAATGTATGGAGACCATGAAGGTGGAGCCAGCAGACTCCAGAGATGTGAGGGGGAGACAAACATTTCATCCTTATCCTCCGGACCACTACTTGGTCAGACAGCCCCCTAGACCACGGCCTTGGTTTCTGATTTACGATCACTATACTCCAGTAGAGGTATGCAACTAAATACACTGATTGCTGTTCTGGAATTGGCAAGCAAGTGTGCCTGTGTAGAGAGGTGGTGAGTAAACCTCTAATACAGGGGTATCGAACTCAGTCACAGATCTTCATACTGGGGTGGATGTACAGAAAAAAATAAAAATAAAAAATTAACAACCCCTGTGGAATCAAGTAATGTATTGGCCATTAGATTGGCCAATAGAAAGTCAAAATCATTTCATGGGCTGAAGAAATTGCACTGCAGGATTTGACCCATGTGCTCTAATCTTTTTTCCTCTCTTTCTCTCCAGGGTCCAAGTTGCTGCTCAGATTTAGTTGTGTCCTTTCACTACATTTACGCCGTCCAGCTGTATGTGTTGGAGTACCTGACGTACCATCTGCGACCATATGGATACCAATACAGATTTAATCCTGATGCAAAAACTGAATTTAACACAACAACTTAGTCCACATAAAATGATGGTGTCTGCACAGCAACCTTTGCATGAATTGGAGAAGGGTCTATGGAATCGATTGGTTTCCTTAGCCTTAGGTAAGTGAGCAAGCTTACCGTACCTACCATAAGCTATTTGATTCTTTCTAACCTTCATTTTATAACTTAAGGCTTTTCAGGTTAAGAGATGTGTTGATTCCTTCCACCTGCTCAACTATTTCTGTCAAGGTCTGATTTCAACTGTGAAAACTGTTTGTGATGTTTGGAGTGTGAATGGATCTGTTTTACTAAGCTGTTACTGTCATAATGTTCAAAAGGAAATGAAGATTGAAATTGTAAGATTGTGTGGTGTTCTGATGTCGTAGTATATGGTTTGGATCTCATCTCAGTGACGCTGTCTGGTAGTACATAATATTCAGCATCTACTTTTTGCAAAATGCACTTAACCGCCTGGACAGAGCTACACTCCTACTGGATTTCTGCACTATTACTACAAGCAGTTCAGCAGCAGTATATGATTACACAAAGAATCAGCTTTTTGCAAGGGCACCATGTTAGGGCACCTAAATAGATTTGAGTTCTAAATTAGCTTGTTCATTGTTAGGAAAGGCCTAGTGATGCAATTCTTTAGCTTTATAAATATTTGACTCCTCAAACTTTGTCCCAATGCTCAGCAGCCATGGACTCCTCTGAACAGCTGCCTAGCACTCTCAATATTAAAATAATGGATGCCCACAAAACAGGCATAGAAGACTATGTAAATGAGAAATGGCAGTTAATAGGAATGGTGGAAGTCAAGTTGAAGTGTAGAAGACCAAGAAAACTGTTTGTAGGGTGACTAGAAAGGCAGATTAAATCCCCTGTTTGATTGCAAAAGACCTTCAGGAACACTAGACAGAAGTCTGATGCATTTTGGAAACAAGTCCTGTGGACTGATGAAGTTAAAATGGAACGTTCTGTTCTGTATTGAGCAAAGGTATGTTTGCAGAAGAAAAGGGTACAGAATCTCATGACAAGAACAACTCTCCAACTATTATGCATGGAGGTGGATTGATCATATTTTGTGCTTGTGTTGCAATTCACTGGTAGAGGAAGAATGGATTCAATTAAATACCTGCAAATTTAGGAAGTAAACATCACACTGTCTGTAAAAAAAGAAAAAAAAGCTGAAGCTCAAGAGAAGATTTCTTCAACAACAGGACAGTGATTCTAAACACACTTCAGAATCCACAATAGATTACCTCAAGAGGTGTGAGCTGAAGGTTTTGCCATGGCCCTCAGTCACCAATCTAAATTTACAATCTGTGGACAGACCTCAAAGGAGCAGTACATGCCAGACGGATGAAGAAAGAAGAAGTGTTTGAAAACTGTGATACTACTCAAAGAAAAATAAAACATGAAACTCTTAAAATATAAAAGAAATGTCTCATCTTTTGCTCACTCATATCTCATGTCTTTTCACAGTGACAGAAATTGTGACCAGGGGATGCTGCTGTTACAATACAATTAGAACTCAAGTTTATACATTAAATAAGGAACTAACTAGTTAGCTTCACACGAAGACTGAAAACAGGGGTATTTATTTAATTAACATGTTATATCTCATTTTAATCAAATACAAACCTAAGCATATCTGGCACAAAGAGCCGAGTGCTACCACGACTTGTGGATTTTCTACTTGAGTTCTGGTATGCTGCTGTAGATGCATATTTACCAGATGTTATGACAGTGGCATGAATCTAACTCTGTGAAAATGAATGCAGATTTCCCAAACTGTCAAATTATTCCTTTTAAAATAACTGTCCAATTTGGGGCTTCTTCGTGGAACCAGATGTGTGTATGTGTACCTCTGTCAAATTGTCTCTTAAACAGTCACATTTTATGCTTCATGTTTATGTACATGTGTACTCAATATCAAATGTCATATCTGTGATGCATTTGAAAAAGGGTTATTGAAATGGGCAGTCTTTAAGAAATTATATTTTATTTATTGAAAAAGTTTTGCTTGACTACGATGTTCTAAGTTTTCTATTCCTTCTGGCTCTTTTACAGTGTTAAACAGTGAAACAATATATTTTACAGTCAAGTGTGTCTCTTCATACATCATTCATCATATTGGAGGTTAACAAATTTTGCTAAAATGAACTAAAACAACTAGAGCTTAAAAAAAAAAGAACACTGAAGTAGCTACAACATAATGTGAAAATACCATAAACAGGTTAAGAATACACAGCGTGTTTAGTCATCAAGATGTCCTTAAAGGCGAGTCTTAAAGAAACACCTACAAACATAGACCCACAAAAACAATACAACGAGACAAGTCCTAGAATGTAATCCTCTAAAATGAATTAGAAAATGTTTTATACACTGTTGGGTTGATTAACTAAATCTGTAACAACAGGATATACAGTAAACTATATTCACATTGCAGGTGCTCTTCTGATAGTTGTATTGTTGTGACATACTTCATATTTCATGCAATATATAAATGGATTTACCAGCTGTGGACATAACTGTTCATTCAGAATTGACGTAGTAAGCCAGAAACATGTATATTCAGTTTTCTGGCATGCACAACCTACATGGAATAGATTTTACTATATTGTATTGACTGGAATGTGCTGATTGTGACACTGAGTGTGAGCATTGTACTGAGATGTGAAGCATCTTTGTCTGTTGAGACTCTGATATTCTTCTGCTGCCTCTCTGCCATGTTTGCTCTCTGGCATTGTGATATGACATTAAATGACAAAAGCATTGCAACTGGTAGATTGCTGCCTGTTTCTGTTTTGAGGTTTCTGCCTGTTAAAAGGAAATTTTTCCTGTCGCCCAGTTGGGCTGTTAGTCTCTGTAGATAATAATATAAAGAGTATGCTCTGGATGTAAAGTGCCTTGAGATGACTTCTGTAATGATTTGGCGCTATACAAATAAAACTGAGTTGCACTGCCTGAACACAGCAAAGGACTAAGTACAAAACTATCAGATGAAGCATGTAACCCACATTGAACTGCTTGGAATGTTCAGGTCATTTAATAATTCATTTGTATGCCATTTGTCAGAGAGAATTACACCTATGTTTCTAAAACAGTGTTATATGTAATGTCAGAATCAGTGAGGTAAAAGCTCCACACAGTAAATCTAAATGAATTGGCATCTCAGTAACTTTGTTGCACTGCTTTTTTCTGCCCTAGTACCCTCATTTTTTGTGTCTTTATGGAGACCCATCTGAAAGAAGCTAAGCAGTAAACTTCAGTTAAAGTTTATCATGTTGCATAGAACATAGTGTATGTTCAGGGTAAATGTCTAAGTCACGCGAGGTGTCCTGGGGCCTGTATCACAAAGTGAGATTAGTGGGGTGGTCTGCTGCGTTTGGTTTTAACTCGGTTTTCTTTTATCACAGAGCTGGCTCACTTGTAACTGAGGTGGATCATCCTGGCTAAGTTGAAACAGGTTGACTGCGGAGGATCAGCAGCCTGTCTACTGACCAGTCAGACCACTGGAAGTCATCCCACAGGATTCTGCTTATTCTTCTTACTGCTGACTGATCATTAAAGTGATGAGCTTTAGAGACACTGTCACAGATCAATAGACTCACTTTACATTCAATTCATGTCTCCAGTCTTAAAGTGTGTCATGTATTCATAATAATCAGTTCACCATGAGAAAGAATTTGCACCAAAATTTGTCTATCAAAAATAAATTGATTCATCTATTATTTACTCCCTATCACTCTAAACTATTGAACAAGTTGTAAATGCAGTATTATTTTTATTATTTGGAAATTCCTAAGTTTTTCACAGCTATTTGATGTATATTGTGTAATTCTCTCTGTGGTTGATCTCATCTCATAGTAACTATTCTATTGATGGTACTAAAGAAGTTGAATTGATGACTTGCAATTAAGAACTTTTTCCACAAAAACATCTCAGTTGATAACCTGGTCTGTGATACTGGTAATCGAGGTTCAACAATGTTAGACTCAGTGAAGAGACATAACACAAAGACACCAAGCTTAACTCACTTTGTAATACATGCTACTGCTTTTTCCAGTCCAGTGTAATGAGCAATTTGGCTGAGTAACTGGAGGACAACTAGACAACAATTAGGAAAGTGAAAATGGGGATGACCTGTTGATCCTGTTTTTTAAGTTCCAGTAAGCTTGTATTGGTCTCCAGTTGGCATACATTTCTGAGCAGATAAAAGTCCAAGAAGATCAGACATCTAGTACATGTGCAACAGTTGAGAAGTGAAGCAGGAGCATCTGCAGTGTCAACATAGCCTGAGAGACAGTGAGGAGGTCCAAGTCTGCTCTTCATCATCTCCTTCGCCTGCAGCAGTGTCACCACAGCAGCAGCTACTGGCCTGAGCACTGGTCAAATAGTAAAGCTTGCATCATCGGTCCATCTTTTTTACTCAGTGACACACGCTGATGGAGCATGATAGCGTTGCACATGCCCTTTTTTCCCCAAACACAGTCTGTTACGTGTAGACGCAGGAACTCCTGCAGTTGGCTTCAGTCTCAAAGTTGTTTGAGTTGCCCTGACAGCCTCCGTACCAGAACTGGGCGCAAGCATTGGCCTCTGGGTCGTAGTACCACCTGACTACGTACTGTCGACAGGGGCCTGGGTCCAGAGGCTGACTGCACCCCGCATCTGAAAGGACAGGAGTGTAATGAGTGAACTGTTTGGCTTGGTTGGATAAATCAGTCATTTCAACTGCATTTCACTGTTTGAACATGTGGCAGGTCAGGTTTAGCCCGCCATATGGTGACACATAGTGTCTGAGATAAAACAAATTGTAAAGCTCAGCTTGACAGAACTCCTGGAATAATGGCATGTGTTGTTGCTCATTCTGACTGTAGCTGCTTTTTCATTAGTGGAGCATCATGTGACTGCCAGCATTGTCGTTCTCTCTCTGTTTGGAACAAGTGCTTTTCAGATCTGGTCAATGATGCTTGTGTTCTTTTCTGGTTCGGTTGCTTTTCTTTTGAAGAATAACTGATGTATTTTTAGATTCCAGTAGGTTTTTCACAGGTCTCTTTTTGTTCCAAAGTGCTGGATCTGTGAAGCCTTGATTTTGCTCCATTTTAAATGGACAATAAAAAATAAGATAGATGAAAAAGGAAAAGATAGGATAATGATAAGTGCACGTTTCTTACAGAAGGGCTTTGCTTCTACAACCCTACTAGCATCATGTGGTATGCTACTTAGATGTGAATGGAAACGCTCTTCCCCTCCTTTTAATCTATAACAATGAATCATATTTCTAAACTGATGGTATGTTTTATGTGTAAAGTCTTAATCTGAAAGGCAACTATAATTATAGCTGTCAAAAAAGGGGAGTAAAGAAACAAGCAAAATAATATAAATATAGTGGAACAAAATAGCATTTAATGGAAATACTCTGAAGTACCTCGAATTGTATTTAAGTGCGATACTTGAGTAAATGTACTTAGTTACAATCCACCACTGAGCCCAACAACAAATATAACCCGAACAGCTTAATCCTGCTGTTTGTTTGAGCTGTGTATAGTGAGAGTCAGAGTCCCAAAAGTCCACTTCTTACTTCTCCAAGTCAATATTGTGTTATTTGTTTCCTCTTGAGCAATTACAAATACACATATATTCTAACATACTTCTTTTTCCAAAGGGTACATTGCTGCCCATCGCTCTGTTTAATAAGGACATTGTAAAAGAAAAGGAAGTGGCAAGATTTCCTAAACAAAACAAACACAAGGTGTGATAAGCAGCCTTATGATGTGTTGCACAACCCAAGAACCCTGTCATGTGGCTGAAGTGACGTTTATCAAAGGTGTAGCTCTGGAATATTCAGAGGTAGGTAGGTGTTCCTCTTCTATACCTGGCACAGTTGAGTCTGTCATGGGTGGAGGAGGAGGGCTGGCTGGTGCCTGTGTGCTCACTGCCTCATACAGCCAGTCAGTTGGAGTCTGAGGACCAACCACGGAGGTCGACCCAGGGCCCTGCCGCCCCCTGCCCCCAGGAGCAGCAATCATGAGGTCTGGCATCACTGGCAGTTTATTATCAACCAGGTTCTTGTCGGCCCAGCCTGACCCATGGGGCTGTGGAGTCGGGGCTGTTGTTGTTTCTACCGGGAGTTCGAGCTAGGAAGTAGATGAGGAGCTCAGATCAGACACACAAGTGCAAACTGCTATATAACACTGCTTTATATTTTTCAGTTCAGTCTTTTCTGTCTTCCAAACACCCACTGATATTGTATAAATATATCAGACAACTATGAAAATCAACGTACAGAGACCAAAGTTTTTTTTTTTCAGTTTTTTGCATCAATCTGTCTGGACGGTTCAATTGCCATCATATTTAGTGGCATCACTTTTAGCTGCATCCCCCTTCCTTTCAGGGGCTCAATACTGGCACAGATTTTGACTGAAGTGATTTAACTCTTGTGCAGAAGGAGGTGAGGATGAGAGTAAACTCCAGAAAACAGCTGAGTTTTACTCCATATACTTTGTCATTCTGAAAACAATGTGGCCTGTGTCCCCTCTCAGACTCAGGTGACTAAACCCTTTAATAAAGGCTTGAAACCAAGCGGCAACCTCCAGCACTGAAAAATGAAGCCAATGCGGAAGTGCAAAAAAAGCTGCAGTTCCTCGAATAACCGCTAGAGCAGGCCGCAGAAGGGAGTCAATTACATTTGACACCCATGTTAAAATGTCTGATTTTACGACAGAAAAAAACATATTTACAGCCTGGTTCAAAACATGGCTCTAGTCTCATAAGCTGTTATTCTACTCCATGACAACTCTGGGGGGGGGCGAATTTTTTTATGAGGCGTTCGTTTAAAATATACAAGATACATCATTATGCACAATTCATAGCTGTCAATCTAAGTGGCGCCACTTTGATTGACAACTAGCCACTGACGGTCTAAAAGGCGTCACCCCGGCTAATTCTAGTCACTGAGTTTGGGAAAGAGATTGTTGTGGGGTTAGCCGGCTAGCAACGATATTTAGCATTTAACCTAGCTGGTTAGCTGTAGCTAGTTTGATTATTTCGAATAAAGCGGCTTTTTTCAGCCAATAGCGTTCATTCAGCCGGCCCATAGGACCCGCCTCAGCTCCGCCCTCGCTCCACCTCTTTGTCCATATTTGGAGTAACCGGAGGTAGGCTACCAAGATGGCTGCGCACTACGATTTACTTCATTTTTGCTCTTCAGAAACCTATGGGTGACGTCACGGACACTACGTCCATATTTTATACAGTCTATGCTTGAAACTTATAAAGCCAATGTTGGCCTGCAAGTTGAGGCCAGTAGTTTCCATCCACCTCCATTAGTCATGTATTAGTCTTCCCCATCATACCACTCTTACATGGGGACTGGTAATGATTAATGATTTTTTTTTTTTTAAATGAGATAAAAGCAGTGTTACCTCTATGTTTTCCTCATCTGGGAACTCTTTGGGGAGGCTGTACACTGGAACCTCTGGGTGGATTTTCACAGGTGGAAAGACAGAGTTTGGTAGAAATGCCATTGTGTCGTCCTGCTCACAAATCCGGCTCAGTATTTTGCTTTCCAGAGCTGTAAAAAAACAGAGAGGTAACAATGAGAAAAGCTGTCATTACGGCTTGTTCTCATCACATGGAATGATTAAGAAATATATTGTAATAGGTAGCTAAATGTATACTAGACCACATGCTGTGACACTGCTAACATGAAATGTTTAATGCAAGTTATGCTCCCCTTGACTAATGTCAAACAACCATGTGATAATGGACCATATGTACTGTGTATCAACTTTGATTCTGAGATGACTCTATCCACTGAATGCCACTTAGTGGCAACAGACATACACATTCCCTGTTCATGTCACCTTTCATAACAGTTAGGACAAAGTTATGCCAGCATGCACACTCCTTCAGATTGAGTTGGTTTGCAGAGTAAACAGCTTGTTTTAGTAAACCAGCGTTGTATTGAAATATTCATTGATAAATGTCAACTCAGAACATGCCAGTGTCAACAATAGTCAACACTGTAACAACACTGTTTGCTTACTGGGAAGTGCCCTGAAGTCATCTATGAGGTAGACATGCTCTTCATCAGGATCAGAAGCAATAACATTCATCTCAGCCTGGAACTCTTCATAGAGAGGGTCAGTCTTATTCACGACTCCTATAGTGAACATCTCTATCCCTTCTGCGTGGGCCTCTGTTGCTGTTACTTCAAACTGCATGACATCACGGTTGTCGGCTTGCCCATCCGTCAAAACCACAGCCACCTTCCTCACTCCGGCCCGGGAGGCCTGGAACAGCTGGTTGGCTCGATGGATGGCGCTGCCCGTGAAGGTGCCCTCGCCCAGGTAAGGCATCTTTCTAACGGCAGCCTTGATGTCGTCCTGGCTGGACTGCTGCTGGAGACTGACCACCACCATGTCCACGTGGCTGTAGAGCACCACGCCGATACGACTGGCTTCTCGGCCTACTGGCACCCGGTCGATGATAGAGTTCACAAAGTCCTTCACCAACTCAAAGTTTTCTGGTCCTACACTCTCAGAGCTGTCTATCACAAACACCAGCTCCAGAGGGCTTTCTCTGCACTTGAGACCACAGCCTGGGAAATGAATGTAAGACAGAAATGATAATAATACAAAAACTGCAGGGATGGATACAAAAACTTGAGCAATTGCTTTGCAACAAGTACTATCTCTGTGCATCTTATGATCTTACCCAGCTCAGAGTACGAGTTAAATTGCTTTTTTCTTTACTCTATGGCAAGTTTCAAGGCACTTTTTGTGGACTGCCTTACATCATAAGGATCTATTTTGCTGACTGAATTTACATTTATTCCCACTTAAGCTATATTAAGCTATTTATTATTTAATGGGGACGAAATCACTGTAAAAGAATGATAAAATGTGTAATTTACCACAGATTTCCCTTATAATCATGATGACTTCTTCTCTCTGTGAACAAAAAAAGAAGACAAAACTATGTATCTTAATATAAGATAAATAGATGTCAAGTGCAGTGTCATTTGTGTCAGTAACTTTACTCACTGTCAGCCCTGGCTCCCCCTTTTCTCCCGGTCTCCCCTGTAAAATGAAACTCAGATTAGGAAGTAGAACGATAACATAGTGTTGAGCTAAGCTCCACAAGACAAATCTGTGGTGCCCTTATGTAAGGATATCAGCAGTCGTGCATGACAGAGTAATTTCCGACTAATAGAGACTTCAAGGCCTACATTTATGAAGTATCTTTGAATTGCTCTTTGGAATTGTGCTAAATGGTCACCTAGGGCTTACAACAACAAAACCTTGAAGTCTAAACAATAACCAATCTGGAAAACAAAACGAAAATATGACATTAATGTTTTGCTCATTTACTGTATTAATTTAAGGATGGTTGCAGTCTCCTTATGTGTGTTTTTATTGCACTTTGTCATGTTTTTTTTTGTTTTTATTTCATTTTTATCAATGCACCAATTCTTTCACCTCAGCCAGATGCAAAAACTTCTTCGTGATATTTGGTGATAATCAGGGTTTGCATGAAAATACACACAATGGGAATTATGAAGTTGTGGTGAAATTGACAACTTCTTGTCATTTTCTGACAGTTACAGTTTGAAATATTATCCAAAAGACAAATTTGAAATGCAGAAATTAGCACCACTTTTGATAGCGTGGGCTTAATGGGTCCTATGGGTTAAAAATAAGTAAGCAAGATTTTAATCATTTTGAGTGTTTCAGAGATGACATGCTATGTTACCATCGGCCCAGTAGATCCAGGTTCTCCATAGTCTCCCTTGTCTCCTTTCCGTCCCCGGTCTCCAGGAATGCCTCTATCACCCTGTATTTGACAGCACTCTTTATTACAGCAAATTTAGAGCACTGGTAAGCAGAGGCAATATGTCACATGTCATGCAGTCATTTATGCATGTATTGTTGTGTTGTTTGTACCTTCTCCCCTGGAAGGCCATCCCCTGGTGCCCCCCGAGGACCCACTGGCCCCTGAAACCCAGGCTCTCCCTAAGAATAAAGATAGATAAACAGCTGATCAACTTGACAACGGTATCATCAGCATACAGACTAATTTTAAAGTCCTGTCCAAGTAGTGAAACACCACAGATTGATTTGATGTACCAGCACAGGCTAAGGACTCAGAGGGGACAATGGTCATCTTTGCAGGACAAGGTAATGGACTGACATGGTCGGCTCCAACATAGCTGGGTGCTAAAACAGGTACTCAACCTGTATTTAGTAAACAACATGATATAGATTCTTGAGTGACACCATATGAGCCTTGGAAAGTGTTAATTACCTTTGGACCCTGAATGCCATCTCCTGGAGGCCCTGCCAAGCCTGGTGGACCAGGCTGCCCTGTGGAGCCCTAGGAATACAATATATTGCAGCAATTTTCAAATTATGAAGCTAATATCATTATGATATGCAGATGAGATGGTTTATAAGAATAATAGAAATTGTTTGACTCCCTTCACACTGTATGTACACACACTGACCTTCGGCCCATAAAGCCCAATTCCAGGAGGACCTGATGGCCCCGGCACCCCCGGTAAGCCTCTGTCACCCTGCCACACAAATCGGAAATAAACAAACTGGGACCAATACTAATAACACTATTTATATTGTTTTGGACAATTTATCCATCTTATGCAGTCCACCATTGCTTTTTTAATTTTTTGTTCCATTTTGTTCCAATCCATTTCACAGACAATGCAAATCACCAGTCTCCATTTCACTCAGTTCATATGGCTATAAATGTCATACTAATATTCACATTTATGAGGAGGGCATATGATTTTTGATGTGTTGGTGTGGAAGGTGATCTTTAGCTGATATTCTGTGAATCAGAATAATAATATCAGAATATTATGCTATGGCTATTTCACAGAGTTTTTTCACAATTGTTGTGAAACATCCTATTTTCCCATTCTGGTATGTTGAATGGCTCTACAATCCCCATGAGTCTCAGTTAATGTCCCTCTCAGGGCTTTCCCTCATGCCATGACTTCATGAAGTAACACTTGTGCCTCACTTTAGGTCCAGGTAGTCCTTTCCCTTCAGGTCCCATCTCTCCTTGCACTCCAGGTAAGCCAGGCAGCCCCTAATGATGACAGGAAAGATGCCTGTTTACAATTTATTTTCCTTATGCATTGCATAAGAGAATAATTCAAGGTTGCCCCTCTTTCCTCCCACCTGTGGTCCTGGGAGGCCATCTCCCTTCATTCCTGGTGGTCCCACAGGTCCAGCATTTCCTTTGTTTCCCTGACATAGAAACAGATGAACAATCAAAATATGGAGAGGGGCACAGACAGTAAGGAACTGTTGTTTTATTTATGTGTTAGCATAAACAACATTAGATGGAAGTGTCCCAACTGGTTCTTTTAACAAGCTGAGGTAAAAGCAGTGGGAGATGATTGTCCGGTCTCAGCTCCACTTATACACAAGGTGAGACCGAGGTGACTATAAGTCGAGTGCTACTCGAGTGAGGGATGAACCCAAAGTACAAGGTATAGAGTAGCAAAATTCATTTATTTATCATTCTACAACAGGGCTGTACAACAAAATGCAAGTCCCTTTATGTAACTCACAAGACAAAAATTATATAAATAGATGAATGATAAGTGATAAAAATGAACTATTATGATGGTGGAGTGTGCAGAATGAGCTGAGGAGTCTTACAGCCTGAGGAAAGAAGCTGCTCTGTAATCTGGTGGTACAGCAGTGGACACTTCTGTATTGCTTGCCAGATGGCTAGGCTGTCGCTTGTGGGTTGAGGGCAGCATCCACTGTATACTCAAGTTCAAGTTCCCAGTTGCCTCTGATTCAACTTGCACTTGAATACCACAATGTGCATTACTGAAAACTTTCACAGACCTACTGTATACTCCCATGTAATGAACACTTGTGCTCACACATTTTGAAAGAGCAATGGCAAAAGCTGAAACTTCATCACTGACTCAGTCACTCTATGGCATCAGACTATGGCATCTATAGTGCTGATCCCCACTTTGCTGTGGTCAGGCTAAAGATATCACAGTAATCAAGGAAGCCCTCGTCTTTCACTTTAGCACAGCACCTCCACATACAATATGTCCAATGTCATAAATAGTTTACGTCTTGAGAACACTGAGCACTGAGAAAGATATCAAGAAAATGCATGACATCAGGCTTGGCTTTGACACTGTTTCAGAATGCACTTCAGATTTCAGACAGGTTCCACGGTGCACTGAGGTGTGATATTTTCATAGGGTGATTGTATTCTGTCTATATGTTACCTTTGGCCCAATGATTCCTACTCCAGGTTCTCCAACAAGTCCAGCTGGTCCTACAGGCCCAAGATCTCCCTGTCCAATGAAAAACAACACTGTATACAATCATATATACTTACTGGCTTCTGGCTTCCAGCAATACAGTTTATTTATTCATACATCACCTGCAAACTGTGTTTTGTGATATGTATCAGGAGATTCCAAACATAGTTGGGGGAAGCAGATCAGTAATTGTTCTAAATCAATGCTAAACTTATATCAACCTGCTAGTGTAAAACAGTGTGTACCAGTGGTGTAAAGTACATTTACTCAGCAAATGTATTTACATACAATTTTGGCATATTGGTACGTTACATGAGTATGTCCAATTTATGCTACTTTACATTTCAATTTCAGTACTTTTCAGAGGGAAATATTGTACCTTTGCTCCAACATAACTTTGTTTACAAGAAAACTCTACAGGGCACCTTTAAATTGGTCACACGCAAAAAACTAAATGGTGGTGATGAATACATCATCTTGCTCCTTGCGTTGTGTAATAGGTAAACATGACCATGCATGTTTAATTGTATGCATGCAAAGTATAAATGTTTCACTTACTCCTCTAAATAAGTTTGTTTTTTTTGTCTGACTGCTCATTCTATTGTAGCAATGTAGTTATTAGAGCTGACCTTTGGTGAAATGCTTCCATTTATACATGGGGTTGGTGAAAGTAAATTAGCAGGATTTGTGAATTTACCCACGTGGGACAAATAAAGGTATATCTTAGCTTACACTCGTCAGTCAAGGTGTCTATTTGAGTAACAGTGTGCATGTGTGTTGGTTACCTTTTGACCTGGTAAGCCACGCCCAGCAGATCCGGGTAGGCCCACCATTCCTGGACTGCCAGGCTCTCCCTGAACAAAGAGACATAACTGTGTGTGTCAAGACAATGCAAACATGTCCCGTGTCTTTTCTCAATCATAGCACAGAAGCCAGTATCTCAGGAACTTCAATGTGGAGGCTTCCACCACTACAGATTCTTGTGCATTATTTTGCATTAAAGCTAAAAACAGGTGATTTGTTCATTATTAAATGGGTAGAAGTTTTATCAGTAGAGGCCTCTGATTTACTGTGAATTAAACGCTATTACTATTACCAGCAACATTACCCATCATGAAGACTTGAAGGGTCTTCCTGCTTATTAAGACCAAGTATATTTACCTTTTAAACACTTAAAATCACGTGACTTCACATTGGACTCAGATCAGTTTAGAGGTGTACTCCTTAGTTTGAGTCCTACAATCCCCTCCGATGTTGACACAATCAGTATAATGATTAATGATTAATAATGATGTTTGATTTGTTGTGCAATCCTCCCAGACCTGCATGCTCCTCCTGCCTCCTCCTGTGCCCTGAGCGCATCAGCTTCCCGCTATCACCACGATGATGTGGAATAATATATTTGAAAAGTTACATAAACCAGATGTTCCAGCTCATACCTCAATAGCATCAAAGTGATCAATGAGGCACAGGCACTAGTGGTTTGTTCATCTGTGCGTCAATAATGTATCAGCACTTACCACCCACAACATAACATCAACAGGTTCAGTTCTTTGGTAGCTTTTATAACAATAGTTTAAAGGGTTTTACACTGTATCTATTATTTGGAAATGCTTCCATAAAGCCACTCTGGTCATTATTTTTAACAATGGCTATGACTATGTGTAACATGGTGATGAAGTCACAGAGAACTCTGCAGTTTCAGCTTTATGTAAGAGTGTTTTGCCCTCTTTTAGCTCATTGTTTCGGTTTCGTTTTTTTGGTTCACTCTTTCCATTCTCATCAATCTTGTTCCAGCAACAGTCAGTCAGCTTTTTTCAGCAAACAGTTCTGATCAACCCACTGTACACTGCCCAGGACCAAACAAAAGACAGATGCACTTTGTGAATGTTGGTGGAGACCAAAAGAAAAGGAGAGGGCATATTAGACTTACATGCAACAGAAACCGACAGGAACACTGTTCCAAATTAATGCTAATGTTGCATCATTTGTTCACATGTGAATTTGAGTTATGACTGAATTACATTTAAAATACTGCCGGAAGATGAACATAAACTGTGGAAGCATCCAACTATGGGACTACCAATAAATACATTTTTAGAGTTATCTACACTAACACAGACCTTACATAAACTAACCATTCAATCATGAAACTTGACTTTATCTGTGTTGATGTGACAGTTAACTGAACCTGACCTTAGCTTAAAAACCTCCAGTGCTGGATTTTCCACCTACAGCGAGCAGACATGTGAACCTGACAGTGCTTAGGTAACACCTGTATTTAACATACCTTAGCTCCATCAGGTCCAACTGGGCCTGGAGAGCCTGAAAGTCCCCTTGGACCACGGTCACCTCGATCACCCTGAGGAAAAACACATGGACATTACATCATATAGCACCTCTGGTACTGTAATAGAAATTCAGAATGTTTATTGACAGCTCTTCTCTGAAAGGTAAATACAGTTCATTTAGTCAGCTTTGCATGTATATGCCTAAATCAGCTAAGCCATTGTCAGTACAAATATTTAACTATAATACTCCACTTTCAGTGGTGCATAACTATTTACGTCAATGCCTCTGGTTTACAGTTTGCACATCCAAGGCCTCCACCTGCAAGAGCTGTTAAATAAATCATTTCATCATTTTGAAAAAAGAGCAAAGGTTTTTTAAGTCAGTGTTAATTTTATGAATGAACATTTTGACAGTAACTATTTATTGGTGTCTTTTTATTTCATGACTAGATTGTAATGACAATGTTAACAAAGGAAATTTTTGACAACAAAAATTATGGTAAAATCTCTCTTCATTATGCTGCATTATGCTGCGAGTTAAACTCATATGAAATAATTTGCTTTGTTCAGACAGGCAACCAAGTTAGATCGCAGTAGTCATCTTGAAGCACTGGCTGTTATCCATTTTTATCAATCACTTATCTGTAGGTGCAAATACAAAATGTTCATGGGCTCCATGCATCCTCCCACAACCAATTTGAAAAGACACCGGAAATACATCATCCTACACTGTAAGCAAATGTAAATTTCAATTATGTAAGTAGACTGATTCAATAACATGTATATGTAAATTCCATTTTAGGACTAATTTTAATATTAGTACAGCTCAAGTTGTATGTGGATTCAGGGCATGTTAGTGATTAGCTTGCTATCTCTAGCCTTCTTACTGTATTGGTCATCAAGCCTTTGCCCACTGAGCTCCTTAGAATTATATGAAGCTCTACAAAAGTTCAGCCAGGAAGACATCTATGCTTCTAATCCACAATCTATTTCTCATCTTCCTACTGCGCATGCTCATGAACATTTTCCGCTTCAAGTGTTCAGGGCGGTCACTAGCAATCAGTTGACTCTCCAGCTGTGTTCTCCCATCCAATAGCACGGTGTCACACCCTCGTTGCTAACCAATCATTCTTGTGCTCTCCTTTTAAATTACGTTTGATCTCTGCCCTAGTGCTTGCTTCCGATGATCTGCGCACCCCTCCACCTCCCCATCACCACCTTGCCTTGGAAGTATTGTCATCCTCTCCACCCTCTCCCACGGAATCAGATCCCGGTCTGGGTTCAGGAGGCAGTCACCCTTTCCACATCTAAGAGTCCGTGCGTGACTGGAGCTGCAGAGTCCGGACCCCTGTTTGCAGGCCTCCGACTACACACGTCTTCGTTCAATTTCGTTATTATCACTTTCGTCATGCATGGATTGTAGTATTGCATGTCTGTCTGTCTCTCTGTCTCTCTTTCAGCCCAACCAGTCGCGGCAGACGACTGTCCATCACTGAGCTTGGTTCTGTCCGAGGTTTCTGCCTGTTAAAAGGAAGTTTTTCCTCGCCACCGTCGCCAAGTGCTTGCTCGTGATGAGAACTGTTGGGCCTCTATCAGTCTTTTTTAAAGAGTGTAGTCTAGACCCGCTCTGTTTGTAAAGTGCTTGAGATGACTTTCATTGTGATTTGACGCTATTTCAAATAAGATTGAATTGAAATTGTATCACCCATCCGGCTTCTCAGCCTCCATTTGCCACCACCACCACCAGTGCAGGACTCTGGGGGGGTTCTCTTGCGCTGGCTCGGATTGTATTTCTTCAATCATGTTATCTCCCCCCAGAGTCCAAAACGCCAAAGACTCTCTGTCAAGTTGCTTATCAATGTTTATGTCATAATAAATTATCTTTTCTCTCAAACTCGTCTCTCCTGGTTGAACTACCACTGTAAGAAGTAGTTGAAAGCCATACTTGAGTAAAAGTAAAGATACTTTGCTTGAAATCTACTTAGGTAAAAGTGAAAGTCACCCATAAAATAATTACTTGAGTAAAAGTCTTAAAGTAGCGCATATGAAATGTACTTAAGTATCAAAAGTAAAAGTACAAAGACACAAAATTAAGCTTAACTCTCCCTCCCAGACAACTTGCAGACGGCAGGGAACGATTTATGAAGGTCCATGTTGTCACATCAAGAAGATTGTGCTAAGTTTGAGTCAGTCATGTCGTGTGTTTATGTTGTCTCGTGACCCCGCCCTGATTGTTTCCACCTGTTCCCCATTACCTGGTGTATATAATGTCTGCGTCTCCCTTTGTCCTGTGCCAGTTTGTCTCGTCTCGTCTGTACAGTCAACCGTGCAGTCCATGTCAAGTTTTCGCCTTTGCCTTCTCATTCATCAAGATTCAGGTTATTTTGTTACTTTGTCTTGTTTATGCCATTTTGCCTTTTTGCCTCTTAGGAGTGATTTTTGGTTCTTACTTTGTTTAAGACTTTGCTGCATTATTATTTAGTTACCACGCAAGTGTGATTTTAAGTTGCTAGAGAGTGATTTTGTTTTTATTCTTTTCATTAAAGACTTTATTATTGCACTTCCTGCCTCTGTGTCGTACGTTTGGGCTCAGTCCACAGACCAGCCTTGTCACATGTGATGTGCTATACACGCACAGACCGCCACGCAGCTCATTTCCACCGATACGATTTACAAACGGGAATACACAGCTGTAAATAAAGGCTATGCAATGCACTCGGTAGCCCTCATTCACTATGGTGGTAAGCTAGCAAGGCTATTCTTAGCTGCCCAGTTGTGGTAAAGAGTAAAATGTTGGCACACTGTGTCATTGACAATTTCGTATCTAAACAGTGCGGTGTTTTCGGCAAATACAAGCGGCACGATGAATCTTTCATCCCGACAAAAGCAAACTTTTTTTAATTAACGTATGGCCACGGGTGTCTTTCTTCTTCTGAAGCACAACTAGCAGGTGTTAGTGTTGTGGTACTTCCGCTATCGCGAACGAGGCGGCTTCCATCATGCTGAATCATCAGTCTGTTGATTTGCCTCAACGTGTTTTGAGAGCGACAGGTCGGATAATCCAAACATGATGAGACAAATATAATCACATTTTATTTTGTAAAGAGTAACGACGGTGTCCAGTATAAATGTAGCGGAGTAAAAGTATCATTTTTTTCTTCTTAATGTAGCGAAGTAAAAGTCAAAGTTGCAATAAATATAAAAACTCAAGTAAAGTATAAATACTCCCAAAAACTACTTAAGTACTGTAACTAAGTATTTTTACTTCGTTCCTTTACACCACTCCTGCACAGTCAAAATCATTTCTGTTTTTCCTCAGTGATAAGTAGGCTAGGTACCCCGATCCTGTTATGGTTGCACTGTTTGATTAAGGATTACCTTTTCTCCAGGGATGCCTTTCCCCGGTGCTCCCTCTAGGCCTCGCACACCCGGCAACCCCATCTCTCCCTATAATTAGAGAAAAGTTAGGCAAACCCAGTAATTCGCCTGTTAATTATTGAACATTTGTTAAATGTTGATAATTAAACTGGTCAGACAGTTGATAAAAAGAGTAGATGCAACATGATCCCATCCAACAGATGTCAATCTACACAGCATGACACATTTCCACTTTCAGAGTGCAGATTCACAGATTTACTGTCTTCCAGAAAATGGCAGTTTAGTTGGTACTTGATCAACTTTTATGACTATCCATTTTCAAAATATAGAAAGCACTTAAGAGTTTAGTAACTGGGTGCATTCAATATCTGAGCTGCACTCATTCCAGATCCAGCTTTACCTGATGTGACCTTTGACCTCCAGTCGCTGACTCACCTTAGGCCCAACAGCTCCATCTTCACCAGGAATGCCAGGAATTCCAGCAGCCCCATCAGGCCCTGGCTCCCCCTGGAAAACAATGAAAGAACTCAAAACTTCAAGGTTCCACTGTTCATTCTATTGAACATGTTTCATTTAAGGAGAGTCTGGTTGTCTTACCTTTGGTCCTGGCTCACCAACACCCCTCTCTCCCTGAAGTCCAGGCTCTCCGGGGAAACCTTGGTCACCCTGGCAAGCAACAGAAATCACTGACTGAATGTAATCTCTAATAACCAATAACTGAAAGATGCTCGTGAAGTGTAATAGATTGTGGCATCTTATTGGACCATCTAAAGGGTTAAGAATCTCTCCACCATAGTTTGACAAACTAGGGGCCTCCAAATAGGATCTTGCATAGGCCACCCATGAAGCGAGAAACGGCCCTGGTAGTGTCTTTAGCAAAGCATGTACATGTTATGGACAATATTTCATTCTGTTGTAGAAATCTTAGAGAACACTATATAGTATAATTTTGACTCAAACCAAACACAGTGAAGTGTTCTGATGGATCTGCATCACATCAAATCCCATCTCTCCACCTTGCTTCACAGCTTCCAATTTGCATATCATCTTAACAGGTCCACAGGCAATGCCATTTCCTCTGTCCTCCACCTCCCCTGTCACAAGAGGATAACAAGAAAACCCACACGAGAATGCTGTTTATTGATTTTAGTCCAGCATTCAACATAAGTATTCCCCAGAAGCTGGCATGGAAGTTGGCTCACCTGGGCCTGAACACCTCCCACCTTTTGTAACAGGATGCTGGGCTTTCTTACAGACCTTAGACAGTACACATCAGGAACATCAACTCAGCAGTGGTGCCCCCCAGGGATGTGTGCTCAGTCTACTGATGTTTACCCGACTGCTGAACCAAATATGACAATCATATTATCCAGTTCGCAGATGTCATGACACTGGCAGGTCTCATCAGCAGTGATGATGTGACAGCGTACAGCGGCAAGGTACAATGGCTTGCACTCAAGAAAACAATCTGTCTCTCGCATCACTAAGCCAAAAGAGATGGCAACTGACCTTAGAAGGCAGACAATCCTATTCTGATCAGCACCTCTTGCTTAGAGTGAGTCAGGAGCACCAAGTTTCTGACCTCAGCTGGTCATGCAACTGCCTCCATCACCTGAATAGAGCCAGCCACCCCATACCCATCCTGTCCACCTTCTACAATGGAACCATCAAGAGTAAGGAATGGGAATTGACACAACAGACTCAACTGTGTGAGTGAAGAAGGATGTGTGCCACGTCTGTGATCCATCCATTCTACTTTTTAATCCACTTCTTTAGCTGTAGCTGTAGGTACTATTTAATTTGATTTCACATACAAAATGATCACACAATATAAATATGATCAATTATTATAGATTAAAATAAATTGTTCAAAGCTGGATTACGTGAGTCAGCAACGTTCCATTTGTAAAAGGAACATTGTGTTCCTTCTTCTCTCAAATGTTACACAGCCTTGCTTTAAATCAATTGTTTTATATTGTATTTTCTACATGTCTTTTCATGAATATAAGATAAAGTTAATAAATTATTTAATGTCTGTTTAACATATCACTCATTCCCATAAATTACATAAAAGCCAGTGTCAACTCGAGACTGATATTCTACTAACCTTTGGTCCAACTATGCCCAGTCCAGGAGGTCCTCTGGGACCAGAGGGCCCAGCAGGCCCTTGATCCCCCTAAAGCCAGAGAGAAGCATCAGAAGATAAAATGTAGTTACACAAATAAATGATGAAAAGCGGAGGCAAATCCTTAACATTTTCATTGCCCTTGCCTTTTCTCCTTGAATGCCTGCCCCTGGGAACCCCACCAAACCTGGTAGCCCAGGGGCTCCTGTATTTCCCTGAGTGCCAGACAGGTGAGAGGTCAGACAGGTCATCCTTTCCAGCATCACAGGTTTTCACTATGTGTCAGCAGTCTCAGCAATGGTCAACAGTTAGCCATACCTTATCACCTTTGTACCCAACTCCTGGTGGTCCACGGTTGCCCTTGGGACCCTCATAACCCCTGTCACCCTGTAAGAAACACAGTGGTTAAGAGAACAGGAAGGACTAGAGGCACAATACAAAGTATTGGCATCTTAACACTAAAATCATACAACCATAACTAATGAATGGTGTGTGTGTATATATATATATATATATATATATATATATATATATATATATATATTTTATTTCAACAATTACATGTCACAGGCTGGTTATTAGATTTGAATAAACCTCTATGTGCAATTTATAAATAAACCAGAACTTTACGATATGAATTTCTGTCTCCCTCAGTCTTTTCAAAGCATTATATAAGATATTCTGTACGAAATGTGTGATTGTTTTCAGAAATTTAAGTTTAACCTTGTATATAGCATACTGTCTTCAATAAAGGATAAATAAAATGATACATGCTTGTTGTAATGAACCAGCTTGTCCTGGAACTTACCTTGGGCCCTGGGAGACCCTCACCTGGAAACCCTGGAGATCCTTGCATCCCTGGTGGCCCTGTTGGACCCTGAATACATCAACAAGAAGTAAATGTAAACTATTGAATTAACAGATATTACATTACATTACTGACTATAGAAGCACCGCAAGGTTCACTCAAGGTCAGCAGCCAGAAAAAGAGCTGCACTGCCAACAGTGAATTATGTAGTCTTTTCTTGTGCATGTGTTGTGACGGGGTTTATTTCACGCCCCCAAAAAATAACTTAATTTTACATTTTGAGAGACTGAAACTGGTGCCACCCCACATATACACTGTAAATAGGAGTGTTTGTGCTATTCTAAATGATAAATATTAAATTCAACTGCCACCAGGGATGATCAGACCTCTGTCCTATCAGGTCACATCCTGTGAGTCACATGAGGCTTTTGAAATTGCACCATTGGAAACAACCTCTAAATTTTAGAGTGGAGATATAAAAAAATGGATAGATGGTTTTCAAATTAAAACATTTCTGTGCTATGAATTCAACCTTCAACAAATAGTTCTCCCATAGTCTGCACTCCATCGTAGTGGAGATGAAAGAACGCAATGAATATGAGGGTAAATTGCTGTCTCGTCTCTGGCTTTGGGGGTTTATAATATGTTATTTTTAATAAGCACACCTGTTTTACTATTTGCCACAGAGTATAGAGGTGGCTAACATGTCCTTTGTCAAAACTGACTAAAACAAATCACAAGGCCTATTGAAATTCAGTGTGAATATCTAAAATTATGTCTCTCTGGCATTGATTTAAGTATCCTGCAGGAATATGGCAACGCTATTAGTAAAAAAAAATATATCCACTATAAAAGCAATTACTGTAGTTTAATTTAGTTTGTGAACTCACCAGTGTCCCTGGTTCACCCCTACCCATCGGTCCAGGAGGGCCCGGTCTTCCTTGGTTTCCTTTGTCACCCTGAAAAAAAGTGTTGCCAGAGAAGTACACAGGTTACACATTAGGCTTCCCGCAGATAGGTAAGAAAGGTAGAAAAATGATTGCTTCTTCTAAACTAAACGAAATTTTACCTTAGGACCAGGGAACCCAACACCGTTATCTCCTGGAGGTCCAGGTGCACCCCTCAGCCCTCTGTCACCCTTTAATGGGAAGGAAAAAGACACTTAGAAACGTGCCCATAGCTGTGGACATGCCTATTTACTTGATGCAGTTGAAGTTTGATTGCCATAGTTCTTACTTTAGATCCAGATGGCCCCTCTGGACCCTGGTCTCCAGATCCTCCCCTGGCTCCCTGAGACAGGAACAAAACCGAAAAGAGCATGTTAAGTACATATAATTCCATGAATTACATTAAAATAACTTCATATGAAAACATAAACTCTACATTTCTTTTAACATTAAGAACTGGTTGATATTTTGGTATCTTATGTTGTGTTATGATGTAAAAATTGTGTTGATTTTACCTGCCAAACAGATGTTTTTTTCAATTCATTTCAAATGACACTTCAAATTAGGGCTGAACATGTTCATGTTCATTTAACTGCTCATCAGACATGACAGACATATTAAGTGTATGGCACTGGCTGGTGAGCTGTGACTGCCCTCTGCTGGAATCTAGTAGTGTAACAAGGGTATATGACTGTTCCACACAAAGGTCGAACATACAAAAATCAAGTCAACATTGCATGATGGAAAGCAACCAAAGGTGATGTTGTGAATATTGTGTGAAGTCATAATTCTGGTGATATGTGCTTTGATTTTTGTCAAAGTTCTAATATTGTTGATATGGCAAATGAATCTAAGCTTTAAATTGCATTACCATGCCATGCATTACACCCAATAACAGGCGCAATGTTGACTGTGATGAGATAACCTGACTCAAGCAAGTAGGTTTTCATATCACAGTGGATTTTCATTATATATTATATTATATTTGATATTTTATTCAAAACGATCTAACCTGCTGTTTTGTGTTGACTTTTACCAGTGTATCCATTACAGTAAAAGGAAACAGTTTTTCACTTACACTACCAGTCAAAAGTTTTAGAACACCCCAATTTTTCCAGTGTTTTTACTGAAAATTATGCCGTTTAATGTCTCATTGACGACAAAGTAGAGTACAAATAAGCAATTGGAGTCAAAATAGAAATTATAGAATTAATTTATAGACCAAAATGTATTTTAAACTGTTGACTCATCAAAGTAGCCACCTTTGGCAGATATAACAGCTGAACACACACGTGGCATTCTTTCTACAATAGAAATCAAATATTCTTCAGAAAGTTCTTCCCATGTCTGTTGCAGAAGTTCCCATAAATGTGTAGCACTTGTGGGTTGCTTTGCTTTCACTCTTCTGTCCATTTCATCCCATCTATCACGCAAACTGCTGACTCTCAGAAACTTGTCCTCTGATTCAGTTGTGGCTTTGGGTCTGCCAGACCTCTTCCTGTCAAAGTTTGCCCCAGTTTCTGACTTCCTTTTGATGGTGAAGGAAACTGTACTCACTGACACCTTGACTTTCTTTGCAATTTCTCTGTAGGAAAGACCTACATTTCTCAGTGTTATGATGGTCTGTCTCTCTTCCACTGTTAATTGCCTTTTTCTTGCCATTTCTGTAGCAACACACTACTTTCTGCAGTACAATACTGTTCAACTGATGCTCACGAGGGTATGGTACCACATTGTGTTCAAACGCTGCTTTTATGCTGACAGAGGCGCTTGTTAGTAATCAAGCAAACTTGGAACACCTGTAGGAATTAGTAGCACCAGCTTTTTAAGGCTTGGTCACCCTCCGTTGCTGCAGGACAGCTATCAATTGTTACCCCATTTTGTGTTATTGTTCTGAAATTTACTCTGTTTTTCAGTTTGGGGTAACCTTACTTTTTATTTTACCCTCTGGTAGTTCACCACTTACCGTTGTATCATTTCAAGCTAATGATTGGACTTGAGTGACTTGAATTGCAATAAATAACTGGAAAAATTGGGGTGTTCTAAAACTTTTGACCGGTAGTGTATATTGAGGCTTTTTAGTTACTTCGTAAATACATTTCAAATTAATTTCAAGGGAAAATTATAATGTTTTGATGTTCTCTTTAAATGACTGCATTTAATCATTTAGCTAGCTTAATTTTTTTTGTTTATGGTCTATTTTTTTAATGATTCTACCACCTGAGTGGACAGTAGCTTTTAATACATCCATTCAGCTGTAGGCTTATTAATTAATATTACCATTAATTAAATGATGATTTAGTTCTACATATATAACAATAAAGAGTTATTGGTGTTAGATTTGATGTCTTTATTCAATGATAGACCTTTTTCACAGCAGAACTCATGACCTGTCATAGTAGGAACAGCACAGGTGTTGCTGATAATATTAATGAATGTTTTGTGTTATTCAGGTGTCCAAGTCAGTAAGTCCTCCAAATTGTAAGTGCCCTTTCAAAACAATGCAGAGAAGCATTTTCTGACAGTGAATTTAAATCACTGGTGTGTCCAGGCTGTCCTTCAAACTGTCTTTGTACATTCTCCACACAGCTAGTTCTGTCACATTTGAAGAAAAACAACCAATCCCAACATCATGAATGCTTTCCAGGACTGTCTGAAAATGTCTGCCATTATCCCCATACTTACATGAGCATATCTTGCCCCTCTGTATGGCAGTACAAATAATGTAACCCATCAACCTTACCTTAGGTTATGGGTGCTTCACAGGTATAGTACAATAACCTGTAGTTAGGTTATGGAACAATCCGATCATGGGGAAAGGAAACCAACATTGGCTGTCTGACTGCATTGCCTACTATGACATGTCAAAATGGCCTCTGTGAATTCTTGTGTTTTAACCTATATTTTAATTAGTTAGTTGTTCAGACTCCACTACTGAATCATTGGTAACTAAAAGTAGCCTTTACAAACCTGTGGATGTGAAACTAAAGATGTGTATGTAAGTCAAATCTGTTCAACTTGGCTCTGTTTGTTTGCTCCACAGACCCTATAACAACTGTGCCTTAGAAGCAAGTTATACTCATCTATATATACATCATAAATCATTTCCAGCAAATACAACAACACAACAAGCCAGAGTGCAAGGGTCAACAGCTCATCTGTATACTAACCTCTTGTTCATATACTACTACACAAAATCAGTCTAAATATATTTATTGCCTGACTGGGAAGGCCTCTAAAGTTAGTATGTGCACAGTGTGTATCTTTAAAGTTCAGAGCCCCATCTCCTTCACCTCCTCCTCTACACACAACCAATATTGCAATGTCTGTCTTCAGCTCTTCATGCACAGATTCGAATGGACTAGCACTTATTTGCTTACTTATTTGTTTTTATCTTGAAGCTATGGTAAACTAACAAACATATTTTTGCATTTATTTATTTCATTTGCTTAGATAGAAGCTGTTTTTATTTAGCTGTTTTATTTCTCAGATCAACTCCACAGAGATCCTGACGTCACAACATTTATATTAATAACTAATACGATGCAGAAGCCACCGGTTATAGAGTAGTTGTGAAGCAAGGAAGACAATTAGCCAGTGGCCTCTTCAAACTAGACCATTTCTATTATGATCCTGTACTTTACCGTGGGGCTAAACTGAAAAATAATTCAATAAAATAAATACATGTGTATAAATAAGATTTGTATCAATATGGGCCAAAGCCTGCAAAAACACCAGCTGGTTCTTTAAATGGAGGAGGTTTCATAATTTTAAGGTGCTGTATAAGATATAAATGACACTGAGACTGTTTAAGGAATGGGGGCTATTACTGTGACATACTGCGATGGTGTATACTTTGGTATAACAGGCCTATGAATACACTTTTGACAGTGTGTGTAGGAACATTTCATGGGAACTGGAGACAGATCAGAAGAACATAAAACCTAACGGCACTATGATGATGGCTGCTGTTGTTCTACTGATGCTGAAGGGGGCAACAAGCATTTAAGGAGAGAGGGAATGGATAACATGTGCCCAAATCCTAATCCTCTGGGACAACGTCTGCTCAAAGACTACAACCAAACATTGCAAGCTTGGATTCCCTGCTTAGAAAGGCTACATTAGGAGGGGGATAAGACCTAATCCACAGCTCACATTCCACAAGTGCAGAGCAGGAGATGGACTCAGAGTGTGTGGCTTTCACTGCAGCACTGATTGTTTCAGCACGGATGTGGGGGGACACAGGATTCTTTCAATTTGACCACACACCCATTCAGGTATGACGGGTATGAGGAGCTGTATTTCATATTTAATTTAAAACATGTCTATTCCACAGGTGAACTACATGATGGTAATAGCAGGCTTTTAAATGAAACATAAACACTGACAGTTGTTAACCTGCTGAAGACTGTTAACCCTCACTGTTAACCTAACTGAGGTCAACAGTGAAGGTTAACACACCTCTAACTGATCTGCATTCCAGATGCTTATTTGGGTTTCATTTTGTTAGCTCCGCGAAGCTGCTGTGGTGCCAAATCTATGACAGCTGCCTTTCATAACTTTGACATGAGTGAAAAAGAAAGTTATTGTCAGTTATGAATAATTGTAACGTATTATTTCAATGTAAATCGCATACTCCGTGACTGTGGATCCATATTTGTGCAACATTGTACTGAATGGACTGTGAGGGAAGACACCTGAGCTAAGAATCAACTGTAGTGAGAAACCATTAACTGAGGCTCTGTGTATAATGGAATATCAGTGTGCGGCCCAGCCATATACACAATGGGCAAAGAGCATTGGTTGATGGGACAAAACTTAAAAACTTCACCTGCTCTCCTCTGGGTCCTCTGGGGCCAGAAGGTCCTTCTACACCCTAAGGAAGACATCAATATGATATCACTATATTCACATACAGTACTTGGGCACAGCAAAAAGTCATCATGGCAATGAAATGAAAAAAAAAAGAATCCTACATGTTCTCCCTTTTTACCGGGGGCACCACATTCACCCTGTTCTCCCTGGAAAATACAACCAGCAAAGACAGAGTTAAGCGAAGCTCAATGCAAACGGCATCTACTGTGACAACACAGGACAGCTGTAAGTATGGGATTTCATATGTCCAAATCACAGAGTCCATTTGCCTATCTTAGTAATTATAGTAATAACACTACATACCTTTCCCCCTTTGCTGCCAGGTCGACCCTGCATAGAGGGAAATTTTACGTTAAACAGTCTGACAGTCGACTGTCCACCAACCATCATGCTACTGTAATAGAAAGTCAACCAAACATCTAACATTAGAACAGACCAAGGTAATGTGCTCGGACCACGAGAGATTTCATAGACCAACATTTCACCAATCATTGGAAAACTGGATGCAGTTCATATCATTTCTATAGATGTTTATTTGGTAAGTGATAACACTGCTGAATGTTCCAAAACCTCTCAGTATTTCATTTGTAGTCACCACTTGAGATCTGACAAACTATCATAAAAACACCTGTTAGGCGACATGTTGCATTACTTGGGTATTCTGATTACTAGTGGAATAAGGCAACTAATGAAAATGCACCTAGTGTCAAGTAACTCACTTTTATTTACCTCTGAAGTTAGTTAACATTACAAGAAATACATAGATGTATTTGCATGTAGAGAGTGAAATGAAAAGATAAAAACCTCTCTCACATCTGTGTGTTAAGCACAACCAGGCGTCAGGATGTATTTAGAGAGTGGAAGCAGGGGAAATGTTTAAAAAATAATTGACAACAACAACCCAGCTCGCTCACCACTGAAATGAATGGGTCAGTATAATCTATTTGGAGCTTCTGTATACCATACTGTACTCAGATTTACATGACAGCCAGAAAATCCTGTAACCCTGGCAAGAGAAGGTTGAGAAGAATATTTGATGATTACCTCAAGGCCCTCCATTCCTGGACGTCCATTAATGCCTGGTTCCCCCTACAGTGACCGAGCCCAGACAAAACACATCAGACAACACTTCATGGATTCTTTCTGTTACCAGCACTGGATTACACAGACAATAGAGACTTACCCGAGATCCCTTTGGACCTTGAGCTCCGTCAGACCCTGGCTCGCCTGGTTTCCCCTAGATGAAAGTAAAGGGAGAGATTGTGCCGAATGAGAATATTTGGGCCTCTCTTTAGTTTGTATTCTGTGTATGTATAGGCATACGTGAGGAAGGTCATTCTCAGTGCGACCTGTCTGTAACCCCTGCCCAACACAAACCTCCACCTCAGTGCAGCAGGTTCTCAGATTATCACAGCCTCTGTGTTTGCTCAAGTTTAATCTTCCATCCTTGACCTTTGCTTCTCTGCACTAGCGCTACCAGTGCAAACAGCTATTTCAGCTGGCCCATTCACCACCTGCTACACTTGCATTGTGGGAAACAGTTCCTGCTCTTTCACATCTTTTCCCCATAGTGCTTTGGATGTAGGCCAGTCGCACCTGCTGGAGGAGGCTGCCAGGCCGGGTGCTGAGGCCGGGAGAATCCCCAGCTATACAGGGATAACGAGCCACTGTGTGAGGCTTACTGGTCTCTATGTGGCTGAGTAGGAAACTGTCAAACTGCCTGAAGCCAGCAGACACTTTCACAGCTCCACGATAAGCTCACACTGAAACAGCGTCACATTAAGCAAAGACCAGTCCAACGGCTCATTCCCACTACTTGGATCCAGTGGCATGGCCGAAGGATCGTGATGCTTATAGCTTGGTCTTTTCAATTGTCTACCACTTTGATGCACTGCAAATACATTCAGCAAGACATTCAGTGAAATTTATCTGATATCAGATAATTATGAGCAATATGATTCTATATCATTATAGTTTGACTAAACAATTCCCTTTTAACTGCACTATATGATAGAGTTGATTTCGAGTGTAGCCAGTATCCATATGAGCTACTAAGCTCACATGTCAACACATCCATCTCTCATTAAGAGCATGGTGGAAGCTGGCTGACCTTGAGTTGGAATTGCTTTGCAAAACTATGCTAATTTTAGATCCTATCAAATAGCTCCTGGATTGTATCATGAATAATTAGATTTTATAGATCAGTGTATGCATTACCTTTTTCATGCTGACTCACTTCTGTATTTTAAAGCTTTCATTTGCGGAACCTAAAATTCCAACCACCATTAGCCAGTTGTGACACCAGTCATCCAGTACAATACAGTAAGATGTTTAATATTTGTGTGCACCAAGTGTATTACCGATGTTATTTTTTAGTGAAGTGGCAAGTGGTGATTTTTATATTAGTATTTTTGTGAAATCACACAGAATGTTATAGATGTTAGCCCAGAGAGACTGGTTAAGAAGCAGTATAAGGTGATTTAAATGAGCATACTAGAATAAACTCACCGGGCTTCCAGGGTGACCCCGCTCCCCTCTCTCACACAGACACGTCTTTGGCTGTGGGCACTGAAATGAAGACACAGGAAAAGAGTAAAAAATATATAGCAGAAATAAGGAAGGGAAATATTGGCCTCCTCTGTTTTATATGCACACAATTATTTTGTCCAGGTTTTGGTCATTTTTGTCAAGGCTAATTTTGATAGTTTGTTGAATGTATCTTTAGGTCTATTGTATCTTGAATGTGTTTTGTGCACCTGAAAGAACAGTATCAAACACTGAATACCTGTCATGTGAGTAAACAGTCACAGGGACGATGATGGATTCTCATAGTACTTACCCCAGTTTTGACAATTGTGTTCTGTGAGAAATAAGACAGACAGAAAGTTACTCATAGTCCAATCCTGCAGAAATCATAAACCTGGACCAACATAAAACACACTTCAGACGTACTTATGCATCATACAATGACTGTTCATTGTGGGGAAAAAACCAGCATTTCATAATTTATCTCTTTTAATTGCTTATTTTTGGCTCTATTTGAGTATCTGTTTTGAGTAATTGTTTTCCAATGTGTTAGTGCAACATCAGACTATACTGAACACTAACTGTGGACTGTAACTCAACTCTGATGCACCCCTAACACACACATGACTGACCAGTTCATTGAAGAGTCTGTTATCCAGATTGCTGTCAGTGAGGCTGAGGACGTGCTGCTGTGGGGGGGCACTAGCAATGGACCGTAGCTTTGCACCCATGGGACCCTCCCGGGGCGGGTCCGACAGCCCGATGGTGAACACCCTGATGTTGTGCTGTTTGGCCTCGGCAGCAGCCGTCACAGCACTGGGGCTGCGCGGGTGGTCCGTCCCATCTGTCATCAAGAGCACCACCCTCAGGCTGCTGGAAGACGTCTCACGGCTGAACACCTGGGTGGCGTTGGTGATGGCATAGGCGGAATAGGTGCCGTGGCCAATGAAGGTCATGGAAGCCACCCGGCTCTGGAAGACGTCCACGTCCTGCCAGTCTCTGAAGTTGTGTTCTACCGACACTGTGCTGCTGTACTGCAGAGCGGCCAGGCGCAGACGCAGACGCCAGCCGGCCGAGTGGAGCTGCATGAGCTTAGTGCTGAAGCGCAGGATGAACTCTTTCTGTTGCTCAAACAGCAGAGATTTAGCTTTCTCTGAACTGTCTACGATGAACATGATCTCCACTGGACAGATCAGGGCTGAGCAGGAAGTAAAACACAGCAGGGTTACATTCTAAAGTCAAAGTCAAGTCAAAGCAACCATTTCCCAAAGAGTTGGTGCATTGGTATATTACAACTTCCAATTCCATCAGAGTATCTGCATAATTCAAAGTCTACTGTTCCACCAGCATTGGTGTGTTCACCCAACAAACACTGTGGTCCAGAACAAGACATCTTGACAACTACTCATTGTTTGGTATGAATTATCATTGCCATCATTGTCGCTCTTTTGGTCAATGACAGGACATCTCGAAAACTACTGGGTGAATTTCCAATAGAACCTAACCAATAAATTGGCTCTGTAAATATGATTGGTTCATATTGGCCATATAACAATTATTCATATCACCATATATTTAAGATGAGCAGCATTTACAGTACAAATTTTGAATAACTATATGGGTTCTCAAAAATGCAGCATTGAAAAGGCTCTAATTTGAACAAGGTTGATAACACTGGGTCATTATGGTCCCCAGAGGATTCAGATGTAGAATTATTTTATTTAGATTGATCCACTGTTATTGCACAAAAGCCATCTTAAATAGGCCAAATAGACCCAGCTAACTGCTGGTTGTATCAGGGTTCTTATTGCTGTAAATTTTATTTCAGAGAAGCTAGCAAATGGCTTCACAGTACTTGAGGTTAAGCACGATCGTTGTGACACTTTCATGAGGGCCATAGTCTGACAATTAATAAAATAATCTGTGTTCCAAGCAGCATCAATGTTGTGTCTGAAAGATCAACTGTTCTAATGGACTACATTACATTTTTTTGCAATTACATGCAAAAATGAATTTTGTCTATTCATCACTAATAAGTCATTTAAAACTTAAGATACACTTAGTAAATAAATAATCACTTTTTGACTTGTTTTCAGACTTTATTACTGAGCACTATGTCATTAGACAAGGTGGTATACAGCATCGATACTTTTACACTTACATTTGGCTTCATTTATGAAGACCTGGTTATCATCTTTCTGTCCTTTCCTCCTTCTCTTTTGACACCTGGCTGGGCTTGACAGGGTCAAAGTAAGGATCAAAACCTTCAGGAGCCACCTCATAGTCATCGTTGTGTCCAGCTGCTCAGCCTGTAAAAACACAGAGAAGATTATAGCAGTGGCAAATGATGCTTCTGTGAGACTTAAGAAAGGACAGCATCAGTCATTTGAAATCTACAATGCAGCATCACTTCAATCAAGTGCAGCAAAGGCTGGAATGACTTCATATGGACACAAGAGGGAGACAACACTGCAACACCTAATAGGGCACCAATCACAGCTCTCTGCTCCCTGTTATAGCTGAGATAACACTTTATAATCACAGCTGTTGATTGTCATTATGCCTATGCCTCTACACCTATAACAGCTACACCATGCATACATCTGCTTTTACTACAACTGCTGCTGCACTTGTTACTATAGTACTGGTGTTATGAATGCTTGTGATATATCTACTGCTGCAACTGCAACAAATACTGCGATTACTGCTATTATGAATATTACAACTACTACTGCTAACATAACACAATTACCTTCCACTGCTCCTTATGATGGCACTAATACTGTAATAGTATATACAGTAGCAGCTACTATAGGTTTATATATATATATATATATATAAAGACATGTCTACCATCAGAGCTTTTGCAAAGACATGTATACTATGGTAATTATTACTTTATCCAGACACTGACAGCTTCTCAGCTGATTTCATTTCCCAATATACATTTATACTGTGATGTACAGTTACCTGTACCATATCCTTATTCATATTGCCCAACCCTAATCACTACTATCACCACTGCTACTGAAGTTAAGATAAGATAAGATAAGATAAGATAAGATAAGATAAGATAAGCCTTTATTCGTCCCACAGTGGGGAAATTCACAAGTTACCACTGATAATATTATCACTCCTTGTAATTTTGTCAACCAATTAAAATGACAGCTGCTATTATTCTCAGTGTTATTATCATGCCCCTGCAGCTCCAATTACCATTGCTACTCCTGCTTTTGATGATACTTACAGTGCTTGTATTTTAAATCATATCAATGCATAAAACACTGCTACCACAAAACTATACTAATTCTATGCATGGTATATCTGGTGTAATACTACTACTACAACTATGAATAATTAGGATAATAGTTACAGGGTTATTTCAATTACAGCATATTCTTATTCAGTTTACTCAGCTATTTGAAGATATATTAAAGTACATCAGAGGGCTTGTAAGCAGCCTGCATTAGCATTAACATGGTCATTGACAGTTTGACTGAATTGCATGAGAGACACGTACCTGTGTGTTAAAGAGGAGCTCCCGGTCAGTCCATCAGTGAGCAGGCTGAGGCTCCACTCTGCTTTGAACTGCTCCTGACAGAGACCCACCACAGTTCTGATGCCCCCAGCTCACCAGCGACAAGTCAGCCACATTACAACAACCAGCACTTCCTGCTACACCCTTCACAATAATACACAACCTGAGAAATAAAGTTACTTTCTGATTGAATGTCATGATTTTAGTCATTTGGAGTGCACTTTAAAATGTTATTTGCAGCTCTATATAAAGCAAACACCTTATTTGAGTGACAGATATTCTGCTTTTATTTTGAAGGCAAGTCATTCAGTGTGCATTTTTTTTTTCACTAGTTCATGATTCTGAGTGCACCAGAGGACTCATCTAAACTAAACTAGGAAGTCTAGTCTGATTGTCAAATATCACCAACCCAGATTTAGTAACTTCACAAACAGTAACTCTAATTGAATCCTTTTATCCCACTCTTCTGTGGATGACACACTGGCCCACCCACTCCAAGCCTATAACAAACTCACCAACCTCAATACAAGCTCTGTCTTCAAGACATAAAATCCTGGGTGGGTGCAAACTTTATGCAGCTCAATGAGAATGAGAATAAGTCTGAAGTGATATTATTTAACCTCCATGAACATCAACAAACAAATCCATCAGGTAGTTCAATAAGGTTTCATTCAGCTCCATTGACTCCAAACTCAGATCCTTCTTATCACCTGTGACCTGGAGAAAGCTATCAACGCCTTCATATCCTCCAACGTCTTTATACCATCTACAACTCATTCAAAATGCTGCTGCAAGATTTTTAATGAGGTCAACGAAGAGCAACCACATTATTGTTATGTTGTGTATGGAAATAAAGTTAAGATGAGTTGGAGTAAAAACAACCATATGTGTTTAAAGCTGTAGAAAGTAACATAAAATAAACGGTTTAATAGACAGTTGCATAAATACAGATCCAGCAGTCAAAAATATTGACTAGAGCAGCTTTAAGTGTTTGACTTGGTTTCTTTCCATCACTTTCAAATTAATATTTTTCATTCATATCATTCAACCCTTTCTGCAGTGTAACTTAAAAAAAACATACAGCCTCAGAAATCATGTAGTACTGCATAATGCTCTTCCTGCACACAGAGTACTTGAGTGCTGATTTACATACTGTTACTGGGAAGAAAACCTCAGAAAATGTGAACAACAGTCTGCTCATGAGTCGAATACTAAACAAGAGTATATTGAACATGACTTATAGGGTCAGACTGTAGACTGAAATATGGTTCATTCAAGGTGGGGGAGAGAAAAAGGAAAAAGTGGGATGTTTAAAACCTAATCTTTATGGAGTCGTATGCTGAGTGGCAACCTGAATGTTGAGGGGCTGAGGGAAACTGTAGCTGTAGGTGTCAGAAACTTCTATTAGTTGCTCCCATAATTCATACAGACAGGCTCAGATAAGGCCTCATGCCCAATTCCTAAAATAAATCATTGATAAGTCTGACACATGCCACTGCTCCCTCTCTGCAAAAAGTTACCAATCATTCAGTAAATATTACCTGGAGTCTTTGAGAAAACATTCCTTCAAAGAACCTCTCTTTATACAGCACATCAGAAGAAGAAACTCTGCTCTGAAGTGACCTCACACATAGTCCCAGACTTCACAGTCTGCACGTGGCCAGTATCTATTCCAACAAATGAAAAGGTTGGTGGGCTAAGGTGGGTTTACAGCCATGATTGCTTCATTGTGACTAAAGCTGAGACGATTTTCTGCTTAATGTGTTTTGTCAAATTTCCCTCTCTATGATTCATGTCATTACTGTCACATTATGAGTAAAGATGCAGCTGCTGCACAGAAGACTTCCTCTGCAAGCAAGCAAACACAAATGTCTCACTTAAGACTGCATTCATAGATGGTCGGCCACTTCACAGCAGTGGAACAAGCTGTAAACACAACGCTAACATATTATCATGTTATAGTGTCCTTATGGCTAATGTGTTAGTGTGATCATGTGATCTTCACTCCACTTACTGGCTTGTTTCACCAGTAATATGTGGTTTACATCAGCGGATGAAATATTCTCAGTTGCCATGAAGCTTTCAATTGTTCTGAAAACGTTCAGGACCTCTGTCCATTACCGTTTAAGCTCAACCTGACAAATGATGAAATTATAATACAGTTGAAAGCTCCAGAGCAAGTATGCAAGTGAACCTTGTGAGGATTGTTTTGTCTTCTGCTATTTGCAAAAGTGAAATGTGTCCGCCTCATACGATGTTTTTTTTTTTTTTTTTTTTTAAATACTTTTCAGTACAGAACAACATCAGACACTCCTGAGGGCCCTGAAAAGGCTTGACCTTAACCCAAACCCTGAATCCACCACTGTGACAAAAAACAATCCAGCCATTGTTCTTTTTTCAGTTACTTCTATGCATTCTTCTAAAAGCTTGTTAATCAAGCTTTTAGAATCAAGGCTGTGTGTGGAGAAACCAGACCTGGGTGCCTGAGGCTGCAGGCCGTATGGGAAGAGACTGGTAGTAATGCTGGCTGTGGCACACTGTCTGCAGACAGCTCTGTGCTAAGACAACACAGCCAGGCGGCAGCAGCACCAATACCAGACTGGCAGTTTAGAGGGCGCTTCCTGCTGCAGGTCAACATATTTTGATAAGACCAACGGGCTTTTTACAGCACACAGCTGCACACCCAGACGCTTTCTGGACACAAGCTTGGCCATGTGAGACACTGGCAATGGTGGGAAGGAAATCAGAGTCTCACAGCTCCTATATGTACATCACTTAGGTATAATATTATGCAGCCTAAAGGAATTTGATGGATCTGTTTTGATGATCAAGTCAAAAATGTTGCTCAGTCATGTTTCTGTCAATCGCTGATCTTCAAGAAGTTGTACATGCTTTTACAACCCTGATTCCAAAAAAGTTAGGATGCTGTGTAAAATGTAATTTAAAAACAGAATGCATTACCTGTAAACAAACTGTGTTTGCCTACAAACAAACAACAGTTTTACAAAGTGTTCCTGAGCCCATGAGTTACTCTCCTTTATCCAATCGTGTCCACAAAGTGTTGAACCTCTCTCCATCCTTGCTTGTGAACGAGTCTTTCCAGGATGAACCTTTCATACCTAATCATGATCCTATCACCTGTTACCAATGAACCTGTTTACCTGTGGACTGATCCAAACAGGTGTTTCTGGATCAGAGACTTTGTTATTCTCATTGTATTTAATCTCCAAACACTCCAAGGAACTTCATTTGTCTATTGAAATCACTAAAATCCACATATAACTAAATAATAAAGAGTATAGTTCTCAGACCCATTCAAGCAGCTGTGTCTGAGGCACAAACTCAAACAGATTTTCACTGAGCTGAAGTCCACGTTATTCTTCCACAAACGTAGCATTGTTTAAATGCAAGTTCAAAGTGCTACACACCACTATATATCTGCAGCAGTACCAGGCTGCAGAGACAGGTTTAGAGCCTGTGAGTGCTTACATGAGGCGCTCGCAGGTATGAAGTCTTCTTGAACTTGCCATGCTCAGATCATTTGTTAAAGCTCCCTGTGGCACTTCAGACTTTGGCAGGCCTGACAGCTTCATACGGTCGGGTCCCAAAGCCCCGTCCAGGGGCCCTGATAGACATGTGATAAATATGCAGAGGTTGTCTTAGACATGTCAGCTCACATGAGGAGCTGCTGCATTCACAAGCAGCTTCAGAATAAAAAAGTCACAATGTCCACCTTGGTATGTAGAATATGAACTAACAACCTTTGGAGGTATGGTTAAACACAGTGAGTTTTACAAGAGCCCCGGCTCAGTCCAGCAGTTATTATGGTCATTTCAGGGTTAACAAGCAGAACAGAATGGCATCATAAACATCCAGCTCTCCTAAAAAAGAAAAAAAAAAGGTCCCAAAGGACTAACCTTAAGAGGGGAATTTATATGATTATGACTGATAACGACTTACACTATATGTAACAGACACAGGCCTCCACTGATATATGAATGTGATGATGAATTGGGTAGAAAATTGCTTTTTAAAGTAAACAAGATTTTGTCCAGTCAGAATGGACCTACCAGCAGGATCAAGGAGATCATTTTATTTGACACTTTCAGGGGTGTCAGTCTGTAAAAGCTGCCATGAAACATGCCTCATTCTGCCTATGGAGCCTTTAACTCATTCAAAGAATTTCACTTAATAGTTTTAGTTTCGCATTAAGAACTAAATCAAAAGCCTGCCCAAGGTGCTGAGTTAACACAACAAGTACAAATCATTTTTGAAAATATTAAGAACAGAAATGGTCTATTTTTAATTGAATGTTTAAGGCTAAGCTGGACAAATGAATATTTTAATTAATAGATGGCTGGTGTCACTCAAAAAGCTGTACACCATCTGTGTAGCACCAAACATAAGAGAGACAGACAAAGCTACTGTCCAACATATTGGAGAAATTAGCAGCTTGGTCGAGGCCAAAACAGAGATCAGAGTGAATACTGGACTTGGTCATGGAACAAAACTCTGAATAAATGTTCGTGTCGCTCTGTGAGAGCTGTGCATTAAAACATTAGTCATAACTTTACTCTAATTGTATGTCAGTGTTGCATTTAGAGCTTCCACTGCTCCTTTTGATGACACTAATGCTGTAGTAGTGTATACAGCAACAGCTACTATAGTGACATATATGACAGATACAGTTGGACAATAGAAATGTGTCCACCATCAGAGTTTTTGCAAAGGCATGTAGGCCTATACTATGGTAGTTATTACTTTATCCAGATAGACGGATTAAAAATGTTAAAGCTTACAGTTGCAATAAATCAACATTATATCATTGTTATATTATAAATGAATCAAATAACGTGACAGTTTTTGCTTCTAATAAGAAACCTTTAGAGAAGTGGACTTCATCAGGCTGCCAGAGACATGACTCTGCTAATGTTGCTCTGTGTCTGCACAGACAACTCTTTGCTAACATCATAGTAATATTTTTAAAGGTCTATAATAATAATAATAAAAGAATAAAAGAATGCTGCTTTAAAATATCTTTATCCAGCCTCTGTTAAAGAAATATTAGCATTAGTTTTCTGATAATCCCCATCATAAATCCATGTTTGGGGCTGCAACAAACACTTATTTTTACTTGTGTATTCATTCGTTAATGGATTATGCATTTAAAATATGAAAAATGCAGAGCCCATGATGTCTTCAATTTAGCCTACAGTCTGCATTGAGCTCAATATTGGAGAGTTTGGAGAATCTGATAATGATATTGTATATGGGACAATATTCATTTTTACTGAGCCAGACGTGTTAGAGTTTTTGAGTAAACTTGTCAGCGCCCCCTATTGAATAAACAGTCCACGGGCAATGCAGTTTTTATGTCACCTTAAAAATATCTTTGGCATTCGGGTGTTGAAATTTCATGTTACTTATTGGCTGACTAATATGTCAATTACTGTTTAGGCTCTATATCAAATTGCTTGTTTGTCTGAGAAACAGTCCAAAATTCTTCTTACAAAGATGCTTCTTAATAAATGATGTAAATGATAAAGCAATTTTCAAAAATGTTAATAAGTCAATATTTTTTCTATTGATCAGTTAGTCAATTCAATATTTTAGTACTACTTCTATTAAGGATAAAATACACATGAACAGAGTTTAGATTTGATATCAGAATAACATCCAGTGAACACTTTAAAGTGATTCAGGTCATGATTACAAGTTTTTGGGGTATTTGAACCAAAGAAAACTTAAAAAAAATGTGTGTGTGCAGGATTTGACAGTGCTAAGCAGGGGCAGAAAATGAAGACATTTCCATGACAAAGTGTGTAAGATGGAAGCGATAGTGTCTGGAGATGGAAGCAGATGGAGCAGATGCTGCAACATTAAGAGCTGTGTCTCGACTTGCTAGGACACGGCAGCTGCCTTCCTCCAGGCGTTCTCCCACCCATCAACAGGCCCAATGTGGCTGGGATATACTCTGTTTTACAGCCGTTGACATTATCACCCCGCCTCTTTGGTAATGATATACACATCCATACATTGGTTTGCCATGAAGCTATATTTTACAGTGATTATTTCCTGCTTGATCACATTTTATGTCACGATTCAGAAGTGGTTGGCGTTTATCATTCTGTTAAAGGATGAGCCTTACAAATGAAAATCCTGTCAACATACACTCCGCCCCAGGGTTCTGGAAACTTTCTGGATCATTTTACATACTAGTAGATGATCATTGCGAAGTATTTTTTCCTTCTTTATACTGTATTGTAATTTTTACTCCACTACAAGTATCTGACAGCTGTAATTACCCTTCACTATGCAGCTTAAGATTTTACAAAACTATAATTTGTAAATAGAATGCGATGCACCTCTCTCTCTCTCTCTCTCTCTCTCTCTCTCCCCCTCTCTCTAGATAACTTTACATAAAGACTGGAAACAGGGGCACAGGGCTTGTCTTGTTTTGCTCAAAGATATCTGAAAAAAAATCTGCCACCACCTCCAAAGATGCCAGTCCAACACCCTGTACAACCAAAACCAAAATCATGTTTACAGGTCACTGTTTGTATAGACTAAACAATGAGGTGTAATGTGCCCACTAGTGATCTTCAGAGGTGCCAGTATGTGGATTTAGGTACCTGTAGTCACACCAGTTGTTTCTCCTCTGTGATCTGGCTCCAGCTTCATATTCAATATTGGGACATGAGTAACAGTAAACGTCTCATCTTCTCAGCAAGAATAACAATATATTTGTTTGTTATTCAATATATTGAATATATTGTTATTCTCAGCAAATAACAATATATTTCAAACCATTCCTTTAATCAAAACTTAGAATGCAGGACTTTTGCTGGAGTATTTTCACAGTGTGGTAGTTGTACCTTTACCCAAGTGAAGGACATTAATAACCACTGTTGGATGTTCTCACAGCTGTGGGAAAAGTTTGAGGAGTTTTTGAGGTAACACATATAAGTGAGAATGGAAAAAAGAAAGAATGCTATGTATACATGTATACATGTTCTCATTTTTTTTAGCTAAACAAAGAATCAATTCATCTATCATCTATTATTCAATGTAATTTATTGGAAACTATTTTGATGATGTATAAATTGTTTCAGTAACTTTATTTTCTGGCAAAAATGAGTAGTTCCAGCTCCTCCCTTGTTAGGATTTGCTGCTTACCTTTGTCTTACATAGAAACTATGTGTACTACTATCTTTTTTGGACATTTGAAGACATTTTAGATTACTAATGTGATACTGTGCAGAGTGGGCATTCACAGTCCACAGGGAAAGGAAAGAGTTCAAGACGTCAAAACCTCAGCAACAGTTGTATTAAGAATACGTTTATTGTGAAAAGTCATTTTATTGACCTAATGATGAGTCAGATAACAATTGCCAGATTAAACATTAATGAAAGTTATTGTTAGCTGCAGCCATGAATTCCAGACTAACATGGTGGTTCTGAACCTTTGTGGATTGTGACCCACTAATTGTTAGCAATGCCCACTAACAACTCCTTGTTACAAGCTGAATTGTGTATGAGTTTCTAGATAATCAATTTGAGAGAATTCATTTCCTCACCACATGATCAAAGAAAGTTGTGGAGTCCATGGAATCAATCTGTATCAACATATATTATAGCTAGAAAACACTGACTTGATCAGATCCTATTTTCATAAATGACAGTCATCCACAATCCACAATACATAATCAAGATTAAGTCATTTTACAAAAAAGATCAGTAAATTCGTGCAGAGGGCTACTGTTTGGATTGTGACAACAGTGGCATCATGTCTTCTGTAGCTCTGAAAAAAAAAATCTAAATAGAACCTTTCTCAGCCGAATGTAGAGACCCTTCAGACGCTTCAGCTCTGTATGTGTAGACCATTTGAAACCAGCAGAGTGTGCTATAACCAAAATGATGACTTACTGAGCTGGGCAGGGCTCCATCACACTGGGGTGTCCCACACATGTATTCAGATATCAACAATACTATACTCATGCTATCTAATGGTACACATGGAACATGTCTATCAGATGGTAGATGTTATGTTGGGCTTGTTAACTGACAAAGAAATCAAGGCTGTCATTGAGTTCAGAGAGCCAAATTACATCAAAATGAATAACAAAAAAACCCCAACTATATGTTTAGTGACACAATATCCTTCATGTTCTGATCAATTTAGTATCCAGATTATGTGTTAATCAAAGAGAGATCATTTAATATTACACACAGTACGGCTGGATCAATCAAATGAAAATAAACTTGAACATATGGCAGTTTATGTCTGACTTTGCAAATAGTAGTAATATTAGTATAATATTAGTATTAGAGTAAAAAAAAAAAATACTCAACACAAGGTCCATTTACTAGGTTTTTCTGAAGCTCTCAACACCATCTGTCTTCCTCAGTGCACAATAGGGATTTTTAGTTTACTTTTTCACCCAAAACAACTTAGCACACTTTTTTGTCAAGTTAAACACTCATTTAATTGTTTCAGCAGTGAATATTATACACTTAATACCACTGTCACAATAAAGTATTTTTTTTCTTGCTAAAGAACATGTTATTAGTGCAGGAGCTAGGCAATGTGGAGCAAATTGGTTTGAGGGCATGAGTGAGAACATTTTTTCTCCCCTCCTCTGGAGGCTTTCTTGCTCAGAGATCGCTTCTCTGCTCATGCCCTGCTGCCCATTATGGTTCATGTACAGATATTTCTTAAAACTGTGCATACACAGCTTGTGAATGGAGTAGGCTGCACTAATCTACAATTCATTTAGCATGTCATTTAGCAGATGCTTTCTTCCAAAGACATACATTTACTTGCTGATGGAACAGCCATCAGGGGCAATTTGGGGTATCTCACAACATAAGATTTAATCAGAAATACAAACATCCAACAGATGTATACATCAGTGCTTCTGTAGAGTTCACCATGACATTTTCAATATAACAAAGAATGGAACCTTACACCTGTATTGCAATTTTACCAATCATGGCTAAGATAGTATTCTAGAAAACTAGCAAGGAACATATGGATTATCTTTTTAAATTATTGTTATTAGGTTTGTTTAATATTTTTCTGTCCTTTCCAACAGTATATAACAATAATTCCTACTAATATAATGTAATTGATGGATTAACCAATTAAACTGATCAATTGATATGAGTTGCTAAAAATCAAAAACACTTGTAAGATGAGCTTCCTAATTGCCGCAGCTGCAGAAGTGTTACAGGTGCTACAGGTCTGATGATGCAACTGAAACGCCACAAAAACAGGTCATCAACCTTCTGCAGCACAGTCCCGTCTCAACAAACCCACTTTTAGATTACAGGTGTGGATTGTCTCCTCATAGCCCTCAATCACATACAAAATCATTTTATAACTGACATTAGATTTCAGATTTTTAAGACTTTTTTAAAGCCACTGTAATAACTTTTTTGAGGAAAGTGAATTGCAATACCATTTAAAACTTCTGAAGACCTGCAGCTACACTGATGTGAGTATTAGCATGTATTTACTATGTAATGCTTGACTGTGCCTGCGATCAGTGTCCTCTATACTTCTTCTTTGTTGGGACAACTTATTACTGCAATGTAATACTGTGACTGTATTTCTAGTTGATTATTTTTTCTCTTTTATACTCTTAATTTGATTTTAGTATTTTTTATTGCATTTTGAAATTTAGCTTAATGCATTTCTTTGCCTTATCTTTTCTCTACTGCCATCATAAAGCACAAAAGCGTAATACTTTTTAAAGGGCAGACAAAGTGTACCATCTGCTGTGCAGGAATATCCTGGCTATGATCAGGTTTTGGGAGTATTTGTTGCACATTTAAAGCCCCTATAAAGCCAGTGAGTGAGCCAAAGATTTTGATGGTTTGAGTAAAAAGTAAAGAATTTTATTTCAACAGTCTCCTTTAAAAGCAAGACGTCCACTTGATTTGGTCTTAAAGATTCTTTATTGACAAAATTACTTAACATTAAAGATTTTTGCTTGTACAAATCTATCTTTAAACACAAAAAACAAATTAGGCACATACAATGTATACAAACTGAAGACAACTTTAGTGAACAAAGACTGACATTTTCACGAGGTGAACTTCAGCCACTTGCTGCCAATTCGAATGGGTAGTGCTGGGGGAAATCATGGACAACTTTCAGGGCTTCATTATACAGCTCCAAATCTGTGGGATGAATGGACAAAACATACTGTAAGTCACTGCAGATGAAAGCTGTAGTATTCGTCTGTATGAACTGTTTGTAAGTGATAATAAAGGAAGACCTACCGAAAGGAATGCCCTTGTCCTCTCGTAGCATATTGTATGTGCTGGCCATTATCGCTCCTTTGTTGGACACCATACCAAGGACCTCCACAATGCCACTCAGTTCTTCCTCGAGCTGGGGATAAAAAACAAATCATAACAGTTTTTATACCATTATTTTTTTGTCAAATGAAAAAGCTTTAACAATAAAATCAGACCTAAGAGAAATGGCATATATTTTTAGCATACGATGCATACTTCATAAATGATGTTCTTAATGTACTTCCAGGATCATCAGATGGCTCTAAACATCAATATTCTGTCTGTTGCATGAAAAAAAGGTTTTTGAACAGTTTCCCAAGTTGACCAGTTTCCTATCCAGATAGCTGAAAATGACCCATCTCACATAAAACAATTCAGTGTATTAGAATACAAAAACAACATAGAAAAAATGCCTGATATTAACATGTGTTATATTTTTCATACAAATTGGACAAAGACACACAGGATGTCATTTCTGGCTACCCTCTTTCTTTGGACTCAGAAACAGCCTGAAACAAGTGAAACATCTTTTTCATTGTGACATAGATGGAATATTTTTTTCTTCCACATAAAAAAAAAGGTTTAAAAAGTCTGATAAACAAGCAATGTTAATCGACCTTATTTCATTAAAGATCACTGGGTATTTTTTGGGGGAAACAGATGCTAAGCTCTGCAACTCAAATGTAATGTTAATACATGAGAGGCACAAATCTGTGTTAGCTCTGCTCATAAATCTTCCTATTCTTTCCTGTTAGGAGGAGTTATTCTTTGACGACACTTCATTAGCTACCTTCAATGTGAATAATACTCACAGGTTCGTTCAGTTCAACTGTTGCAATCTTTCCTTCTCCATCCGACACGGTGAAGGTTTTTCCTGTTGGGTGAACCTGGCAGAGCAGAAATGAAACACAGGCCGGGTTAGCCATGCTCGCAATTGTTATAAATATGAACAGTTTGACTCAAGCTACAAGCTACACCGACCTTTGCGACACGTCCGACAAAGCACACCGGTCTGTTTATGTGCTGCGACAGCATGGAACAGTTTATTCTTGGTTTCGGGACTTCCATTATTCCTGCCATCTTAATAGTTTACTGTTATGGCGTTACTGAACTCGGAAAGTGCAATATCGCGCGGGAAATGCTTAGTATTATATTTTTACTTCACATGGAAGCCCGCGCAGGCGGAGTGTCTACGTTTCCGTTGAACAACTACGGGGCTTGAAAAACGGCAAATACAAGAAAAGAAAACGAACGCTATCAACTGTTTTTACGACATGTCCGCTTTGCGCTCAGTTTTTCTTCCCCCAGAAACATCAACCAGTACTTCCGCTTCATGTTGCTATCCACACAGGAACTGTAGGCGTCAGTACTAGTTTCCACACGAACACGGATGAAATGCGGTACAGAGACGTCAACACCATAACATAACAATACGGATGATATTGCACGGGAAAAGATCGATAAGGTTAGACCCTGTAGTTTATGATAGTTAAACGAAAGCTAGGACTTAGCAGAGTTTGACTTAGCTGAAACTAGTTGAGTGCAACTAAGCGAAGTGGAACTGAAACAGGAAATTGATTTAATGGCTGTATTCTGAACTTCACGTCAAGACATAGCGTCATTTTCACTGTTTAGAGCTTTGGAAGTGACTTCAAAGACGCTATATTGTGTTGTATATACGTTGTGCCACAACAAGAGTTAAGGTCATGTGTTGAAGTTAATTGTGGTAATTAAAACAGTTATTTACATTGATTTATTTGAAATTAATACATATCTGAATATTCACTGATTTTTCATACTTATTTACATGTACCAGTAAATGAGTATCTCAGAATTCAGTAGTTGTATTTTTTTTCCCTCTAGACCGAAACTTCCCCCATTAATCTTATGTAACTTGAGAACAAGTATAAAAGCGAAGTCACGTGTCAGTGAGAGAATAGTTTCTGTTTTCAAACTGTGAGTGTAACTTTAAATGGCACTTGATCTGATGAATATTCTTATATTGTTGGTATAACCCAGTTATTGTTGGTCTAACCCTTCATTTTCTCTGTTGACAGAGGATAATCATGTTCAGCTTCCTTGGACTCCGTAAAGACTCAAAAAAGTCAACATCCGAGAAGGAAGTAGATGGAGGCTTCGTAATCATTGGTGAGAAACATTTACTTCATACACAATTAAAATCAACTTTTTGGCATTTGGGAATGTGATCTATTTGTGTATGGTTGGCTGTTTCTATTCATCTGGGAATGTCTGTAGATATAATACAATCCCAAAGAAGTTAGGACGCCAGTTAAAATGTTGATCAAAACAGATTTAGATGGTTTGCAAATCATTTAAACCCTACAATTAGTTGGAACTAATGCAAAGGCAACATAGCAAATGTTGAAACTGAATTTTTTTTTTTTTCTGTGAAAAGTATATACTCATTAGAGACAACAAAATACTGGAAGGGTTGTGTAGTACAAAAAAACAACAACCCACCTCTCAAATAATGGGGTTAATTTGCAACAGGTTAGTAACATGACTGGGTATAAAAAGAGCATTCAAGAGAGGCTGAGTCTCTCAGAATTAAAGATAGTGAGAGGTTCATGTGACCAAATAGTTCAACAATTTCAGAATAATAATTGCAACGAATTTGGGGATTTCATCATCTGCAGTTCGTAATGTCATTAAAAGATTCCGAGAACCTGGAGATTCTCTGCACAAAAGGGACAAAGCCGAAAACCAACCCTGGATGGCTGTGGTCTTTGGGGTTGTTTTTCTATATCCACTAATGCCTATATGGAGAGCACTGAAATGGCAAAGTTTTGAACAGAGTTTGGTTTGATGTCCCCTTAGTTGTTTCTCATATAGTATATAGTGTGTGAGGAACAGCTGAGCCACATGTAAAAGTCACTTCAAATATTATTCATGGCTCATTTAAATTATTTACAGTGTTTTTATGGAGCTAGGACAGTGACTTTCAATTTATGAGTATACCCCATTTTCGCCTTAGTATGCAGATTACATGTAAATCTTGTCCTCCTTGCCATCTCCTCGCAAACCCCTTCTCTCCACGCCAGTGAGAACTGAAAAACATTGTCACTGAAAAGAAACTGCCAGTGTTAAAAAAAAAAAAAAACTGTCACTGAGAAAAGGCTGACAGAAAAAAAGCTTGTTATTGAAAAAAATACAAGGAAAAAGAACTAAATAAGTAAAATAACTTTGCCTTTGTTTTATTTTTCAGTGTAACTTATTTCAGTGCCAATTCAGCTTTTAGCTTTTTTCCAGTAAGTGTTCCAATGCCAGTGTTTCCTTTTTCCAGTTCTGATTTTATTCACAGACTGTCTTTAAAGTCACTGTCCTGGTTGTGACTGTGAATGAAATCGTACTGAAAGAAATATTAGTACAGTACTTTTAGCTTGGGTCGCTGTTGGCCTCTTTGTCTCATGATCATCATTTGCAGTGTGACATAATCTGCAGTGTCACAGATTTCACAATTTCCTCAGAGTGCAAGACTTTGTTCCACAAAATTGGAATACATTTCTCCTTTCACCTTGGAAACAGTAGTTTGACTAAAAATATTGCTGAAATTACATATTTAGGTTATGTGATGACAGCCGAGTTATCTCCATAATGACTGTGCAAACTCCGTTCATTTAAGAGGACGATGAGATAAAGCTGCCCCAGGAATAGTTAGCAGTAAGGATATATTTTGTTGTTCATCATAACCTTAACACTGCACTACACTGAAATGGAATGTGTTCATAATCTTCATTTTTATATTTGACCTGTAGTTCCTGTTATTTGACATTACCATAGTGACAGTGATTGTATATCCTCCCACTTTAGTATGCCAAACTTAATCTGTTTTTACCTAAAACCACAACAGTCCACATGGATCCACATTCATCCTAAAAGCAAATGTATTTTATTTAATGTGCCAGAGAAGTGCAGTATCATTTCCTTCTAGTGGGTTTAATTGGGAGAGCTGGTGGAGCCGATACAGATGGTCGGGAGCTGCATGTTATTTTTGGCAGAGGAGAACAAGTGTCAGAGCCAGGCTTTCTCTCTCAGTTTGAGGCAACCAACTAAGCTCACAGACGTTCACTGTAAACTCCCTGCTTACCATTTAGTCATGTCCTCTTATCAAAGATGGCCTTAAAATTAGCAACATGCTGGAGAAGGGCTGAAATTAAACACGTCAGTAATGGCAAGGTATCGCAAATATAGCTCAAACAAATATGGTCACCTGAGGTCTTATTAGAGCTTGAGGAGAGTTTAATGTGTTTAATATGTGTGTGTATATGTATGGATGTATGTATGCATGTATATGACCAGTCCTCAACTTTCCCAGTCTTTATTGCTCCTGTCCAAACTTGTTTGAAACCTGTTGCTGCCATCAAATTCAGAATGAACATATATTTACAAAACTCAATGACTTTGATAAGGTAAACATTAAGTATGTTGCCAATTGAGTATATGTCAAAAAGAATTTAGAAATGATGACATTCTGTTTTAAAATCAGGGTTGTAAGTGCAAACATAGCGGACAACTTGTGAGAAACTTTATATAAGCTGATGGCAGATCAGATGATTGTGGATATGATCTCTGCGCACACAAAGAGGGCTTTGGGCCTTGTTTAATCCCTGAGGAGAGCACTGCTCTTCCAGTGGGGAAGCTGCTGTGGAGACACATGGAGCTGAGGTCAGTCAGTGACATCACTGTGAATAATTTCATTCTGTGGATAGAGTCAGTTTGACTGTGAAGAGGAAGAAAACAGAACAGTATTATTTTCTCACTCTCTCAGTGCCTCTACTTACTCAGTGTGTCAGCCACTTGACAAGGGAGATCTAATTAATCGGCTCAGTGATGGAAGCCTGCTGCCAGGCCTGAAGCATAACCTTAAAATAGGTAGGGACATGGACTAAGAATAAACGACAGTCAAGCAGATTTTATTTGTATCCTCTGGCACATCTGTAGCTTTTGACACTGGTGTGAACATTCTGTTCAGTTCACAGGTACAGTGTTGGTATAACATATTTTGAATGTTGTTGAGAGCTTGTTTTAATCTGATCAAAGTGCAGCTAACCACAGTTGTGGCTGATCACAGGATAAAAACCAAATGGAGCCAATATACAACCGCTGTGGCACAAAGAGGCATTAACCTCAGCTCAGAATTCTTAATACACTGAAAATGTGTTTGTTCAATCTCAGCATTCGTAATGCTTTTTTAATCCAATAATGTGATCAGAAAATCACTTGTAAAGCACAAATAATCCCACTCATTGACCTCATTTGTGCTGAAGGAAAAACACTATCAATCAATTCTCAGCACTTTTTTTGTTATGTTGTCATGCTAGTCAGTCTGTGAGGCCAGCATGTGTGCAATAAAGAAAACCAAATTTAAAATAGATAAAAGTTTCGATGTAAAGTTCATATTTATTAGCAGTCACTGTGAATTAAATGTAAAAAGGCTTTACTGTAGTTTGAGCTTAAGGGTGAGATGTGTGCAACAGTATTACAGTATTTTGTCAGATTTTCTGATATGAGAAAAGTTATTACAATTTATGCTGTGGGAAACATGAATACCCGAACATAATAGTTGGAGAAATGTCAACCAAACACGACACCCTCACTATGCTGTCAGAGTAAAAGTCAGAAATCGCAAAAAGTTATGAGAATACATCATCAGGGAAGCATGAATGTCTGTTTCTTTGGATGAGTGAAAATAATGTGGCAGTGGTGCTAGATGAAATATCAATGGATTACCCCCTGTGGATTATAAATGTCTGTTTAAAATTTCAGTCATGTCAATTAAGTCATTAAGTCTCCTGACTGTCAGGAGAAAGCTGGAACTTTAAAACTTCAAGGGTGCTGTACAGACTGGCTGGATTGGTCAGCCTGAACTCTGAAATACTGTACAGTAACTGTACCATACAGAACTACAGGGGGCTCTACAGGGGGCTTTTCAACAGTTTTCATAGTTACTTCTATACTTTTACTCTTTTCTTCTACTATGGCTGCAACCTAGAATATTTTCATGATCAGTTAATCTGCAGATTATTTTCTCAATCAAATGATTCATCTTTTGGCAGATAATACAGAAACATGCCCATGACTCTGTCCTAAGGGATCCGAGACGTTTCTAGTTCAACCCACAAATAATTACTTGTCAAAGTAGTTGTAGATATGCATTTTGTTAATTGACTAATCAGCTCTAGTTACCTTCATACAGGCAACATTTTTAGACCTGCATGAGGGTCATTCTAGGGCTGCGACTACCAGCATTTTTCCATTATTGATTTTTTGGGCTGGTATCCATACATTTCAGTACAGTATGAAAACCAACTTTCATGATGAAGGTTTGATAAGTTAAGAGCTGATCTGAACCCTGTTTTAATGATATCATTTTAATTGGTGAGAAAATGTGTTTCCCCTTATACGTACTTAGTAAATTGTCAATAAACTGTCTGTCACATTTGTTGTGCAGGAGAGACAGTTGAAGAACAGAGGAGGAAGATGCAGACCATGAACATCGTCCAGCCTTCAACAAACGTCATAGTGCTGCCATCAAAGGTGAGCTTGTTGAGGTATTCAGTTGATGATATAAAGCTAATGCTGTGTTATTGTGATCAGCTTTGTGGTACTCAGCCATTGGAGAGATTAGAGGAAGAAAGCATATCGGTTTCAGACTTGCTTTTCTTCATGTACTGAGTGATCCAGTTTTGAGACCAGTAGCTGTTTGGATCCCAGCTGGCCGTGTCCTGCATGGTTCATGCAGAACAATCTCCACTGCTGTGATGTTGACAGGTGCTGGGGGCTCAGGCTTAGCCACTGTGCCAAAAACATGCCAAAACCATTCACCACAAAACGGAGCCATAAGCCGCCAAAGAGCTCTGCCGGCCATCTGAATGTTGTTACATTTACTTAATAATTTAGTGTTAATTGCTTAGTTTCTAATAAGCATTTTTGTGCATGGTGGTGCATGGTGGTGCATGGTGGTGCATGGTGGTGTGTGTGTGTGTGTGTGTGTGTGCGTGTGTGTGTGTGTGTGTGTGTGTGTGTGGGTGTGGGTGTGTGTGTGTGTGTGTGCACACATTTGGTCCATATGGCATCCTGGAACTACCACATGTCACACCACACAGTCAGTGAGTGGTTCTTCCCTCCAGTTTTAATCACACAGTGCAACAGGGAAGCACCGAGATGCAGCAACATTGTAATCTCACTCCAAAGCCTACATATGCAACACTCACACTCAAACACAAACACATGTAAAAGAGTGTTCTCATGAGACTGGCAGCAACCAGCGGTTGGGGGATTGTTATCCCACAAAACAGGTTAAAAAAATATCCAGATGTAGATTTAAGCCAAATTCTAAAAGTTATTAACCTAAGCTAAGCAACAGCCTATGCTTAAAACCAGAGTTGTCCTGCAGCTACATAGAACAGAAATTTACAACCAAAGAAAAAAACATGTTTGTGATTTCCTTCCAAAATGAACCATAGAAGTATCCTGATCGAACACACAACGTGGCTTTGTCTGTCAGGCACTTTGTTGACCCACCATCCTCTCCGACCTCCCTACGAGGATTGTGGCAATATAATGCCATGGTAGTGGTAACACTTACCTTTCATACTGACAGACATAAGTCAGAATTCGCATGACTACTAGATGTCTTTGTCTATTAATGTAAGCATGTCATATTTAAGCATTGAAGAAAGGACTGATGCTGTTGTTTTTCTTCAGAGAACAGTTTGCCATATTACTTCCATACACCTGCATGTACAGTGCACAGTGGTTTATGATACCATGTGGCAGGTTTTTACAATGGAAAGTTATCACACCAATAAGCCCTTTATCCTGGATATTGAGGTGAACTACCTTGTTCATCTTTAAAAGTGATCTACCAGGAATGCGTGCATGCATTTGATTGGCCAAATCAATGCATTGACCACTGATGTTTCATTGCACTCTGGCAACACATAAGCCGATGTAAGCATGGGGTTTGATTGCATTTTTTTTTTTTTAATTTAAAGCCAGTACTGAATCCACTTGTTGAATCTGGAAATATTTCACATCCCTTATTGAATCCTATTAGGTTTACCTTTCAACATTTGCAAGTGACTATGCTGAAAGTGCTATGCTATGCTAAAATAACTCCAAGTCAGATATGTCTAATCAGCTTTTGTTGGATGAGAGGGTAGAAACACTTTAGTTTTAATGTTCACAAACTGTAGTTCCAACTGAATATGAGATTAGCAGCAGAATATATGACATGCTCAATAAATGTATTTGACACATTCAAATCCTGATTCACACCTATGAAGTTGAAAAGATTCGAGTGCTGATCTAAACTGAATCAAAGGCTAACGGGGAGTTTCTTAAAATGATGTGAAGTGATAAGCCAATTGTTTCTCTAGAGAAGAGTCACCACTCTGTGTGTCCTTGTTGAACTACAAAAACACACAGTCTGCTGACAGTCATACAGTGGTGTTACAGAGTGATGCATCTTTTCACTCCCAAACAATCTTTGGTTGAATACAAAGGCCAGCTGTAAGGAGCACATATACCAAAGGATAGGCAAGCTTTCATTTTAGCTGTTACTGAATTAATTTTACATAAGTTTCCCTGAGAACCTGTTTTTCTACATTTTGTATATCTCATGCACATGAGGACACACATGTGGGTCATGCAATTTTACATATAAGGAAATAGATTCAATGTTACATCATGACTCATAGGATAACTGCCAGGCATCTTACCTGGGTATTGTTTAATAAAGATATATTGTTTAAACAGATCTTGCATTATGTATTGATGTTCATGTCTTTGAATAAAAAAAGCAGTATTGGTAGAAAAATACAAAGACTATAGAGACAACATTAGCCTCTTTCAGGATAGCTTCGGATTACAGCAGGTTAAAAACTGGTAAGATGGCTGCTGTGTGTGTCATGTATGTGGCAAGTCATTATGACACATTGCATTATTGTTTTTGTATATGTATATGTGCAATACACAGTCCTACCAATGGTGTCACACTATTCCACAGACAGGTAAGCATGGGCTGCATCAAGTTAATACAGTATACCAGGAAATTTAGAAATCCTGAAAGTATGAGTTTCTATACCGTCAAAAATGCTGACACGCTTCTATCTGTTTCACTATGTCACTTTAGATTTGCCACTTGAAATTTTAGTTGTGCATACTTTTTTCCTTTATATATATACTTTTATACCTTTATCTATTTGTATTCTCTTTTGCGCCAGTGTCTTGTGCTGCTGCAACACGAATTTTCCCTCTGGAGGATCAAAATAGAATGATCTTTTTCTGACATGCTGCACTTATGTGATGCATTGTAGTACAAGTTAGTCTCTACTAGTGGACCAAGTAGGCAGTTTAACTGAGAAACATGGTGACTGCAAGTGGTGCAGATAACATAACAAAGCAGTGTTTTGGGTGTAGTTCTGATGAAGAAGGCTCGTCAGCCATCTGCCAACAAAACCTGCACATCATCTCTACTTATTTCCAATGTGTTCGTTATTCTTTGGGCCATAATTATTTAAACTCAGCAAGACAGCCTATGGAACTGTAGGCTACTAGCTCAGCTTTTACATCTTTTTTTTTTTTTTTTACACAAATACCATCATATACTGTATAACTCAGTGAAGTGCCAGGAAGATATGAAAGTATCAAAAAACAGATAACACTTAAGCCTACTGATAGATGATGGTAACACACCAAGAAACAACAGCAATGCACCAGGAAAGGCAGGGAAGAAGAAGACTACAAGCCAATAAACATGCTTAATTTAAAATACCTAAAAATTGACTTTGTAAATGTCTTTGATATAGATGGAAATGCATTCAGCACTTTTGTCAGAACTCAAGGATATGCACAATGAGTTGGTGAGAAAACACTTGAATGTAAAGCTAATTTTTGTTCCCACAAAAACTCCAGGGCACCTTTAAATAGCTCCAGCTGATCTAATCTGAAGCCGTTACCTATATGTTTTCCATTGCTCTTCGCTAATAAAAAGGAGTCAGTGGAGACAAAAGGTTTGATAAGAGATTTGTTCACGTCAGAGCTGAGGGAATCTGAGCATTTTGCTGATCAAGATAGCACACAAGTATTGTCGTACTTGTGGTACCTGTTATGTGTACTTACTCCCACAGATTCTTGATGCTTGTAGACATTGTTGATAATGCAGATAAAGTTAACACCAACTCTGCCCTGTGAGGCCAACATAAAAAGGTGCAATGTGTCATACTGATAAAACAATTATTAGATCATATTTAATACCTATGAGTTGAACAATAAGCTACAGTTTTTGAGGGACAGCCTCCTTTGTCAGTCACTCATGGCGCTGTCCTTTGTGCCCTTTTTACACCCATCCACCTTGTATTCGATGCAGGGGAGATCAGGACAAAGCTAGTGTTGCAGCTGCGACAGTGCCCCTGAGGAAAGAAAATAAAAAGACTAGCAATTTGGCCATTTACCAATTTCATACTGTTGTACAGTTTCATATGTAGTTAAAATACTTAAAAAGTAAAAACGAATTAATCTGCTCATTTCAAATATTAAAATATTATTTCTCAACCTTGTTGACTCTGAATCAAGCTTTGTGGCTGGTGAGGCGCTGCACACATGCCCTTTAAGTGACCGCCTGCCACTGCAGCTGCATCTGACATGCATCAAAACACCCACATGCATTGTTGTCTGTGGAAGCCCACATGCACTGTTTCACAGTTTCAGAAAAGCTGTGATTTTTTTTTTATTGCATTTGTTCCCAGTTTTCGCACATCACAGCTACTGTACTTGAATTCCTCTGTCTCTATAACACATTTGGTGTGTGCTATGGGTATATGACAGAGTGCTCCATAATGCAGGTGGTGGTGATCTGCACTTCAATGCTTCAGCCTCAATTATATTCTACCTGCTTATGTTCTATGAGAGACTGTTGCAACCACCCCCTGCAGTTAACAGAAATGCAGATAGACCTACCCCAGCCCTCATGTGTGCATATGCAGCCTTATGCACATACTGATAGACCACTCGATACATGTAATATAGTAGAGCTGAAACAATTGATAGTAATTTGACAGAGAATTAATCAGTAACTATTATTAATCTACTAACTAACTACTGATAATCAATTAAAACTAAAATACTCTGCTTTCCCTGGTTCTGGCTTGTTAAATGTCAAGATTTGATACTTTTCTTCATTACGCATGATAATAAATAATTCTTTGGATTTTGGACTGATGGTTGGACAAAACAAGACATTTAAAGATGTCACCTTGGGCTCTGGGCATTTCCATTATTATCTGACATTTTATATAGACAAAACAAATCACGACTAAATTGAGAAAATTCGATTTATCATATTGTAATTGGTCACTTTGGCTTTAATTTGAGCCAGACAGAAAATAACATGTTACCAAACAGGCAAATGACAGGTTTTTCAGCTTATTTTCATAATGTACCTGTAGATTTTTTGCTTGTTCTCGCAAAGATTTCCAAGAATATATGAACAGAATTCTTGCTGTTTACATAGTCACAGTGTCCATACTACCAGCATCACAGTCATTCCCAGGTGTAGGATCTGTATTTTGTGCTTTGGTTCATAGAAACTCCAGAACCTAACAGAAAACAGGACCGTGGACCCTCCCTATGCTCCAGTCCCACAGGAAACCTCTGACTCTTAATTGCAGAGGAATAACCATTTCCTGTAACATCTCTCTGCATTTAGTGTTAAATTGGCCTTTAATTATATGTTAAAGCACAAAACAAAGTCTCAAATCTGCCACTGTGGATGAATTTTATATACCCAGGCCTGCACTACTCTGAAGGCAGTACATTCTACATGAAAACACAGATGGTACAATTAAAAAAAAAAACTGGTAAAGACAAGAGCACTTGCAATGCATGTGTAAACCTCACCCACATTAGACAAATTCGCCAAGCAACTTCAGTGGCAATGCAAACCATCACACAGAGGAAAAATTCTCTCACTTAAGTTTACGGGTGAGAACACAACACAGTGTTTTCCTTGCCAAGATTGTTTGATTTTTTTTGCTCTGCTTCTTGATGTTTTCTAGCATATACACCCTCACTTTTACAGCACCCTACAGTGCATGCTGCATATTGTGTGTCTATTTTCACCACAAGGTTAACAGTTGTAGAAGCGCAGCTGTCGAGTATAATGGCACGCCTTTGCAACTTCCTTCCCTAGGATGTTACAGTGAAGGCTGGTGTCTGTGCTCTCAAGATACCCAAATTGTGATTTTAATATTAGACAGTGAATAAGAAACCAAGCAGTGTTACGGAATAACCATTGTTCCAACTGTTGTTTGAAACCATTGTTACAATAAAGCACGTAAAAAGTAATTATCGTTTTCAATTATGAATTAATTTGGACTTCATAAATGTGCAATTCCACAATGATAACAACAGAATAAATGCACCTCATATTTGATATCAGAATCATTAATAATGTGTGTTGTTTGATTCTGTTCTCTTGGACAAGACAAGATATTTGGTGTTGTTTTGTTATCTAATTTTCTTGGCTTTGGAAGTAAAATAGTTTCACATTTTGTGTGTCCAAGTAACTGCACAAGTTGTAGGAACACTACTCTTCCTTAGGACGCACTGATCCAAATGTTCCATCCCAGCACATTCCTGAAAACTCTATACTGAATACCAATCCAATACCTCTGGTCTCTTTTTCATAAGTGTAAAATCTGTATAGCACCATAAATCTTATTGTGATCATTTATTTCAAACATGAGGCTGTGAATCGCTGTGACACTACACACAGATTTGGCAACTTCTTTTGGCTGAGTGAATGTAAGAAATAGCCGAAATACATATTTAATAGACTACGCATTGGCTGATGTGCGCATTTTTAAAAAATGCATCTACATGTCAGGGCTGCAACAGCTATGGAGATTCCACAAGAACGATGATTGGTTAGTTTGAGCTGCTTGTGTTTTCTCATACAAGTTTCTAATGCCAGTAGAGATTGTTGATAGGGAAAACAACAAGGAAGTTGAGGACTCTGTAATCTTTTTCAGTAACACACATCCAGCTTTCCATTGCACTGCAAACCTTCTGCTTACCATTATTGCTGCTCTCTTTCTCTTCTAGCCACTTTTGCCCATGTCTAGCTATTACAAGAGTATAAACATTCATTCATGACAAACTGGATAAGAAGAGGAAAGCTCCATGGCTTATTTCATATTTGGCAGAGTAAGGTTTTGTAAGTTCCCTCAGTCAACAATGTCAAGACATTTAGCAGTTGGCACAAATTGGAGTTCCTCAGAGGCTGGAAAAACAAAAGCACAAGCTTCGTACACAAGCAAACCCACTGATGGCGGCAGTTCCATTGACTTAAACAGAATTTGGTTCATTGAGACAGAGCCCTGAGATATTTTCTGATGTCACCACAAAGGAACTCTGACTTATTTTGCTTTTGCAGCTCGACTATGATCTAATGAAGCAAGAACTGGCTCATCATCTGCTGATCATTGCTTATTTAGTGAAGAAAATACGCATTTCAGCCAATAAACATGTATTTGACTCGACTTCAGTGACTCGATAGCGGAATAAACAACCCTCCACCACTTCCATATGCACTCTGAGAACCACACTGAATTACAGTATGGTCACTGTAATTCATCACCAGCATGCCTTCAGTTCATGACAGTATTAAAGCTCTGTTTTTGTTGAACTGCGCTAATTAGGAACTTTGGAATGTGCATCTTATCGCAGCACTGTAAACAGGCTAAATTAAAAACATGACTGAGGCCTAATATTACTTTCAAAGACCTTGTGTAGATAGAACTGAATTGAATAAAACTAATGACTAAAAGTCTGCTCCCTATCTCCCGATATACCCCCCAAAAACAAACAAATAAACAAAAGGTTTGACCAAACAAACTACTGAGTGCTGATCGGATGAGGATGACACTACAGACAAACACAAGGACTCACCTAGTCAGAGAGGGTTCTTTCTTTAGGGACCATGACTATATTCAACAAATGGCAGGCAGGATATTACAATATGCAGTTTGTTGTGTCAGAATGGAAATTAAGCTGCAGTATCAACTGGGTGTTCAAAGTTGACAGCTGGACCTGAGGATGGTATGATAGTTAGCCCCATGGAGTGACCAAAATGGCAAAGGACCCTCCTTTGGCAAGCATGAATATGCCCAGTATTATGTATATCAATCCAAATAATAGATTGTAATGGACTTAATCCATGTACATGAGTTTTCAATGTTTCTTTAATGTTTGTTCATGTTCATTAAATGTTGTGTACCTCATATTGTTGCAATAAATGGTTAAAACCTCAAATGTTAAAGTTCAATTTTTGGTTTAACTCAAGAAATGATAAAATTATGACAAAACACCTTTGATTTTCAAGGGTTCTGTTGATGTACACTATTGTCCCACAATGCATTGCACAAAGGCAGTTAAGGTGCTACTCTCAGCTGCAGAAACTTAAACCAAAAAGTGGACAAGCTTTTTAAAGAATAATATGAATTATTTGGAAAAATATTGTTCTTTCTTTAGAAAAAAGTTTAATTGAAAGTGGCTTTCCAAATTTCTAGGTGTTATGTCCTTTATTGTATTTACTAGTGTTATAAAATAGTAAGGCATACACGTTTCATTTTAGACATCCTAACAAATATTGACATTATCACTGGAAAGTCCCCTCCACCCTCATGTGAGAAAAAGTAGAACCACTGTGAAAAAAGATGACAAAGTGTATCTGAAAAGAATATCTCGACACTGCACTTTGACATTAAACCTGTGTCTCCTTTTCCTCACAGTCATCCTGCCCGGTTCCAGCTCAACCTATGGACACAAAGCATCTGACAGCTTTATCTACTCCAGCGCCAGTAGCAGGGGCCTCAGCAATGGAAGCTGCTTCGAATCTCCCAGATCTCCTCGGGGACGTCCCCTTCACTTTGGCTCCTCATGTCCTGGCCATGCAGGCAGGATTCCCCCTAATCCCAGATGTGCTGCTGTCCCGGGACATAAACTACAACCTGGCTAGCTTTCAGTATGATTTCACTTTAGAAAACTCTGTGCTTCATAATGCCTAGTCTGTTTGAATGTTATTACTAGGACTGTCATCAGGAGTTAACCCTGTGGGGAAGCATCCAGCCTTATAACATATTGCAAATGTGATTCTGTAGCAATATGAAGAAGTAAAGGCTCTACTAAAATTACCTAAAACCCGAAATACATTCTATAACCGAGAAGCATTTCATTTCTGTCATTAGCTCCTAATCCATTTTCTACTTTCATTGTATAGTCATTAAATTCAAATGACAAAACATTGGAAAGGATGGATGGAAATTTCACTGGCTGTACATCTGATGATGGTGAAAAGTTCTATAGCTGTATAGGAACTAAATGGACTTGCAGTTCACTTGTTTTTTGCTGAGTTACTCTCAACATGAACACAGTTTGGGCACCTGCTTTCTACTTCTATTCCAGATATAGGCCTGGATATGATCAAGCATAAAAATTGGTTCAGGTCTCGGGTTGAGTTTGTGTCAGTTTGCAGTGCTAGTCAGATGCAGTCGGGTTAAAGACCTGGGAACAAGCCAGCTTCAAGTCTCAGTTTTAGGCCTACTGACTGCTTGTGTTTCTTTCCACATCAGACTCCATTTTACTAGATCTCAGCAATGAACTTGTAGAGTACAATACTTTTTATTACTGGTATGAATGGTGGCCTGAACTACAAAAATACGGTCAAGGTTTAAATGATCATTTAATTGAAGTTGATATTTTATTGGATAGGCTTCCATAGTGCATGTGCTGTAAGCTATCTATTGTTTCTACCATTTCAAATGGTATGAAAAATACGTTTTTCAGGTCACTTGAGTATGTGTACCTAGATGATCAAGCAATAACTATAATTGAAGCTTAGTTCTTGGACAAGAAGTTGCCTACCTCCTGGTGATTTAAACTCAAGCCTTCAATAGAATCATTGGCTAGAAAGTACAAACTCATGTGGGATCTTATGATCAACTTTTTATTTACAAACTGCAATATGTGGAGAGTGTTTGAATGACAAAGTGAAAATGTACGGTAAGACTCTTTTGCTAACGACAGCTCTCATGTAATATTAATATTAATATAACATTATATGTAGCAAAAACCCTTCCTCCCACAATTAATGTTTTGACTATTTTACAACTGTTATTCCCTGCCAGTCATCACCATGCTTGTATTTTGCCTTCTGATCCACCATATTTTTTTCACCAGGATTTGGTTTTTTGTATTATTTATTGCATGCATCTCCAATGCATTGTCTGCATTTTCCATTGGTGTTTGCTTTCTTGTGTTTATGGCATACATTTTTCATTAGCATACAGTCCTGTATACTTGCCATTAGTTATGACTTTGCTCAGTAAGTTTCTGCACTTGTTACATCTACAGAAATTGGTTTAAATTATGACAGCTCAGATTCCAATAATGTTAGGATGCTGTGCAAACATGAATAAAAAACTGAATTCAATCATTTGCAGGTGAACTGTACCAACAACATTTTTTACGAAGTGTTCCCAATGGTACAATCGTCTGTACAGTCCTGTGTGTGACAAAGTGTTGAACCTCTCTCCTTCCTTGCTTGTGAACGACTGAGTCTTTCCAGGATGAACCTTTCATACCCAATCATGATACCTGTTACCAATGAACGTGTTTACCTGTGGAATGATCCAAACCGGTGTTTTTGGATCAGTCCACAACTTTCAGTCTGTTGTTGCTTCTGTCCCAACTTGTTTGAAACATGTTGCTGCCATCAAATTCAGAATAAGCAGACATTTACAAAAATTAATGAGGTTGATGAGGTAAAACATTAAACATATTGCGTTTGTCCTGTTTCCTTTTGAGTCTGTGTGTCAAAAAGGATTAGCAAATTGCCCTTTTCTGTTTTATTTATGTTTTACACAGCATCCCCAACTTTTTGGAATCAGGGTTGTATTGTTCTTAATGTATATTTAAGAGATAAAGCTGTACTCAATACTGAATAATGTGGATAGCTTATGAGAACGATCTCCTATAATTAATACTATGAGTGCTATGTTACGCCACATATTCTGAAGTTACCTGGTATTGTTTGTATTTGAAATGTTTGGCAAGATGTCACTTCAAGGGCTTGGTCCTGGACACTAACGTGCTGTAAATCCTCAAATGGCAGAGCCTTTATTTACGCTCAAGGAAATCTCATCATTTCCTCCATGCTTACCTGTGGTCTTGATAAATTCATGTTAATGTACTGTCCCTTCCGCAGTGCTAATTCCATCAGTACAACAGTCCTGTCCTACTCAGCACTGTGCTGCTCTGCTCAGTTTCTCTTCTCTAACAGAAAAAAATTATTTCATTCACCTACAGTGTCCAGTCCCTTACTTTGCCATTTTTTGAGTTTATTGTTACATTATTGTCAATACCAATCAACACTTCCTCTTTAGTTGTTTTGCATTTAAAGTCTTCCAGTCTTCCCTCTCCTGAGAGGCTCTTAATGTGAAAAATGTGCAGGAAGTTTGGAGATTTATTGACAATGGAAAAATGGCGAAGTGGACACAATTTAAAATAAACGAATGAATGAAACCAAACCATTTCTTCTTAGTGTTTCTGCTAAGTCTCGGCAGGCATACCCATGAACAAAACCCAACTATTTAACATTATAACACATGTATTGCTGGTAAATACTGTAGAAATGTAGGGAATTTCACCTCAGCAGTCATTCATCTGGAGTTCTTCATTAGAGTGAAGTATGCATGATGGTTTGAAATTCCTAATTCCTAGTTCCTAATAGATTACATGAAGTTGGTTGATTTTCATTGAGCTGATTTGTAAATTTGATCCTCTAAAATAAAGTGTTTGCTGAGAAAAGGAAATGCATTTACCCAGGAATTTACCAAACACTGTATTTGTACCTACAACCTTTTTTTTACATGATCTAATTTGGTCTCTTCAAACCTGCTGTGCCTTAACATACAGTCACTATACCTTCCAAAATGTATCTTAGAAGCAAATACTTGCCTGCTAACTCCCACTGAAATGTTCCTCTTAAACAATCTTATTTCTTGAATTAAACTGTGTATCTGCTTATGTGTTGTGACTGTGGACAACAACTTACTTTACAAATAAATTTGAACAGCTTTGTTTAATTTGTGACTGTTTCTGCACATGAGGGAAATCCTTTTTTCATCAGTTGTGGTCACATGAAATCATTTTGTTATTATCATTATTAAGATTCTGTCATGAAAATGTAACTTTGCTTGGTAATACTTTATGTGAAAACCATATTTTTGCACTCCATACAACCAGTTAGAGATACAACTAGCATGCACTGTGTCTATTAAAGTTAATATTGTGAAGTGTGGTTTTGAGTCACAAGACATGAACTCAAGTCAGACTCATCATGAATCAGAAGACTATAAGGGCCTGTCCCATGTCTGTAGCCAACAAGAAATGGACAGCAACATAATACCAAGGCACATTAGATCCTTTTTTCTCATAAAAACAAACAAACTGAAAATTTAACATTTAAAAGCATTCATTATTTTTAAACATAAAGCTTAGGACTTGGACTTGCCATGGAACTTGTTAGCCTTCATTGTTGGTCTTGGCATGGAACTTGAGACTACCAATTTTCCCGGTGTTAATCCCTGTAAAAAAAAACAACAAAAAACAGTACCAGTCAAATGTTTGGACACACCTTCTCATTCGATGGGTTTTCTTTATTTTTTTCTACATTATAGATTAATATTGAAGACATCAAAACTACTACTACTTTGGTCTAATGAGTTTTGGTTCCACCTCCATGTCTTTGTGAGACACATAAAAGGTGAGCAGATGGTTTCTACATGTGTATTTCTCACCATGAAGCATGGAGGAGGAGGTGTGACAGTGTGAGGGTGCTTTGCTGGTGACACTGTTGGTGATTTATTCAAAGTTCAAAATTAAACTAAACTAAACTAAACTAAAATTCAGGCTATGTAAGTGCTATCTGTCCAAGAAGGAGACAATCACCTGACCTAAACGCGATTGGATGAGTTGGGAGTGCAGGAAAAGCAGCCAACCAGTGCTCAGGATATGAGGGAACTCCTTCAAGACTGTTGGAAAACCATTCCAGGTGACAACCTCATGAAGCTGATGGTGAGAATGCTAAGGATGTGCAAAGCTAAAGGTGGCTATGTAGAATCTAAAACATTAAACATATTCTGGTTTGTAAGACACTTTTGTTGTTTACTACATAATTCCAAATGTGTTCCTTCATAGTTTTGATGACTTCAATATTAATCTACATCATAGAAAACAATAAAGAAAAACCATTGAATGAGAAGATATGCCCAAACTTTTGACTGGCAGTATGTAACATTACTTTACTATGTTTTTGGTAAAATAGATAAGGATCACCGAAATTTTTTTTCATACTCTGCTATAAAATTAGAATAAAGTGTTAATCACTTCTCTATACACTTGCCATTTAATATGATAAATTATATCCTGTTTCAACACAAATCAAAGGTGTGCACATAATACAATTACAATTTAAAGTCTCCATACAGGGGTCACCAACCAATAGCAGATCATTTCTGGTTTACCTAACACCCGTTTATATGCGTTAAAGCCTCCATACGTCCAATGAATAAGTCATCGATATATCCAGGCCGTAGTGGAGCACCAATCAGAAAGTAGTCGTAGTGATTTGTCCCGCCCACAGTCCAGCCCCTCTGTCAGGAGTTGTTTCAACTGACAACTGCTGTCTTGGAAATTGCGTTGAGGGAGAAAGACAACAGTGAGCAACTTTACTAAGTAATAAGGCATTTTTCTGGCCGTAGGTGAAATTGGAAAAGTTACTGTCTGAGTTTTGTTGTTCTTTTCGCCTGCATCAGAAATGAAAAGTTAAGCCTGGGATTGGACGTCGTGAATTAACTTAAGAAACTTTTCTAGCTGGTTAAAGTTTGTTCATATGGATAAGATCTGTGTCGATTGGTGAAAGGCAGCCCGGTGAAGGCACGCAGCGGGTTGTTAAACAGGACAGTGTACTTTTACCACTCATATAAACAACTATATCAACTGGCTCATTATGTCAGCATCCACAGCCGAGGCCAGCTCATCCCAGCAGCGGGGTCAACACGGCGGCTCCCCACCAGCCTCCTGCTCCTCCTGTTGCAACAACACCGCCGCGGTCCGCCTGCAGCCTATCCGCGCCACGGTGCCGTACCAGCTCCTGCGTGGAAACCAGCACAGCCCAACCCGCTCCGTTTCCTCCTCCTTCTCAGTAGCCGGGAGCAACACAGGACCGACGACGTCCCGTTGCTCCAGTCCCGCCAACCCGGGTGGAAGCGGCTCGGACGGTAGGCTGCTCCCCAGGCAGAGACTCTCACCGCCGGACAGCAGGAGCTCACCAGAACGCTCCCCTTATTCGCCTCTTTCCAAAGGTAATCTCGTCCTTTAGAGTAAATGAAGTTTACCTCTAATCATCGTTCAGATAGCTCGGTGCTAACTAATGCTAAGTGTCTCGTACAGATAGACCGTCACGCCAAACTAGCTTGAACAATCTGACAATTAAATGGTTTCGGCCGTGAATGAACACAATACCCGCATTTAGAATGTCACTTAAGAGTCTGTCTTAACAACTATATTCTACTGTTATGTTCGGCATTAGTATAGTCCACTATCTAACATTACACTTAAATAAAATCTCCAATTTAATAATCCCCCTCGCTGTTAGCCGCCACGTTGTTTTGGTGAGATGAGCAGTGGAAATAATGGGCGAAGCAGCTCAAAATATTACATTTTAATTCAAACAGCCGCAGTTATGTAAATATAACGTACCCCGAATTGTAACGCTGGATATCATTATTTAGATAAAAGCAAAGGCTTTTTTTAAAAAGCTTATATAACTTTCCTAATAAGCCAGACTACCTAAAATTGTTAGGTTTTCCATATCAAGATTCAATGTAGCGAGCCCTTCTGTAACTACGATTTTCGGAGCGAGATGCTAGGCTAGTGAGCTAGCTTCCTAATTGGGACATAATACATTAGGGATCTGATGCTTGACACTAAAAACATCGAGAAGACATGTGTAATTACTGCAAATCCACAATCCCACAGCCATGTTCTAATTTCTATCATAATATCAGTGATATTTTTAGCACACCACAGCTTTGGCTTTTCGGTGTGTTATTACAAGAATGGCGAATTAAATGCACTAATTTGACATTAGCTAACGCAGTTGTTAGTCCATTACACTGGCGTTATCCTGCTATGATGAGGTAAATATGTCAAGATATGGATGCCTGTGTGGTGATGATGCAGCTACTCTGTCGAAGATAAACAGGGCTCAGTGATCTAAAAGATATGGATGATTGGCCAGGTTTTCAGAAATGTGTTGTGAAAACTCAAGGCTTATTATGAATTTGTTACACTGAGGTTGTTTACCATCACTGAAACGGAAAAAAAAAATGTCGTCAGCTGGTAGGTCTATGGCTTCTATGGCAACATTGGGGCCTAGCAGTCTGTGAGACATAAACAGAGCCCTCTGGGCTAGCAGGCCAGCTTCTGCAACTGCATGCATACATGTAAAAATACTATTTGCAAACATGAACAAATGAGAATATATGGGCACATTCAGACCTGTAAATCTTTTCATTTGGTTGGGAAGATGGGAAAATTATGCATTTTTGCATTCTAATTCTGATCCAGTTCCTGTTCACACGGACTTTTCAGAAATGAATCAAAAGGAATAAACATGAAGTTATACAGGCTGACAGATAAGTTGTTGATTGGACACTTTTGATTATTGTCATTGTGCATCATCAGTGCATCACAGGGGAAATCACATTCCATCCTGACCATAGTGCTGACATGCATTTGTGCTACCATGGTTACCTAACGATTTGCATAAATATATGCATGGCTTATACGGATCAATTATAATATTACTTTCTGGATATATTTCATGATCAGGAGATGAATTTATTAGTAGTGTAGCTTTTGAAATCATGCTAAAGTCACATGTGTACCATCACAAAATACTCTTGGTTGGTCCATTTGCTTTCACACTGAAAACAAACCACTTCAGGGTTCAACTGGGAGCGAGCTGAAACCACCCTTTCTTGGTGATCTCAGCCCACTTGTTTTGTCCTGCACCTGAGTGTGATTGCTTGGGATGGGTATGATATACTAATAATAATATTAATAAGTTCCTGGACGAACTGTGCTGCTCTCGTTATTTATGTAATGATAATTCATTGCTGGCATCAGACAATTATGTTTGACATTGCATTACTGCTTGTTAACATTCTGTCTCCAGTCATGGCTGACAGGGCAAAACATTCAAAAGCATGTGCTCACTGTATTAAATTTAATGAAAATGCAGTATATGTAAAGAAGATAGTTGCGTGTAAAGGAGCTAACACCAGCAACCTCATGAAACAAATACAACATCCTATAAATCTGAAGCAGTGCAGCATATTTGACTGCTTTAGGACACTTACATCCTCAGTGCAGTGTCTTGGCTCCAATGGAATCGCCAAACTAAAAATGCGACTGTCCCAACCTTGTCATGTCATGTTACCTTGATGTTATTAATAATTTAATTTAATTAATTTAATTATAATTTTAGTCCCTTTAGTAGTCCCACAGTGATGAAATTTCCATTCAGGCTGCCACTGCAAGGCGCCAACACGCTCACTCAGGTACGTGAGCATACCCTGGCTGGGAAACGAGCCCAGGTCCACCTCACAGGGCGATTATTAAATACAGGGCGTTATAAAATAAGTCTGTAGTTATTTACTCAGGACACAGTTGGCATCAGTTTTAAGCAGTTATAATTGATGTTCATAAATTATCCCATAGGCAACATCAGTGAAGCCATGGCTTTGTCAGACACCCAAGTCCAACACAGTCTCTATCGCTAGACGAAGGCAAATGATGCAGGAAAAACAACCAAATGTCAGAGGGCTTTCATCAGGTTCGTTGTGAAAGATTTACAGCCCTTCACTACAATAGAGTCCAGTTGATTTAGGTGTGCTGGGTAGCTGTAGATGCTAATAGCTAGCATAAATTGCTATCTTAGGTAGCCTACATTTGAATTTGGTGTGAACTGTTGTGACATAGATAACAAATTTTTTATTGCTTATAGTTGTTATTGCTTATGATTGTTAATATTTTTCAACTGTAGGGAGGTGATGATGTCATGTCAATATTTTTTGCACCAATTTATGGAGAGTAATATCAATAAGTTTATCAATAACTGTCAATGTAGCTGTATTTCTATTGCTATTGGTATCAATAAAATCCTAATGATACTCATCCCTAGTGATTGCTGTGCTCACATTATTTGGATATGAGTAAATAATACAGCATCCAAATATGTGCATTAATATTTTATTTTACCCTTAGTTGACCTGTCACGCTGATTCTGAAACACACAACGTACACAAAGTTCAAGAATCACTCACACTTTCCAGTGATTTCACTATCTTCACTGTCCATTGAGTATGTAATATTTGAAAATATTTGATACAAAAACATTCCTTATAACAAAGTTTTTTAACAAACAGATCCAGCCTCATGATGATCATTTTAGATGCCCTGTATCCATGGTTACAGTGCAAATAGGAACTGCTAGCAAAAAAAGCAAAAAACACACATGTAAATAGTGTTAAGAGGATAAGGCTGGCTGGGGTTCTGAGCTGAGCTGATAGTGATGCCTGGACTTTTAAATAACCTTGCACTAATTGACAGTAGATAATGAGTCAAAGTTGGGAACCAGACATAAATTAATGCAAAAGAGCTTTTAAGATTTAAATATTAGCTCTATTTTCACCCGGACCTCCTTTCATCATATAAATGACCAACATATTTCAAAGAAAAATCAAGAAATCTGTCCCTGTCTGCCTGATTTCATTATTTATATCCTGCTGGACCATTAACAGTTGACAGCTCTTATTTGGACTCAGTTTAGACTTCCTTTTTTGGATTTGAGGTTCAAATATGTTTTGTACTGTTTGATAGCTGATTAATTGTTAGATTCATTGTTGAAGTTTTTTTTTTTTTTTAATGCCAAAAAAATACTATGGATAATTCCCAGCAACATCTGATAAAGGCCCTGCCTATACTCAATGTAAATCTCAGTACAGGTACTGTATGTTTGTTGCACAAAGCACCACATACAGGTAATACCTTTTTGTATGAAAGAGACACACTGTGTTGTTGAATTGCTCCAATTTAAACTGATGCAACGACCTAGCATACTGCAAAGTTGCAGCTTTTAAATATTACCCAACTTTGGTAGTTTGGGTGCAATAAAGCCCTATTCACAGCAGAAAGTGGAACAGAGAACTTAATCTGCACCTGCTTGCAAAATAAACTGCTTGAAGCTTGGTGACATATTGACCTACAGGGCTAATTGATGAACTACTGTTGCTGGACAGCTAACATTTAATAAACTAACCAGTTAGGAAGATGTTAGCCTTAGTCCATCATAGGGATGGGAATAAAAAACTGGAACTGTTGAGAACCAGTTCCAAATGTTGTGATTCAGTTCAGAGATAGTGACATCAAAGTCATGTGTCTAAGCTGCTTGAAACTTGCAACAAGAAGGAGTCATGGTGGAGAGGAAGAAACAAAACAGTCCAAAGCACAGCTTTATTTCAGGATGAAAGATGTTAACAGTGCTGGAAGGCTGGAAACACCAGCAATATGCTGAAATATTCTTCTACACAACATGGGCTTAAATTCTAGGAATTTCATGTATTTGACACTCTACACACGAGTGCCACTGCTTCCCAACTGAGCAGCACGTTCATCATCATCACCAAGATTAAATGTCCAGTTATGATAATATTGGTGCACAGCCAATATCTATAGCCAGTTAAACTAAAATTGACTAGGAATCAGTTAGGGAATCAATGAAGAATCAGACCCCAGAATCCATAATGGCATTGCTATCAATTAAATCTTATTAGTTTCCTAGTCAGTCACCACAGCTCTATTAGGCAACTATAATTTTGTGGCTTAAGTTGACACTGTAGCAAACACACAGACCTCTCCCAAAACCTCAAAACACCTTTCATGTATGTTGATTTTTATTTTTTTTTATTTTTTTACTGTATTTTATGTTTTAGCTGCTAGCAGCTCTATAGACAGAAATATCTTTGTCTGTGAGTTGGTCAACAGCTTTGGTCCAGAATGAAACAACAACGCAGCAACAATTTGATGGATTGCCATAAAATAACACGCTAAACTAAGATGATGAACATGATACATATTATACCAGCTAAACATCAGCATGATGTCATTGTCATTGTACTTGTGGTAGCATGATAGTTTTAGCATTGAGCTGAAAGCACTGTTGTGCTTAGTGCTGCGTTCACAAACACAGATCTGGCCTCTCATGAAGCTGCAATTCTACAATTGTAGAACAAGCTGTAGCTCTGTGCGTCTGTTGCATTGAACATGCAATTTACATACTCTGCTCTAATGACTGGACAGTTGTTTTCTGATGTAGCCACTGCAAGATAAGGAAGTAGTTCATTTCCTGCTTTTCATGTTTCATGTATGTTTTGTTGTAGTAGTCGCTGCTATAATACAATGATGACACCCAAGTGAGCAAGAATGAGCAGCGTCTTTGCGTCAGTGCTGGAAACAATCTCCACTCTTCTTGTGGAATTCAGTTCCTTTGTGTATTAAAACATGCGTGATTGGCTTGCATCTGGTTGTCACCCGAATTGCTTTCAGAGGACATTTGCAAAGCCTTGAGTCTTCTCATCTTTCCCCTGTAGTGTGCGCCTTTTAAATCTCTGTAGCTCAGCAGGCAGCATTGTTGTAGATTCTTAGTCTTGTTTTCTGTGATGCTGAGAATCATTACTGCATTTTGTTTCTGGGATTCAATATTCTTGCTGAAAACATTTGCTTGGTGGCTTTATTCTGTGCTTGGAAGTATATCCATCTTACTAATCGAACACCCCGCCTCAGTTTCTAAAATGAAAAAATTAGGTAGATGTTGATAATGAATAAAAAATGTCTTATTAGTTGTTGCACGGGTGGACAACAGTTTCTTGAAACACAAATTCAAAATAAAGAAACATCTGTGTTCAGCGGTGTGCACATTTTAAAGGTGATAATAGGAGCTTATGTGATTGGACATTTTGAAGCTAAGCCAACCAAAATTGCAAAAATTTGCTGCCATGTGCCTTTGAGTCAAGAGTTTCCACTTTTCAGGGAAATGGTACCCTACAGAGACTGCAGCCACACTGGTGACTCTGTGAGGTACTTGTGTGCCAACCATAGACTGTATAAAACATGGACGTAGCCTCAGGTGGTGCTAGCCGGCTCCGGCACTGGTTATGATACTTGCACTGGTTATGATGCCAGTATAATGTTATATGTCAACATTTAACACAGCCTCCAGCCGATCACAGTCAGTCAGTTTCTTGAATATGATAAACTTAAGATTTCTGTTTTTGCAATAATATAAATAAAAATAATAACGTTTGAGTTTGTGGACCATCAAATTTTATGTTACTATTAACCAACGCCAGCTTAACCAATAACAACATCTGGGTTAACGTTATTTCTGGAAACATTCAGAAATGAGGCATTAATATTGACAGTTGATCATCTCTATGGTGCGGCTGTGGCTTAGACAGCTGTGGCTCCTTTTCATGTGCCATAGTTGTTCCCCAGCCATTGGCATGTGAATGTAAATGAGAGGTTGAATATGAGGCAATTTTGTAAAACACTTAATTTGTTAAGTTTGAAAAGTGGTGTACGCAATGAATGCAGTCCATTAACATCTGTTGTGCACATTGTATGCGATGGGAGTTTCCCCTGTAGACTTCTCATAGCATACTGTAGCAAATAATGCAATACCATAGCTTCCTGTTTTCACTCTGAACGTTATGTGAACTTTTTGATCCAAACAGCTGAGCTGAATCTATGGTGGTGGTCATGGAACTTGTCATTATTTAGCTTAACTTGGCTATTTACAAGTCTATGTGTTCCTCCTGAATTAAAATTATGGGTGGAGTGTTCTGACCTGCTGGGGCTCACAGCTGTCCTTGCTATAGTCATAGTATACAGTGTTTGATTATGATGCTTGACCACAGTGATTACAAGATGTAAAACAAAGGCTATTGTTTTGATGAATACACATTTCATATGACCAACCACAGTAACACTTAATGTCCAACTAAGATTGTCTGTGGTTTTGTGTTTTTGTGCACAAAATGGGGTTTGTATAGTTGGATATATATGAATTGCTACTTTGACCTCTGTCAGAGCTCAGGAATTTATCCTTGTGCTTCTTTAATTCTGACCTGTAACCACATATGTTACTGCATGGTTATAACACTACATGTCACATGATAGATAAACCAGATGGCTTACTCCAACTTAAGTTCTCGTACATCATCTTACAAAATCTTTTAAAATATTTGCTGCTTCAGTAGGTGGCATGTTGCCCCAAGACGACACTATTTTGATAAATGTGACAGACTCTGATTAAGCTGGAGATTTGTTTACAATTGACATTCCAAGATAAACTTTTATTCATTCACACATTTTGCAGTAAAAGCCACTTCTTAGAAATCCTTTGAAAAAGTCACTCCTGTTAACTTCAATTTGTGCTTCATAATCATCATGTTTGGACATTTTCAACATTTATTTAGTGTTTGTTGCCTTTTTATCTGCTTCCTTCTTGCATCTAATGCAGCACTTTTTGGTTTTTGCCAAAATGCAAGGAGATACAAGCTCTAAAATAAACTAAGGGCAAGCTACTACTGCGTTAAATCATTTGGGATCAATGTTAAAGATGGGAAAGATAATCTTGATGATTAACCCTTTTCAAGCATTCACCTCTTCAAACAACTCAGGATTGTTGTTTGATTGCAGTGTTGATCATGTGAGGGTTGAAAAATACTGTGCATCGAAATAAATCTGTTAAACTGAATGACATTTTTTTTGACATGAGATGATCATATTAGTTTGATTTTTAATTAACATGCCAAGTTGTAGCTAGAATCAGTTTTTCAAAAAAGAAATCTGTGTTTCCCTGTCATGGCTAAGAACTGGATGTTGATGTGAATTTCTTTATGTTTGAATGTTATTTTTTTGGCATTTTTGCTTTATCTAGATAGTGACAGCTGTAGAGAGACAGGAAGGGCAGAGGGAGAAAAAGAGGCATGTAGCAAAGGGCCATGGCTGGAATCGAACCCTGACCACTGCAGTAAGGGCACAGCCAATACATGGTACACCTACTTTTTCACCTTTTCGTCACCACTGTGACCGCTAAATGATGCAAGTGTATTGCCTGTGCATAAAAAATAATTGGCGTGCCAACGATAATTTAAATCCTGCATGATATATCTTGTATAGGACAATACGCCAAAGCCTGTGTGTCTGTTTTTCTTCAGTGGTGTGATGATAGCTGTGTACCGTAGCTCTCATAGCACACTGGGGTCACATAAGCACACATCAAATGGCATGAAGTAGTAGGCCTGTTTCAGCTTTAGCTTTTTTTCTTAGCCAGCAAGGTCACAATTGTTCATGAAATCTTCAAAACAATTCGACTTGCAATGGGATTTGTCATCCATCCATCCATCCATTATCTACCGCTTACTCCTTTGCAGGGTCGCGGGGCGGGCTGGAGCCTATCCCAGCCGACTTCGGGCGAAGGCAGGGGACACCCTGGACAGGTCGCCAATCTGTCGCAGGGCACATATAGACGAACAACACATAGACAAACAACCACTCACACTCACACCTAAGGGCAATTTAGGGTAGTCAATTAACCTCAGCATGTTTTTGGACTGTGGGAGGAAGCCGGAGTACCCGGTGAAAACCCACGCTGCACAGGGAGAACATGCAAACTCCACACAGAAAGATCCCAAGCGCCCAGACCGGGACGCGAACCGGCGATCTTCTTGCTGTGAGGCAACGGTGCTAACCACTGAGCCACCGTGCAGCCCGGGGATTTGTCATTTGGTGTCCAAATTTGTTATCTAGTAGGATACTCTAGCAACAAAATTCTGACTGTGTAGCCAGTAGTTATGCATTTTGATTATTGTTTACTGGGCATCCCAAAGACTCACAGTACAGTTGTGGTTGGTTCAACTGCGCATTTCTTGAAGTGCAGTGGCTGGTTTACTCATTGCAGCTTTTTCTGATAGTGTTTGACCAATACCTGCATTAGTTTTTAAAGCTGGTGTTGTTAAGTGTTTTAAATATACTTGAGGTTTTTTTTTTTTTTTTGCAACTTGGCTCTTATTTTCGTAGATTGGCCTATTATTACTATTGCTAATAATAAAAGCATGCTTACCAAGTGAATTCCAAAAAATGTGACCTCTTAAAAAGAAGTGTGGTGGGGCAAGAAATACATACCGTAAGATTCTAAGATTTGTAAATTTCCCCATTGTGAGACTAATAAAGGAATATCTTACCTTATTCTCAGACAGGCTGTAAACATTTTCCTAGGCCTTTGCAAACCTCTTCTGTTCATGCACTCTGCTTGTTCTCATCCTAACTTTTGAAAAATACATTGGAGAATAATATTTGCTCTGTTTCATCATTCATATCAAATATATAGAGGTAAGGTTGTGATAAAATGTGTAAAAAGTGCAGTTCAGATATGATCTCAGTCGCGTTTGTAGTCCTGCCTTATAGTCTTTATGCAGTTGGGTTTTAGAGGGACATAAACTAGAAATTAATTTGTAGCCTAGAAATTATTAGCCTCAAATTCTCGACTTGTTTTTTATGAAAAAATATCATGTGAATGGAAACCTGGGTGCTTTCAGCTAAATAGTTTTAGTAGATTCACTAAAATACTGGTCTTTCTAAAGAGGAGTTATAGTAACAGACAAAAGACCGCCTGAGGAAGAGAGATATTCTTCCTGTGATACAACTCTTTGCCAAACTACTTAGCATGTTTGGAAGATCACAGCCTCGTCTAATTTAGTCCATCGAGTGTACCTGTAATCCTGTGGATTTATAGCAAGTGACCCAGACCTCTACCTTGTTTAATAGGATTCTCTATTGTGGAGCAGAAGTCAAGACACAAGATTACAACAGGAACATTGGCCAGATGAGGCATCATGTGTGAGCACGCATAGGATTAGCAAATGTTGTCTTTATTCTTTTGCCCTGAGAGCGTGATAAGTGCATGTTTCCGTTGTCTGTGACTTGAACTGTATCCATATTTATTTTTGTGGAAAGATTGGGCAGTTGTTGGAACTTAATGAATCAGTGCATTTCTGCATTTCTGAGGCGTCAGAATTTGCAGCACTGGTACACCTTAATGATTTTCTGATTTTTCCAGTTCACACAATATTTTTCACTTGCGTATGGAGCTAATGTTAGCTTAATTAGCTGGGTAAATATGACTGCCAGTGACAGCCGGCAAAATCGTCAATCACCATTTAATTTCAGTTCACTTCAGTTTTATTTGTTTAGCGCCAAATCAAACCAAAAATCATCTCAATGCACTTTACATACAGAACAGGAGACCATACTCTACAGGTTAAAATTAAAGGTTGATTACCTCTGTCTGAAATTGAGGACTGATTCTTCAAAAATTTACTACAAATTTCAAGTCGTAAATCTGCTACAGCTGTCATTGTGAACTCCAAATGTGCTGTGCAAGAATGGACAGATTGACAGGTGTAGCAACCTGGGTCTTGGGTAATCCAATCACATGTGGACAGCCCTAAGCATGTCAGTTCACACCTTACATTAAAATGCATTTCCATATTTGTTTCCATATGCGTTCCCATTCCCAACCACTTCCGAATGTAGTTGAGCAATTGCATCTCAGTGCATCTCTAAAGCTTCTTGGGTGTATTCACCCCTGTACTTAGAGCTTTACACTTGTGATCAGATCACCCAAGAAGCATGTTAATGCCAGGTGTCTTGCATTTACCTTTAAGATCAAAATGCTTTGGTCAAAACAATTACAGTTCCACTCTCTTTAATGGTGGCTTAACAAATGTAAAGAAGCCAAATTGACCCATGGGGCATTAAAGCTTTACTCTACTCTAAATGTTTTTTAATATTAATTTAAGGAACAATAAAGCAATGCTACACTCCAAACATCTCTCAAGATGATTCCAGAATGCGGTTTTGATTTTCACTCTTTACACCTACCATGTTGTTGACACAGATATGGGCCCACAAAGATAGACTTAGGCACTGTAAGGTTGGAAGGCAAGCAGGTTTTAAGTGTTACTATTTCTGGTGTAGAAACATAACATACTTAGCTACACAAACACTGTACAGAAATATGCATTGTCAGTGAAGGCACAAGCCTTGCACCAGTTGCTGAGCTCTGTGTGAGGTTGTTACTCATGTTGATGAGATATTTTTATCAGGTTTATGGCAAATGACCACCATAACATCTGAGTGTTGAAGCCAGTGGAGAATTGCCTTAACTTCGTGTTTGGGTATTCTCACCAGCAAGTACTAACTTTGTCTGCTGTTTTGGATCTGGGCAAGACTGAACAATTAGATGAATAAAAGCAAAAATTGGCACAGAGTGGAAATTAGGTAATAATTCTCCATCACTATCAGCATTCCCATTATATTAAACAAATGTTGCTCTATCTCTGTCTTTTCGTTTCTTTTTGTCTGTGCAGTTGAAAGGACAAAATTCCAGCAGGTGCGGAGCTCAGGGGCCATTTGGCGAACTTCCTCCTTGGGCACTATCACTGGGCCCTACCTCACTGGGCAGTGGCCACGTGACCCCCATGTGCACAACCCATCTTGTATGAAAGATAAATCCACACAGGTAAGCACAACCCCCACACACCTTTTCCCTTCATATGTCATGCTGTATCCAGTCTCCTACAGAGATGAAGTCATGTAGTATTTTGGTGACAAAGAAAAGGCAAGAGAAGGTATTGACTTGCAAATTACATGGGCTTGACATTTGTATCTTAATTAGCAAGGGGCCAGATTTGCTGAAGCCATGGTTATCTTGGTAGGTGCACGTGTGAAGCATTCTGCCCAAATGTGGTGAAAGTATCACTTACAATCTATGAATATGCCTGCTTTTCAGAGGCAGACAGTTTTCCACTCAAAATGACCACTGCAATTTGCATGCTCTTGGTTTTGCATAATACATAATCAAGCTCTCACTTTCTGACTCACCAGCCAATGGAACTGTTAGATGAAAAAATACAGTGGCAAAGCATATTTTTTACTGTCCAAAATAATAAATAGGGATGCACCGAAAATTCGGCCACCGAAAATTTTCGGCCGAAACTGGCTCAAAAGTGCATTTTCGGTTTTCGGCCGAAAGACTTTTGCCACCGAAACAACACGGGCGAAACAAGACGTTGTGATGACGAAGAAAAAACACGCCCACCACGGGCGGTTGCCGCCTCTAGCCATTTTTAAAATGCGTGTGTAGCGGTGCCAGTGTTTGTAACTAGGCAACCGTGACAGCGCTTTTTGATTGGCAGAAAGCGCAGCGGGTCCTCTCGGGGTCCCCGGCACACAGATTTAGCTGGCCTTAATCTTTCCTGTGTTTTATTTAGTTCATTATTGTCACATTTAGTGTTGAAATGTGTTTGTGACAGACATGTGTACGGGTCATTTATGAAATACGGGACAAATCGCGTCCCGTATTAGTTCAAAAGAGGACGCAGCATTTAATTTTCAAATAAATCACAATTCCGTATTTTCGGAATGTTTGGCAACCCTACCGGCACGCGCTCGTCTGGATAGTTGCCAACATGTCTGCGGTGTGGATGCATTTCATTATATTAAAGAAAGACCCACGGATAGCTAATAGCTAGTTTTAATGTCAGTGTTAATAAATATTTTCATAATTTTGTAATTGATTTATTCTTTGAAGCATTAATATTAATTTATGCAATTGCAATGCCTTGATTTTAGTGAGGTTAGTACACAGTCATAGCCACAAATGCAATGGTAATAATTGCCATAATTTATTTCAGTGTTTCGGTTTTCGGCCTTGGTTTCTTCATTTTCGGTTTCGGCCAAGAATTTTCATTTCGGTGCATCCCTAATAATAAATCCATTTTTTGTGTCACATAAACATTTGTTTCTCTACATTTCATTAACATTATACAGTGTAATGTTTAAGAGCAAAATTTGAAGCAAAAGTATTTTAATATCTAAGGATTAATCACTTTAAGGCTGAACACAACTGCAGATGTCTTGATCTCAAAATTTTACTGTAGCTTTTGCTATTAAATGTAATTCAACTGAGTTTGAATTCCTCATCAGACCATTCACTATTTACTGCCTGCAGCAAACTGGCTGCAAGTGATAATTTAGCGAGTAACTGATGTCAGCTTAAAAAAGAGTTATGGTTAAATTAATTTAACCCTTTATTGGGCAAGTGACTATTTTTGGTAAACTTTACAAAAGTGAAAAATGTTATAGTTGAATTTCAAAGCATTTCAATGAGTGCCCTATAAAGGGTCAAAAATGCCCACCTTCAGCTTTGATGTCAACACAATAATACAGTAAAACAATAGTCTCCTCCAGTGTCCCAACGACAGCTCTTTCTGATTGGTTACATGTAGGGCTGCAGCTATCGAATATTTTAGTAATCGAGTATTCTACTGAAAATTCGATCGAGTAATCGGATAAAACATATTTTTGCCCGAGGGTCCCCCAATTGGGGCTGGTAATGCTGCACATCAAATTAAACAGCAGAACCTAGGCTACACAGCTCAAACGCCAGCTAAATGAATTATCAAATATATAAATAAATATAGCACCACCAAGTCAACCCACTCGCCATATTTCTGGCTATAGCGCTGTGGTACTTTATGCAAAACAGGCAAACAACCCCCCAAACGAAAGCAGACAGTCCACAGATTCAAACCATATCCATCAAAACTCTCTAAAACCAAAGCAACAGCCAGAAACAACACAAACAACAGCAAAAACCGAAATCTACCACCATAAATCCACACCAGAAACAGTTAACGCTACTTCCTGGGCCACAATGCAAACAACCCTGATGTCTCTGGGAGGTTTTGTTTACCTATGGGGGGGCCACGGGATTGGTCGGGGCGCAAGGCAAGCCGGCCCACGGGTTGCCTTCTGGTGCTTCTAATTGGCTAACGGTGCTGTCAGTCTCACTTTGGCTGCTGTTCCTGTATTCTATTGGCTCTAACGCTTCAAAGGAGGCATCAATCACTGGAATCAGCCAATCCATGACGGAGATAGAGCCTCGCGTATCCACATACAGCTCCATACTAGTTTTATCGGCTTTACGCACAAAGCGCAGGAGCAGAATACGCCTCTTTCTTCTTCCTTGACATGCGTGACATCAGCGCGTCAATTCAATGATTCCTCGAGGCAGAGAAAATTCCTTGATCATTTTTTGTAATCGAGTTACTCGAATTATTCGAGGAATCGTTTCAGCCCTCGTTACATGTCTATCAACACAGAAGACTACTGTGCCACAGACAGGCTGATATCAGCAGTTGCAATAAACATCAGATACTTATGATCTATTTCTATGATGACAAGCACGCCCAGTTTCCCAGTTATACCACTGATAATGAAAGTCATAGCCTACAGGATTTCACTCAATGGAGACGAAAGCGACAGCTCTTAAATCCCTAATCACTCATCCCCACCCTAACTCATTGAGTAAAACACAGAACATGTCATATTTATTAAGGATTTAATAAATATGTAAAAACTAACAGTGGAGGTAAAACTGTATGTCCAACTATGATGGTCAAATTCTGCAATTAATTAATCCACGGTTCTCATCAAACTCACATCAAACAGAAGCAGAAGGCCCGTAAATGACACCAAAATGCACTAGAGACTCTCAGCATAGTTTTTTATTACTTAACTATTTTGGTACAAACTATTTACTGACCAGTGTTATAATTTCAGACCCTGCTCTCACAATGGATAATTGAATGGAAGTGAATGGAAAGGAAAGGGACTAATAGAAACCACTGATGACTGTAGGCTGTAACTCACAGAGCTGCTGATCCCTTTGAAAATAGTAATCCTGATTTTACAAAGTGATGATCCATGCCTTCATCAATCTGCTTTTGTATTAAGATGTATCTTAGTGCAGCTGTGTAGTGCTGCACTAATAATTTTCATTAGTGATTAACCTGCCGATAATTCAATTAATTGATTGGTCTATATATTACGGAAAAATGGTGAAAAATATCTGCCAAAGGTCCAAGGTGACGTCTTAAAATGTCTTGTTTTGTTTTTTACTTACATAAGATCCCTCTAAAAACTGGAGAGCTTCACCCCAGGGGTTTGTCATAAGTGGATAGTGTTCCTCATCATCTTCAGTTTGACTATCTGCAGCCTGAGCCTGACTGCAGACTGTCTGAGTCACCATTATCAGTCTTTATACGTCACATATCCAGCAGCACTGGACTTGTAAAGGATGTTTGTTTTTTGAGCATAAAGTAAAGTTATCAGTTTAGTCTCCAGAGAATGGACTGGATCACCTTGTACGTGTCTGTATGGGCGCGCATGGTACATGGCTTTAGTTCAGTGTTAGCTCTAACTGTAAAATATGGGTATCATTTTATTTCTTATGCCATAGTGGTAATGTTCCGTGTCGTTCGTGACCTTAATTTGTGCCCACACCTTCCTGTCCTGTGATCCTCTCATGCTGTTTCAACCTCAGATGTCCCCACACACCGTGGTCCATACATCCTGTGTCTTCCAGGTTGTGTGGCATTTACCACCTACGCATCAGTGGAGCTTCAAAAGCTCAATGACCTCTTTGCTCTTAGCTTACAGTTTATTATCAGCTCTTAAAGTGACACAAAGGCATGACTGTGGGAGCCTCTATGTGTGGTGCTACCGTTTGACAGATGTTTGTATATGCACTGATGTCTTCCCTTGTTACTCCTGCCTGCTTAGTTTTACATTCCGTTCATTCATCAACCTGCCTGTAGAGGCAACTCTAAACCTTACCCAAAAAATTCTGTAGAATATAAGATGGTAACAGATTACTACCTTAATATCTTTTTGAGGCACAAAGAAGTCACATTTTCCAGTATTTCCTAAAACAGCAAATGTAAGAGATGAGTCCAAAAAAATGAATAAATATTTGAATATCAGATTGGGATGACCTGGTTGGGTTCTTTGGCTCTTATCAATAGCCCTGTCGCAATAACTGCTTGTTGTTGGATGATATTGTCCCAGAAATTGTAATAAACAATATTGTTGTCATTTTAAGACCATTTTATGTCACTGATATCATGATAATATAATATTATGCTACCGCAATACACCCTCTCGAAGAACAATAAACTTTGAAATTCTTAAGAATATTCAAACTTTGGAGTTGGAATGTGAAAAGAAATCCTAAATAAATAAAACATAAATAATTTAAAAGCACAAAACCAAAACATTTGAATACAACTAACTTTGAACAAAAACTGTAAAAAACAAAATGGACTTTTAACATAGAAGTAAATATAAATATTTCGCACCACACTATAGAGAGTCATTCATTCCTTAACAGGTAATATACTGCCAGTCCATTTTCTCAATGTTTGGGAACTTTGATAACAACAATGTAAAGTAACAAAATTATAGCCATACACTAGGTATAAGTAACGTGTTTGACATAACAATGTCAGTTTAGGACTCCTCCTTTTAGAGTGTCTCTGGACATAACACAAAGGCACTTCTGTAAAGATTTTCCATTGACAGTTTCTTCTCTGACCTTCTTTTATCAGTATGAAAGTGTACTTATTGGGCAAGCAACATATCAGATCTAGTTTCCACTAACAATAACTAAACTCAAGTGGACAAGAGTTGCAGCTGTTTTTAAACCAAGCCGACATACCGGCTTCTTCATGTTAATGCGTTCTCATATCTCAATTCGGCTTAAACCCAAAATGTTCTGGTACATGCCTGTGTGACCACAATTGACAGCAATACATATTTCATTGTTGTTTTGGGGGTTTTTTTGTTTTGTTTTTTTAAATATGTATCTGACACATTGGAATAGCAGCTGCAGTGTGCTTAATCTGACACACCTTTAAATGTATTGTTATCATACGAATTAAAGTTTAACACGTGACTCCTGCAACTAAAATGACTTGATCCACTAAAGAGAAGCATCGCACTCTGTTGGATTTGTCAGAACTACAGAAACTCTGTCCACTCTCAGCTGTACAGTGGTGACACAGAGTGGAGATTCTTCTCTCTCAGCTGTTCTTTAGCCGAGTACTAACACCTGCTGCAGAGGGTACTTCAAACCGACAACAGACAAGTTTAATTTTGACCTGTTTTGAAGTTACTTGTTGAATTACGTTAATTAGTGACAGCTGATATGACCTGCCACAGATTTTAACCTGTGATGGTCAGTGCTGGCTTAAAATGAGAAGCTGCTAGCTGATTGTTTTCCCAGTAACATTTTGCCAACCTATTATTATTAATTTATTAGCATGAAAAAAATCCCAGAGAAACATAGACACAGTCAAATTTAAAGATAAAGAGTATTGTCCCAAAATATTATATTATTAGTTGTATTCATCCAAACACCAGTGTCTGTCCATGTGAAGGCGTCTGTGTGAGTAAGGGACCACAGTATGCTCAGCCCTCCAGTTTCTTCTCACTCCATATGGAGATTATTTATATGCCAAACTCATGAACAAAAAACCTTTTATATCCCCCAAACTGTTCATTGACAGAACTTTTGCTGGGCAGGTGCAGCATAAAGGACTTTGTATGTAGTCACAAACTGTCTATCTGAGTATGTACAAACAGGAAGAACACTTCAAAAGTGAGTACATTCTTCCACATTCTATGCTTGGATGAGAGAGAGAGTTCACTGTTGTGCTCTCTCACTGTGTGGCCGAGCCCAGCTCAGCTTTCACTGAGGAGCGTGTGTATGAATACATGTGAGTCTGTCTATGCTGCCTCTATGAATTTGTCACCATGATCATCCATTACTGGAATACTCAGAGGGTCTTTTAATTGTTTTGACAGACTTTAGTTAGTACAATATAATAATAACTTATTAGGATGATGGCCAAAACTACAAAATAAGATCCATATTCTAATTAACCAGAATGATCCTTTCAGAGTCGTGGTAACATTGTTTATTATGTTCAGGTCCAGATTTGCTAATATTAATGTAGCTGTGATGTTCTTTTCAGACTCCTGGATGTTGGAGTGAAGAAACAGAAGAGAAGAGGAGCACCCATCAGCGCTCTGCGTCCTGGGGCAGCGCCGACCAGCTCAAAGAGGCATGGCATTAACATGAATACAAATACTAACACATTGAGGCCAAATCTTTGCACAGAGCTAAATCTGTATAACATGGAGCTTAGTGGGGTCATGAGTTGTTAGTATATGACACGATTAATGAAAACTAATGTTATTTTGGACTAAGCAATGAAATACAATAGTGGTCACATATTTCTGCTGAATAGTATAACACTTCTGCTGTTGCCTATATATTTGGCATTGTCATTAACAAATTTCACATTGCAGCCTGCCGTTGTGAGACACATCGTAGTGACTGACTTTTACTGGACAGTACTGGTTGGCCCCACTCATCAAGTAGAAACAAACAGCACTCGTTAGTCTGTATTCATTCAGCCATAGTAGCCAATGTAACATTACAGAAAGATGGGACAGTTGAACGGTGCTGAAACATACAGACATTAGGGCATTAAGACAAGTACAGTACAATAGTTTACATTGAAATGAGAGGTTGGCTAGTATTTTTGACATGACATGTAAGATTAGATGAGGTATGAATGTTTGTAATGAGGATGGCTGTTGAGTAATAACAAAGAAAAGAGGCAAAGAGATAAGTAGGGAGAATAATAAATATTGATAAGCAATAATAATAATGACAATAGAGCATGTGGCTGATTTAAGCCTTGTGGCCTTGCAAATTGACCACATAAGGTGTCTGGCTAGCATTCAGGGGAGGTGGTGGAGGGGGACCATAGGGTAGGCCTGGGGGTGACTGTAAGGACCGAAGGACAGCAGAGGTATAATCATTAATGGATTTTGTTATTGTTGAGAAAGGGGGGGAAACATGGGGATGTAGGTGTTCTGTGTTGTTGTTGTGGTGGGCCAGGCCCAGAACCATTGATGGGGATCAGTCCACTCATTGCCATCGGGGATCACCCCCAGACCTGTAGGAGGAAGCTGTTCTGATGTTGGTTGGTGGAGGTTTGGTTTTTCCTTTTTTTCCTTTTGTTGTTGTTGTTAGGAGGTCATATTGGCTTAGCCCACAGTTGAACCCAACATCCAGCAGTTACTAGAGAGGGGCGTGCACATCAGCTGCTGCCAAGCTAGACTATCATATATTAATAATGAATAATTTATATCATTAATTATATCACTATCCTCATTACCACTACCATCAGCCCAGTCTATATCATATCTATATTTGCGGTATTATCCAATTGCTAATATCCCTTAGAGAAGAAAGGAAGAGGAGGAGAGAAGAGATAATAGTAGATGGGTGAATGAAACAGAAAATGCAGTGTTTGATTGTGGGTAGCAGATGTCTCATAAAGATGACTGAGATAACAATAATAATATTTTGATAAAAGTAATGACAACACATCTTTATTATTCATAATAATAACAACCATAATAACTATTAATAAAATTTTGTAATAGCAATAAAATGAATATCTAAGTAAGTAGTACATACACATAGTTATAGTAATTTGCAGGAGCAGTTTCGAGGGGATGTGTGTATATGTGTTATTACAACACTAATAGATAATTTTGTGAACAAGATTTTAAAACAAGATGATACTACTAGTAAATACAGAAAATATTAATATATTGTGCCTACATGAAGAAGAGAGCCTACAAGTTTTTTACTATAGAAGTGAGGAAACTGTCGTGAATGAAGTGCAATTCATGTATTATTTACAATTTCTTCAGGCTGTATTTTTCATAACCTAAAGTCCTGTGTGACATCACAGGTTTGGTATCGCGTCTTCATGGTGCTGATGGTGTACAGCCGACACAGATACATCCTCTGAAGCTGCACCTGGCATGGCACTATCAGTCCCTCTCAGCTCCACCCTGCTGATACTCAGCAGCAGAAGGGAGGTGGCAGATAAGGCTATCTCACTCTTAACTACTCACTTCTCCTCTTTGAAATGGCCATAACCCGCTGCAATTTATGGTCAGCCGATCCCCAGCTGGCTCTTCTTCGCCTCCTGCAGCAAAGGGAACAATAAGGGCCGGCCGGATGACAGCTCAGCCCTCACTAATGTGTGCACAGACACGTTATTGAGTTACAGGGCTGCAGAGGAGGAGTGGTGCTGACACCGATTCCACAGATGTCAATAGATAAGCTATAAGCAGCAAGAAGAGAGGGGACAGACCTGTGCAGTGCAGCTGCTTTAAAGAACTACACCAGACATGTTAGCAGAATCTGTTACCTGAATCTGATTGACAGTACGTAGGAGTAGGTGTGTTGTAGTCGGTGCATCATCTTTTTTTTTTTTTCAAAGCAAGCGTTGCCTTGGTCAATGAATAGGTGTGTTAAAACTATAGTGAGTTTAAAAAGACACCTAGTGGCTCTTATGGGCATGCTGATGTAAGTCTAAGCACTAATCCTTTGAATATCACAGGAAAACTACCTGTGAAGCTGATCACTTTGGATGTCATGTGTTCAGAAAAACCAAGTTTCTCCTTGTTTTCAAGACACTGCCTTCCCAAATGTATTGGAACGGCTGAGGAAAGACACAAACAGCTGGGCTGGGACTCCATTGCACTTCCTTGCCTTCATTGTTTTCCGGTAGATCGTGCCACACATTTCATCTCTGTACACCAGCTTAGGCACACTAAGTGGTCCCCAAATCCTGCTTGTCCAAGACCAAAGTCCTCCTGAGAGCACTTGTGATCTTACTGATCCCAGCTCAGATATTAACATGAGGCCATAGGTGTCTGCCTTCAAAAGTGCAGCCTGTACCAGGTCCTAGTTAATGGTGGAGACCTCCTTTCCCACACAGGATTTGAATTTAGTATCCACTCAAGGTCCACGCACATACTGGACATTATGCAGAGGACAAAAGTCTGTGTTGAGCATTTGGAAGTGCAAGCATTGTTTTTTAGCCTTTTGTTATTAAAACATCACTTGTTGCATTCCTGACAGAGCAGCTGCTCAAGGTGTATTTGCTGCACCTAGTTATCAATACACGTGCCATTTCAAACAGAAATCTTAGACCTGTAATGTTGTAAGACACACTAGCTGTAGTAGTGCCCTCTGAAAGTCAAGTCATCAGTCAGAAGACCAGAAGTCGACTCATATTTTGTCAGTCGAGTCACTGCCCCTTCTTTTTAGCTGCGTCATTGTACACAGAGCAAAGTAGGCTAACAGCAGGACAGGCTGTAAAATTATAAACTGAGTCTTGCCTGGAAATAGGATGAAATGAAAACGAAGGGCAGCACGGCTCGTTTCTGCTCTCTGCTTTAACACTCTCAGCTGTGGTGAATTTTAGAAAAAATTTACATATTTATAAGTGAGGTGTGATGAAGAAAATACATGAGTAATAACATTGAGTGTTTATTAAGACTATCTACAAGTACCACACATAATAAACTGAAAACCCTTACAAAACCATTACTGTTCTTAATGTTTTTATAGTGACTCTACCAAAATAACTGAGACCATTGACTGGCTTTTGGAGCTTTGAAACATGCAGTGTTCCCAACCTGGGGGTCGAGAGATTATTAGTGAGGAACTGTCTCAGATTTCATCACCTGACCTAAGTGTGGATGATAAGTCATATGATGAACAATATATAGTAGTTTGGTGACAGTTGAAAATAACTTGCTCAACTGGAACGTCTCATAAAATGAAACTTGAAGCTTATTGAAGCTTAAGATTAATCTATTTTTCTTTTCAATTAATAATAATAGATAGGATGGAATGTGAAAGGCAGAATATTAACCTGGGAATGTACACACTGTTTTCAGCTCACTGCAATTAAGTGTCAGAGCCTTTACAGTATGTGTGTTGAAATGATACTTTCCATCTGGGAGGGATCACGGGTTTCATCATTAGAGTGTATAGTGTTTAGGCTCAGTGCAGACATCCATGTACTATCAAGCTACAAAATACATCTTTTCTTGAGTGGAACATGTTTCCAAGTGAAATCCAGAAAGTACTATAAACAGAACTACTACACATCCATGGTGTCCGCAGCTGTCCATGTACACCTCTTTCTGTGAATATATTCAGGCCTCTATACAGAATCACTCAACTCTCTGTTGCAGAGAAGAAGTGCATGGCCCAAATCTAGGGATCACATAACAGCCATTTCACACAGAGCCTGCATTGATGCATGTGTTGTGTTTCTGCAGTGAGGAGGACCAGTGTCAGGACTGTGTGAGAGAACATGTATGGACATGTTCTGAAATACTGGTGTACAGTGGAGCAGTGGGAATTTAGTTATGTCTCTGCCAGACCCACTCACACACTCGAAGCAAACACAGATTGTTTAAGAACAGTTTAAGAAATGAACAGCTACAGGTGTAACTAGGTTTAGCAGAGGTTAACTTGTATCACGAGTAGTTCCCTCTATTATTTTTCTTATTGGATTTTATAGAGACTTGAACAGATTGAGATATACACCACTGGATGTGTTTTAATGAAACTGCAAAAGTTTTATTGGAAAAAATAAAGTTAACCTGTGTAAAATTACAGCCAGAGGACAAAGAATAACTGTCAGTGCAGGTGATACTTGTGACATTTCTGCCAGCTGCATTGGCAACAGTGACATCTGGTGGACTGGGTTAATAGAGTGCATCACCATTTTGTATTAGAGATAGTGGAGAGACCATGGAAGAGACACATGAAACGTGATGAAAAAGAGACAACTTGTCAAACACAGGTGTAAAGAATAACATTATCAATTTGCAGCAATGTGTTTATAATTGCTAGAACTGAATCATCATTAATTTCATTTGTTCCACCTGTGCTTTCCTGCTATAATAAGTCAACATGTGTGCTGTGTAAAAAGCCTTTGAATCTGATTCATTCAGGAGCAATAATTGTCATATTTTCAACAAAACAAAAACTGGTTCTGCTCATTAGGCAAATACAACACTCAAGTGATGAAAATGTGAAAAGGTCATAGAGGTCTCAAGTCTTTCCAGTTTGTAACATTGGTTCTCCTTAGCTTAGGTCATAGTAGAGTAAGCAGACTATATACTGGGAGCAGCTGTTGCTTCCACCGTTGCTTAGATACACAGTAAAATAAAAGTCTGACCGGACAGGAAGCATTTTATTATTTGTTATATATGAGGTATAGATTGACCTCTGTGATAACATCCTGGCCGGCCTGACTGCTAAATGTTTTTGTTTCTTTCCTATCTCATGTCTCCTATGTCTTCTCCTGTTTGACTCCAGCAGATTGCGAAGCTCCGGCAGCAGCTCCACCGCAGTAAACAAGGAGGGCGCCACAGTAAAGACAAGGACCAACTGTCACCCCTCCAGTACAACACCATCACCTACACTGCCCTCACCAGCACCACCAACCACACCTCCACAACCAGCCACGTTCAGGTAGGGCACTGCCAGAACAATCTTTTTCATTGTACTCAAGGTGGTAGGGCTGGGATGAAAACAATATCAGCATTATTCAAATTCACTGATTTAAAAACATTGCATTTGTCACAAACTGGCGGGTAGAGTAATTTTTTAAAACTAAGGTTAACTTAAATAAGCAATGGTGTGTCTAGCTCAGCGATGAAAGCAGTGCATGGTTGTGTGGTTAATGTGCTGTGGAGGTGTGGAAGAAGACAGTGTCATCTGTTATAATTCAGTCTGAAATAAAACAATGTAAGTACTGCTTTTAGATTCAGTGACAGAAACGTTGCCTTTCAATAACAAATAAGGTTAGTTTAACTTGAACTGAGTTTCAAAGTGAATTTTAATAAATCAATATTATGCCTCCATTTCTAAAATTGTAGTTGGGGTCCAGTGTCAGATCTCTGAGGCACAGTGGTGGGGAGGGGGTAATGTGGATACATGAGACATGAGTTTCCCAGTGACATCCCCAGCCAGAGCAAATTGGAAAGGTAGCTGCAGATAGGAGATGTTTGTGGGTGGCAAGTTCTCTATGTTCCACAAGCTTTTTTTCGTCTGATGAATAACAAACTCTGTTAAATGTCATAATCATGTAAATGCAAACAAACTAGCCACCACACACTTACCTTTCAGTCTTTTGCTCTGAATCAGCAAGCGGCCAGGCAGTTACTGTTGACTACTGTGGGTGTGCGCTTTGTGCTGCTGGGTTAGCTGTTGAAGGAGAGTCTGCAACTGCTCCCACTCATTCTTCGGCTGAGGGGGAGGGAGGGTGTACTGTGGTAGTACTGCAAATTCCTGTGAAGTCACCTTTTGGGAAGGGCAAGACTAACTAGACTAAAAAAGGACAAATGTTATCAAACATTAATCACTTCTTTATTTGGTTTAGTTTAGTGATTCACTGGGTATACATGTGCTATCTGTGCTCTGACCTCTTGCAGCCCGCCCCCTTTTTTTGTTCTTTTTTTGTTTTTGTCTTGTAGCCTCCGGTTGCTATTTTTTCAAATTTTTTTGGTATTCCAAAAACCTTTTAGCTGACCAGGGTTCAAGCTTCTCCTCTCAAGTGTTGAAATGGCTTCATGTCAAGCGCAACAAGGCATCTGCTGCAAAGTCAGGGGCATTGGAACATGTAACATGGCCTGTTGAGAGGCTGTATGCAGCTGGAAAGCTAGCAAAACCAAAAACTTAACACACTTCATAACTTTAGTATGCTTTTGGGTTAATGTGCATTAAGTAAGAAATTTGCACCCTTTCCAGACCTACTGTATGTACCTCCCATTTTTGCCATGGTTCACGAGTCGGGTCACTGGAGAGAATTTCCATCCATCCATTATCTACTGCTTAGTCCTTTGCAGGGTCGCGGGGCGGGCTGGAGCCTATCCCAGCTGACGTCGGGCGAAGGCAGGGGACACCCTGGACAGGTCGCCAGTCTGTCGCAGGGGAAATCAGATTTTGTTTAATTGAACCTGTTTTTATTGAATCACACCCCTGATGAAGCTCTGCTAAAGGGGTGACAAACACATCCTGCCATAACTTCATCACAACTTCATGAAAACAGGTTAGCTGGTTAGCTGAAGGAAAGCCTTTAATGTGAAGCAGCAACAGCTGGAAATATAAGCTTTGCACCAGCAGTAACTTAGTGCATCTCTATACAACTCAAAGTGATCATTAAACAGTAAAATAAGTCTGATATGTGAAAGAACAGACATGAACACACAAGTGAAATTAAACTCCAAACCACAGAGATTCAATCATTAGCTTCAAAATAGCTGAGCACATTTTTAGAAATGGTCATCAGTACAGAAACACATGTATATGTATACTGTTGTACACAAAACCTCTCACATTATATCAGGAAAGGGTTCATATACAGTCAAAGAAGACTTGACCAGGTAGACAGGAGGATTTACTATTTCTGGTGTGTGTGTGTGTGTCTGTGTGTGTTCTGCAGCAGTTTTCCATGTCGAAGTCGGCCCAGATGCCGCTGTCCAACATCACAGTGCCAAAGCCCTCCATCTCCAGGGTGCCTAGCAGCATGGAGGGCATTAACCATGAGCTGGAGAAGGTCTTCATCAAAGATAACGGAGAGAAGGAGGAGCTAAAGGTGCGGCTCTGGTTTCACTTCAATTCATAGAGGGATGGAGTTTCTCAGCTCTGATTATTAGTCTGAGTTCTTCCCTGCTGTCTGTCTCCTTTTGGACTCTGCAGTCCCTGGAGGTTCCTGACGGGCGGCGGGCACCCTTCCCTCCTCAGCAGCGCAGCAGCAGCACCCGCAGCGTGGACACCCAGACTCCCTCAGCCCCCGGCCGGTCCAGCAGCTGCTCCAGCCTGTCGCCCTGCCCCTCGCCTGCCTGCCCACCAGGATCACATGACGGCAGTCCTTACTCTACAGAGGATCTACTGTACGACAGGGATAAAGGTAGAAAACATTAATTTATTGATGAAGCATTGGCCAGAAGAGCAATTAAGCTGGCTACTGGGATCACTGGGGTCATGTTGTTACTTGTTTTACTATCACAAAGAACAAACAGCAAATCCTTTTATTGAGTCAAAAGTTTGATATTCCTGCTTGATTATTAATCAATTATCAAAATAGTTGGCAATTAATTTTCTTTTGATGGACTAATTGATTCAGTCATTCTTTCCTCTTATAGTAGCAGCTCTGCTGTAAAGCTCTGGATGCTTGTTGCTGCTAGTTTGGTGCACAAATTGAAGGTGTATATTATGTTTTCTTTTGAAAGTATTTAAAGTTTCTTATAAAGTAACTACCTTGAATTCACATCAGACAGAAGAGGTACTTACTTCCCTTTCCTTTGGGAGGGAACCTTACTGATTCATTTATTTTATTTCCTCGCATCCCATAGTTCTGTATGCCCACAGTGAAGCCAGAAAGCTCTTAGTGAAACTGTGGGCCTTCATGAATCATTGTAGAATTTGTAAGTTCACAATACGTAGAAAGTAGATTTGTGTCAGTGAAGAATTTCTGCATACAGCTATTCCAATTCAAAGTACTTCAAAGAAGAAAGAAATGGACTTACAAGGTTAAAAAAAAATTGTAGATTGCCATCTACTCTGTGATAGAGAAATGGTGGACATCAAAAATGATCCAGTAACACTTCAATACTGCTGCTGGTGTTGATTGCCCTTTAGCTTGTGTCTCTGTGTTCACAGACAGTGGAAGCAGTTCACCACTGCCAAAGTTTGCCTCCTCACCCAAACCCAACAACAGTTACATGTTCAAGCGAGAGCCACCAGAAGGCTGTGAGAAGATTAAAGCTTTTGAGGAGATGAGGTATAGACTGTTTGATACTTGGTTGAATTTAAACATCTCTCTGCTGCCTCAGTAATGTCTGATCCTCACTGACACATGTTTCTCTGCAGCTCCAGGCAGTCCACATCTGCGTCAGTCCCCCTCTTCTCCTGCCCTGACAAAAACAAGGTCAACTTCATCCCAACAGGCTCAGCGTTCTGCCCTGTCAAACTTCCCGGCTCCCTGCACCTCACCCCAGCCTTGGAGCCCGAGGAGGATGAGGACAACGCGGAGGCAGGCTCCATGTCAGAGCCCCAGGGGGCCACGTTGCTCTATGGCGCCCCCACTCAGGTCTCCACGAGCACCAGCACAGACGACCCCCCGGAGGAGGCCGGCTCGCCCTCAGAGACTGCAGACCCCCAGACAGACAGCCCGGCCATCAGCTAGACCTGAGCAGAGCTGGCCTCTGGCTCCGGGATACACACTAGCGACCACCGACCATCACCACTGACTGTTCCACCGACACCTCCCTCTGCTCTGCCAGGGGAGCCTCCGTCTCTCTGTGCTGACCCCCTCCACCCCCCCTATCTCTGCATGACGTAGCAACAATGTCCCAAATAACCACCACCGCCACCGCAAAGACTCGCCACCTTAATGTTCTGTCCTGCATAATGTCTGAGCTGTTGTTGGCAGGGAAGGACCTGATGGTTAAAGGTTATCATATGCAGGCATCGGAGGGTAGAATGGAGAACTAGGGGGAGGGGCATGCATTTTAAACTGGTAGTATATTTCTGATTAAATTATGTGTTGTGTTCTGTTTCAACATTCACAGTATGAATAAGCTCTCTAAACATATATATATATATATATATATATATATATATATATATATATATATATATAAATAAATAATATACACATATATCTCTATGAAAAGAAAGAAAAATGCTTGTTTTAAAAAAAAAATCCAAAACTGTATTGCTGTGTTATGTACTGAACAGGAAAATCAGCTGTACTATTCAGGATTATGTTTACACTATCCAGGTCACATTGTNAAATAATATACACATATATCTCTATGAAAAGAAAGAAAAATGCTTGTTTTAAAAAAAAATCCAAAACTGTATTGCTGTGTTATGTACTGAACAGGAAAAACAGCTGTACTATTCAGGATTATGTTTACACTATCCAGGTCACATTGTTAAACCCTCTCTAAAAATGCACTGAGAGAATAATTCGGCAAAGAGAAAAAAAAACGACAAAATGGCCTCATATTGGTTGCACAGTGTCTGCATCTGGCCTCGCTTCAGGTATTTCACAATCAGAGTCTATACTCAGGTAATTTGGAATGTATGTCCATACAAATATCTGCAGCTTGACAAAGCAGAACAGATTCACTGTCATTTATTCCTGTTTTTTTCTCATTCCCAGACAAATCATTCCTTTCTGTTCCAGAGTCCAGTCTGAGACTAGGCTCATGATAGCTAGCTGCAGAGGATAAAGGGTTGAAGTAGTGGGCATCTCCTTGTGGATGCCTTCTCTGACCGCTGGTGGAAACTGTATGGACCACACACACTGTGACTGATGGCGTTCATGGCTATTGATGGAAGCATGCTGGACAGAGACTTGGATGACGTTCAGTGGTTTTCTGTTATTTAAGCCTGAGGACGATGTGCGATTGCTCTTCTGAGCCTGTTGACAGTGGACCAGAAGTGGATGAGTCTGCGGTACCGTCACAAGAAGATACAATCAAACTCAAGCATTTGGTTCTAGTGCAGATTGGAGGTGTGGTTGTACAAACATTTTTTCTGATCTAAATGATCTTGTTTGATAAATTCAACCTCAGTTTTCGTAGCCAAAGAAGCAGTATTATTGTGCAACTTAACCTGACCTAATCAAGAGCTTGAGCGTTACTGGATGTCTGAGGCCAGTATCGATATTTATGAGTTTTAAAAAAGCAGATATTACGTTTTTACCACAAACACAAGCATTTTTGATGAGAATCACTTTATGTAAGATTATTAAAGAAAGCAGGACTTCCCATCCATCAGTCAAACCTTCTTCCGGTCTGTGACAGTTTATCAGTCAATAAAATTGGACCGGCAGATGTTTAAGGGCTGTTACTTACAAAATACAATTTGAATGAATGAGAACTAACAAGTAATTGATTTGAAAGCATCCCCGGTCATTGCAACTTTAAATCATTGGACTTAATAAGATATCCTTTTGCTGTTTTCTCATTTCTTTTTAACCAAGCAGAAAGTTACAGGATGGTTGTAGATGTGTAGACATAATGTAGCAGTAGCTGAAATAAGGATCATAAAATCAGCAAATACAGTCAGAAATGTCAGTTACACAGAAAAAGAGATGTAAGAATTTCTTATTTCCTCCTTTTAACAGTGCCCTAGTCATACAAAACCATAGCACAAGCTAAGCTTCAGCCACTTTATCAGGGCTGTCACTTCTCAAAAAGTTTAATGGATGAAAGCTAAAATCCGTTCCAACATTCTAGGTAATGAATTCATTGCTTTAGGATTGAGTTCATGTGTGGTCCACGGCCACACTTAAGCTCACAGGTTGTTTTCACTGTAACTGTTTTTTGTGTTTTGACAAAAGAAACTGAGGTTCTTAAAAGTTGTCTAAACACAAACAGTTGCTTGCACAAGAATTTTGCCTAAATAATATTCAGCCTATGCCCAACGTTAAATGGCAAGAATTCTGATTTGAGCTGCACTAAAATATTTTAATATCACAAGTGGATCAAAAGGTGACCTCATAGCGACAAACCCACTGAGAATCTCACCTCACTCTGCATTTCTCCACAGTTACATAGAGCTTTTTAGCTGCTTTTATTGTTTTGACTTTATGGCTTACAAATCCACTCTGTACACTACCTGCCCACCACCAAACAGTATACAAAGTTAGTGTCTAGCTGACAAAGACAGTAGAGATTATAGTCCCCAAAGAGCCAGATGATTTTGATGATGAGTTAGTGGAGACCACACTATGGGGAAAGTGAATATTGGACTTTGAACTGAGCTTTCATCAGGTGGGCACAAACACAAATCCAGATGGATTCTAATTCAGCTCTGTGCCTGCTGGATTTGTTGATAAGCAACTGTTTGCTATCATCTTAGCCGTAACAGCTTTTTAAGTTAAATAATATGTCAATGTCTTCAGCTTGTTCTGTTGCCTGAAAATCAGTTAATACAGCCTTAAATCAGAAATAGCATAAGAATAAGTGACATCACAAATCTGAGTAAGTATTCAATTCCAGCTTTCTGTGCATTTTCTGTACTTTTGCATAATTACTGCTATAAACACAGTAACATTTTTTTTTTTAGGAAAGCATTGAGGTTTTTTTATCCAGCCCCGTGCAACAGTGTATATAACCACATGGTTTGCACAAGTGAATGATGAAGTCTAGCCATACAAGATGAATGTTTGTACAACTTTCAACTCCAACCTGCATATCCAAACGTAGACTGTTCAGATAATCCAGCATTCCATGAGATTTTAGCATCCAAGACATAAATAGACTCATGATGATTCATTCCTAAAATATCTCTCAGCCTTTTGATTTGATCGCTGTAAGAGACTAGCTACAGTACTAAGAGATGTTTGGTTGCAGATACAGTAGCGTCTTCATCTGTTCGATGCACAGATAAAAGGATCACACTGGCCTGCCTCCCTCTCACTGTCTGTCTGTTATTACTGAATGTCGTAGGAACCCTGATGCTACCACCCAGCAACAAAACTTTCTCAACATCTCATGTATTCAGTGCAAAACACCATCCTCCTGGCTGTTAAATGAGCATCACCCTGCCCAAGTGTAAATGATCCACAACTTTCATTTGCAAGAGTGAAATATAACCCACATTTGTTTTGATATCTGGTGTGCTTGTGGAATTCCTGCATTGACGCTCCCTTCATATTTTGTATATATGTGGCTTTTAAAGAGGCTCAATGCAATGTTGTGGTTTCTTAAGACATTTCAGCACCTTACCAAGAGCTATGGCTTTCCCAATGTCCCACATATACTTGGCATTGGTAAACTAGTTGTGTGCAATAATAGGAAAAAAAGGTGTTGTCCTCCCCGATGTTGTCCCGTTCTTTGACACAAGCATCTCATCTCGCATTTCTTTGGTTTTGAGCATGGGGGCTGGATCAGCAAGTAGTTTGTTGCTAAAGCCATCAATTGATACAAAACCAGCACTGAGAGTGACCAGAGCACATCACTGGCAGGTCAGAGTGTTCATCAATTCACTACATGATACTCCTTGTGTAACCTGCAGTGTCAAAGTTCATGCACAATGGCAATAAAAAAAACTATTGGTTGTTTTGTCCACTTTTTAGTGTGTGTAAGTCAGTGGAGGATATCTGTGAGCATCGCTGCTGACACCACCAAAACACCTGTGAGGTCTTCGTACATGTTAAGAGCTGCTTTACAATAGCTTTGCCAGACACACTCATGGTGATTTGATGAGGCTTACATTTTCTGAGGTTGATGGGAATGTCACCAATTTACAGATATTTGTTATTAAATACTGGATGAATTCAAATCTTGAAATGATGATGGTACTCAATGAAAGGTCAAAAGACCAGTGTCTTGAGGGGGGGCTATTTACAAAATCTAGTTCCAGTTTTATATTGTTCGGCCAAAATCTAAAATGCCCCAACATGACGTCACAATGTCTTTTACCCATAAACTATCTATAGACTCACTTGTCTTCCTAGTGTTATGGATGTTTGTACAACTTTACAAGCAGAATACAGCGGATGTGCCTGCAGCTGTGCCACATCATGATACATGATAATGAAGAAGTCCTATTAAGCCTACATCCATTACAGCTGTAACTCTGTCCCGATGCTACTGGCAAACCCAGCCCAGATACCACATTCAGATATGTTCTCTGTACAAGGCCATACGTTTTTTTTTGTTTTTTTTTAAATACTTTTAAATTTCAGCATTGAGATCTTATGTCTGATTTAAATAAAGAGCAGAGTGCACTATACTGGCTTCAATACAACTGCTCAGTTGCTAAATTGCTGCCTGGCCTGGCACTTAGTATCTGTCCATCTACAGTCATACAGGAATGAACATGGATGCTGAGCGACTGCTGACCATTAAGACCTCTGCGTGCATCTTCACACAGCTTCTTCTGTCACGTTTTGTGTCTTCAACCAATTGCAAAAATGAATGCAAAAATGAATTGAAGGAGAGGGTTTAGCAGGAGGTTTTTGCATCTTGAGGCAGGGATACACATTAAGACTGCTGCGTCTGTTCCGAACATGATTTGGGTGTGATGACTGACAGGAATAAGTTGGACCAGGTCTGTTCCAGTCTGGGTCAGTTGGTGTTGACAGATAAAATCATACAGTGTGTGATCTGTAAATATTGTGATTTTATGTCATCAGATCCATTGGCTGCCAGTCATTCTCATAGATTTTTAAACATGTTTGATATTTGTGACAGGTATCAGCGACCGATGATGTCACTTGTGTCTTGCCTGAGAGAGACACAGTAAATAGTTTTACCTGAAGTTGAAGAATCTTGCATATAAATCGAGCAGTTACTGACCAGTGGTTCAGTGTGTTGTCGCATGTATTTACTCAGTCATAACCTCTGTGCTGCTAGTGCTACTGTCATAAGATGACAAAAATCTGTCCAAGTTTGTGAAAACACAAACACAAGTCTTTGTATGTGCTTTATCCATTTATTTAGCAGACAGCTTGTCCATGTATCTTCTTTTTAATTTTCCTCAAAAGTCACAGTTCTTCAGTTACGCTGGAAATGTAAACAGGAAAGTGAACTCCTGGTGGCTCCTTGGGTTCCTTAATACCTGGGACTTTTTTTTTTTTTTTTTTTTTTTTACAAATAGTGCCTCACAGCTGCCAACCACCACTGTGCTGCCCGAGGACTGTACTGATGACCAGTTAACCAGAATAAACCATCAAAAGACCAACAAGAGAAGAGTGAGAGAGGAGGGCAACATTTGTGTCCAAATACGAGATTACTCTAAGGTCACCATATTCTTGACCTCTGACCTACCAGTTTTTTAATTGCTTAGAATTTTTTTGTGATATTAGTGGATGAAAGCTAAATGCTTAATTCTTAGAATGTTATGTCTACTAAATTAATCATAGCTTAGTTGAGGCAGTTCAATGAATCCCTTCAATCATATAATCATCAACCAAGTCACTGAAATTATACATTTACATAAAAACTGCATACGCTGGAGGAAGGTTGCATGAGATGATTGAAAGCATGATCAACATCAACTATAAAAATGTTAAAAATTACAAATTAAAATAATGATTATTTAATGAGTTAAAGTAAAAGCAAAATTTATTTTAAAAATTCAGTTATTATGTTAAAATTTCTGTTACAGACTTTTCACAACTATTGTCGTTTTGAAATAAATCATTTATTCTCGGCCTCCTAATAAAACTAAGAAATGAAAGGTTGAGTGTGTGAAGTGAATGTATGGAATGTATGGCTTGACATGGAATCCTCCAGCAGATGGCAGTAGACAACCACAGGACAGCTGGAGCTGAATCAGAGTTCCTTCTGATGAAACTAAAATGTCCTCACATTCTTTTTCTTTCCAAAATGTGTCAATGTATTAAAATAATTGTTCATCTCCTAATAAGCCCTGGATGACCCCCTACCTGTCCAGTCTGAGTGCTACAGTGAATTCATGTTACAGCTGCTGTGTATTACAGTCACAAACAATACTACAGGATTCACATCTTGGCGTTATTTGGGAACAGGAAATAGAAACATTTCCTTTCTTGACAGGAGAGCTGTTACTGTAAAAAGCATTTTTTCGACAAGAAAACCATTGTTGGCCCTGTTTCAACTGCTAATCGGCTTTGTCACAAACTCGATTCTCTGTGCTAATCTCAACCTCCCAGCACATCCTAACTGGGCACATAGAACAAAGGTAAGACTCTTTTAAAATCAAATTACGGAGCAAAAAGCCTCTTGTAATCCTCTGTTTTTCCAGCCGTCTTAGCAATGCTACTGTGTCTCCATTCAGACACAGATTCGTGGAAAATGTTAATCCCTATTTATCAAAGAGAAAAAGATAATGGAACACATCAAATCTGCTCCAACACACACGTACGACATGTGGCTGTAAGAGCACATTCAAAGTTCACCACGCTGTCACACAGGTTGCTTTGCCCTTCACTCGGAATTCACACCCCGGCCAATCAAGCCTTTAAATTAGTGGGTAGTTAGCGAGAGTTGTCCCCAATCAGAGCCCTCTCATCCAGCCAATCAGCCCTGCAGTGGAGGCAGAGCTCGGAGGTTAAACACACACTTCCACAGCACTCCTCCGACTGGATCTGAATAGGAGATTGTTGTTGTTGTTACCCGCTGCTTTTATTCAATGCTAATGAAAACAAAGATTAAAAGCTGAGACGCAAGTTCTGGAGACAGGAGTAGTTGTATATTTGAGCATGTCAGCAGGCAAAGTCCAGAACACAGCACGTTTGATAGGTACATGTGAAAACTGGGGAGACATTGGAACAGTGGCAGTGGACCTTTTCGGTCAAACACACCCTAACAGTCCAGAGGCAGCAGAGGCTGGACATCTCAACATTTATCCAACATATCTATTATGTTTTTTCTGTAAGATTGCAAGCTATTTTCCATCCACTTTAAATCACACTTATCACCTCAGCGTGTGGTGTTCTCTGTAAGGTGTGAAACTGGCCTCTCATAGCTTGAAGGTTACTGGTTATTGTGGCAGTAAATACACAAAAAATCAACAGCACACTAATTTGCAGTCCTATTTTATGTGTTGATTTTCCTCCCAAACAGAGATGTGCATTAATATGTTTTACATGTCATGATCTTATTGAATTTTTTTCAAACAAGCTGTCCATGTGCCCACTAGTAATGACAGCCTCTCCTCAGGTTAGACCCATGTTTGGGAGTCACAGCATTAGAATATACCATCTACGAAGATAGAAGCAATCAATCTCACACAGCAGATTTAGACAGTAAATACATTTTTTTAACTAGTGTACAAATTTGCGGTACTTTGTACTTGTACTGTGCTACGTTTCAGAAGGAAATAATATACTTTTTACATCACTGCATTTATGTGAGGACTTTAGTTACTTAATACAAATTATTTTTTTGCACAAGAGACATATGAAGAGCTTATAAAATATGCTGTTATAAATTAAACAATGCAACAGTTACAAGTACATCTGAAATGACTAGTCAGTTAATCACTTTTTTGAAAATAATTTTGAGGTTTGGACTGTTGATTGTTCAAAAATAAATAATGAATAATAAATAAAGAATTGTGAAGGTGTCACTTGCTTGGCTCTGGGTGATTGTGACATTTCTCACCATTTGGAGAAAATAGTCAGCAGATTAATCTCTAATGAAAATAACCATTAGTTGCAGTCCTATACAAAATAGTTCAAAATGAGCTACACATCAACCAGCTACAACAGTAAAACCCTGCTGCTTTCACATAAATGCATGAATCAGAATAACTTAATGCTATAATATACAATAGTAATAGTCATAGTACACATAAGTACATATTCCTGATTATATTTACATTCTTTTACTTAAGTAACATTTTCTCTACCACTGTCAAAGACCCCCATATTTCCTGGACACCCTCCACACCAATGTTATTTCAACTGAGCAGTTATGTCAGGGAAATTCTTCTGAAAATAACCAAATTATGAATAATGAAAAACAGCTCTTCTAACTACACTCTGTCTCTGTCTGACAGAACATATCTTATTCATTATTAGAGCCAGATTAAATAGTTCCATCCAGGAAAAATTATTGGTAGATAATGGCTATTTTCATTTAGGGAAAAAAACAATACATACATAAATAAATAAAAGTAATGTTTCTACAGAATTTTCACAATTCTTTTCTTTTGCTTTTGAAAAAATGCCACCCTATTATTAAATTGAATGAGACCAGACCACTGACAAAGTGGCTGTACTTTCAAAAGTTCTGAAATCCCTTCCCAGACATTTATAGACGTCAATAAATGAATCTCTAATGGGCATTTGTAGCTGATCTACTTCCTGCTGGATTTTTCAGTATTTGATGCTGCTCGAGCAAGTCCTGGTCCAGCGAGGCCCAGGTACATCTGCTTGAAGAGCCATCCAGCTAAAATGATCCACCTGCTGTTAAAAACAAAGCACACAGGCTCAGGCATGATTTCAGCATGGCACCATATGGAAACCCAGACAGACGTAAACATCATATAAAGTTTCATCCTCCCCCCATTTAAATGAGTTTATTCCCTGTGCGGCCGGAGCTTTGTGAACTGAGTCTAATGTGTCAAATCTGTCAAATATTCCCTTCAATGCTGAAGGAGGCTTTTGTGAAGGTGGAGGACTGGCGGCCAGCTCGTCATCTCTGGAGACGGTGGCCGGCGGAGTGGACGGACTGTCAGATTCAGCTCTTTTGTGTGTCCGTCTCGTCTCGGGGGTCCATTGTGGAGGCTGGACAGGCCAATCCCGGAACGAGAACCCAGCCGTCCTCCCTGCCTTGTATGCATGTCAGCCTCCCCCCCTTTCCCTGGGAGGGATTTCATTGTCTTCTCCCGCCCCCCGTTTTCAAATCAGACGCCTTGAATGCTACACTGATCAAGGAAAAATAATCAACTGCCCTTTTGTTTTAGCAGCCGTTTCAACAGGAGAATTTCAACTTATGGTAATGAAGCCTTATCGTGTGCGGTTCAGACGGCGGGTGTGATGTGATTTGCCTTCCAGTGGTGTCGAGCCGTCCAGCCGAGGCTCCCCCGCTGTGAGCTGAGGCCTGCAGCCAGCTGACGGAGATCCAGCACATTCTAATGCACAAGTGCTGCTTCTTCCACTGTTTCCAACCCCTGCAAAGCTCCTACCTGCAGCACCTGCTGACTAATATTAATTGTGGATGTGGAGAGAGCGAACAACGTTACCCTCATCAGTATTATTCTAAGCGTCAGAACATTAGTGCGTTTGCACTTTTGAATACCATGCAGATCATGCAGAGCCTTAGCCAGGATTTCAGAAACACAGAGGTCATCAGTTCCCCCAACACCACCTACCACCCAGTGACCAGCTGACCAAGGAAATTACTGAGACTTTTTGAAAATTAAATATTTCTATTTTTAAAGATTTGCATTTTCAGCAAGAGCTAAGCTAAGTGCCACATATTTGTTGGAATTACATACGAACTCCACAGTTAAGATTTAAAGAATAAAATGATCAGAATGTTGGGGTGGGATCAACATGATAAAAACACCAGAGGCAAAGTCACTGGTGTGTAGGCAGTTGTTGATATTCTACATCCAGAGAGTAAGCAAGCAATATCCCTGCTCTATGAAATATGGAAGAAGGATTGATCACCCAATCATGAGCACCTAGTTTTAAGTGAGTCTTAAAAATAGTTTGGCAGCTATAGCTCATTAGTCCACCAATCAGGAGGTTGGTGGTTCAATCCCTGGCCCCTCTATGTGTCCATGTGCAGTCTATACCAAAGCCTAAAATGGCCCCCATTGGTATGTGAATGTACGTTGCTTTGAATAGAAATGTCTGCTGAATGAAATTGTCTTGAGTCTTCAATTTATATAAAAAAAAAAAAGTGCGTGGAAACATCAGTCACAGAAAAAGTCTGCAAAAAGCAATGCATCAGGCGGAAATGTTGGTGATTATTAAAAGCAAAATGTGGGAAAGTGTAGTGGAAACACAGCCATGAATTAAGCATAACGTACATGAGCATTGAACTTAAACAGCACTGAAGCTTCCACTGAAAAGATGAAAACACCAGATCTATACAGGATGCCACCTTCCTCCGCTGAATACAGGAAACAAACAGAAATGTCTTATTCATGTATACGGAAACTTGCTGGCAGGGTACTTACATGTAAAACATAAATCTGTGGTTCAAAATTTAGTGTAGTCTTTGAGTGGATGCTTGAGCCAATCACAAAAGACCTGGTTTCATGTTGTGACACAATATGAGCAACTCTCAATATAAAGGTTAAAATTTCATAGAATTTATAAAAAAGTATAAAATTCAAATTTAGGTTTGGTTATAACATTAGCTCTCAATATGTGATAAAATACTAAAAGACAATTCTTTTCAAAAGCTGTTCAGAGGCAGTGAGGTGGATTATTTGGAGTGTTTTTAACCCCCACATTTTTTTCTTTCAGATGACTTTCTTCATTAGCTCCTCAATCAGCTATCAGTCAAATGGAAAATAATGTGAGAACACCTGCAGGAGGCCTCTGTGTTGGAGACCAGATCCAGGTCTTGTCCAGCACCGCAGTCAGCAGTATTTGAATACAGACCGTGCACTCCCTCCGCTGGCTGTGTGTGCTGTGTGTAAAGGCCAGTGTAGGTTGCAGCCCTGAGTCACTCTTTGGAGGGGAGTGTTTGAGTGAGAGAGTGGGGTGACGACCCCGAGAAAGGCCTCATTTAAATGAAGCCGCTACACAATGTGAGATTACACTCCGGGGTGTGTGTAGGACACGCTCTGCTCATACAGAGCCAAACCAACCAAGAAGATAAAGATGAGAAAACGCAGGAAAATTACAGCGCACCTTGGTGCTATCGCCCCCCGGCAGAGCTGGAGGTGAGAGATATAACTGTACTAAAAATGCTGGGCAAAGAAGAACGACCTTTCACAATATTATACACAGGCAGCAAGCTGAGCATCAGTATCTGTCCTCGGCTCCACGCTCTGCTTAAATGGCTGTTTTTCCTCAATGTCAGCCCGTTGAGTTTTGCTGTAAAGACACCACAGAAACAAAAATCTGCATCTGCTACCTTGAATATTATTAAAGCCATTATGTTGAGGAGATTTCCCTCTTCTCTTCTTTGGCCTTGGCCTGAGTACTACATGTATTGATTCTTAAAGTGAATGGAGTCACACCACTTATCCCAATCAACTGAAAAAGTGAACACTGCTCCTCTCTGCTTTTCCACTGTGAGCCAGAAAACCTGCAATAACTGACTTTTGTGGCCACATGGGGACAGCAGAAACAAGCTGTGAACACAACACTGACATATCATCACCTTTGAAATTGATATGGTGAATTTGTTAGCAAACAGTTATTTACACATCAAGCAGTTATGGAGCAACATTATCCTTTAGCACTGTTTTGGTTTCCACCAACTCCTGTTATCTTTAGCTGCTAAATGCTCCACTATGTTCAGCAGCTAGTCTGTTTGGTGCTGAGCAGGTAGTGTGCTGTACAGTAGTAGAGACAGTAGAGCTTGTCCATGAAAACAGCTGGCTGCTCCTGCTACAATAAAGGATGCAATGGAAGCCGTGAGAATGAACCATAAAAGTAAAGCTGTTGGCCACAAAGTTAAAACAGTGAATTGAAACTAAGTATAAAGCTCTATTAAACTGAAAAGAGCTGCAGATTCAGGTGATTATTCCCTATAGATTAACTACGAGTAACTCACATTACATAGTGTCATGTGATACTCTATTATAAAATATTATCTATTATCTATCTATTATTAAATATTGATTATAGCCCATTTAAAGCTGCCTTAATCAATGCTATAGATATTAATATTAATCAGTGTTTTAAATATAAACAGTGACTAAAATGATATATAATGTGAGACTAACTCGCATTCCAAAAAGAATGAGTTCAATGCTTTGAGTTCAGAGCACATCCAGTGTTCAGTCACAGTGGTCCTAACAAGCTCATCTTCAGCTGCAGGAAGAAGAGTTGTACCTACCTGGCACAAAAAGTGAAAAAGTTTGCAACTACCTTGTGAAGAAATTGGAGCGTTTAGCAACTAAAGAGTCAAATATTTTTCTCAGGAGTCGGTAAAAACAGGCAGTAAAAGGGGTTAGAAATATTAGACTTAAAGGCTGTAAAGATGTTTTTCCTAATCAGCTTCTTACTGTGAATGATGGAACACACAGTTTTCTGGCAACAATGTTGGTTCTGTCACATGAGAATTCTGTCTGTGCTGGTTTCTCTCTGCTCTAGTCACTATTTTGAGAAAGCTGAAAAGCTTTGTACACTGGTACATCGATTCAGCAATACAGTATCTGAAGCAAAATATGATGACAGTTTAGGAGTTGCTGCTTGTGTTGGCAGACCACTGTTCATTAAATATGATCAAACGCCACACAGGCCTGATGAAGCAGATTCGATTATACAAAAAAAATATGAGTGTGTGACCTTAACTTTGCGTGTTTCTGTTTCACTCATTGGTCTTTAATGTTATAGAGAAATATACTGTTAACATGTTGTAACAGCCATAACTGCACACAACTGTGGCTTTTATCCTACGTTTCTTTCATGGCCAATATGGACAGGAGGCATGATGACAACAACCAGTAACTGCGAGTATTGTATAACATCCTAACCTGGGGAGAGACGGTGGACTAGTGGTCAGAGAAGCGGGGCCTCGACTGGAAGATCGCTAGTTCGAGGCCATGGACTGGCAAAAAGATACCTGGACCAGGGGATGGACCAGATGGACCAGATGGACCAGACCAGCACCTGCAAGCCTAAGAGGAGCAACATGGACACTCCCTTCGCCTTCCCACCGTCTAAGTGCCCCTGAGCAAGGCACCTTACTCCCCAAAACATTTGCTCCCCGGGTGCTTCCAATGTATAGCTGCCTACTGCTTTGTGTGGTCAATGCCCTTGTGTGTTGTTTTGTTGTGCTGTGTACCTATGGATGGGTTAAATGCAGAGGTCGGATTTCCCAGTTTGTATGTAGCATGTTTGTGTGTTAATGACTGAAGTGGGATAAAATAAAGGATCTTAAATAACCTATCCTTCAAAGAGCAGCTGTTTTTGCTTAAAGACTTGAAGCATATCTCTCTCAATTTACTTCCAGCTTCTGTATGTATCTTCACTGGTTGGTGTGTTAGTGAAAATGCATCTATTGCACAGCAGTTCTGCAGCTCATTGCATCAGTGCAGACCCTGACATGACACTGCTCCTTTCACTCCATGGACAGTGCAGACAACATGCTACCCCCTGTCCACAGTGGACGCTTTTCAGTGATGTGTTTGAGTTGTCTGCCTTGTGCACGTCTGACCATAAGGTAAACCAGTACAATTGTTTAAACTAGAGACATAACAAATTGTGTTTCATACGCATGTGACAGCAACAGAAAGGTTCATTTTTAGTGGACACAGAAACCTCCAAATGATCGTTAAGGATAAAACCTGGATGGTTTGCAGAGACAGTGTGTAATTCCTGGATCTCCACTGACAACACAAAGAGACGATTTCTGTTTTATATGTAGCGAGTGTTGCCCAGATGGGAACAAATGTGACGTCGTACTTCAGGAGGAAACGTCACAAAGATGACAAGTCTCTGTTAATCAGTAAATACAATAATAACTGGTGGCTCCACCTGAATCAGCGCTCAAGCAGCAGCATGGTGGGAACTGTCAGCATCCCACTAATTCAGTGATGAATCAGAGCAATTGTGTATTTTATGGCGGCTGAAATGAGCACTGTGGTTGGAGAGGAGGGCAGAGAGGAACAAACCGCTCATAAACAAGCTTTCAGTGACAGATCAGCCAATTCATGGAAATATAGGAACGCCATTACCTCCACTTGTAAAACTACGGATGACCTTTAAATATGTGCAGAGCTGGAGATACGGGCTCTGCCTCTGGAAGATTATTATAGATTCCTCCGCTTTCATTTTTTCTACAAAATATGTTATCTGCAGCCGTGGAAACATTCGGTGCTTCAGAGAGCATTTTCTAGCGTCTGTCATTTTTAACACTGCACCCCACCCTCTGAACAGAGAGAGCGTTCAGGGTAGCCGTGCTCACGTTTGGGAGAACTAGTCCACATTAACATGTTCTGTGTTTCTGAAATACTTTTAACCTTATCAAAAGATCAAATGATTTTCTTTTTTTAATTTAGAGCTGACACTGCATTTAATAGTGTGTCAAGGAGAGAGGGGTCATGATGGAAAAGACATATTTATTTAAAGAGGGTACTTCACGTAAAATCAATTAAAGCTGTTCGACACCCGGCCCTGCATGATTACCTCAGCTCTATAGCTCTGTGGCCGCTGCATCCTCACTGTCCAACAAGGCTGGGTGGAACAAAGCATGGGTATGTGGGCCTTTACATTCACAGTCACCAGAGGACCTTGGTCATGAAAAGTCAAATCAGGTAAAATAGGACCAGTGTCCAAGCTGCATTTAGAATGGGAAAAAAACGTTGGTCATTAGTAAGAGGTATGAGAGCGTAAAGACTGTTTCCCTTGTACAAAATTTCATTCAGCATGTGCCGGAGTTTATTCAACTGTCACCATAAAGGGATATTGCAGCTAGAAACATTCAGTTGGGTCTAGCAAAGGCTTACATAACAATGCTACTTCTAACGAGCATCTGACCTGTAAGGCCATCTGGAGGAAGAGAAATGTAGCTGCGACTGTAAAAATGTCCACATGTAAGCAACAGATGTACACATTCAGTGATAGATTACCATGAAATGTGATGTTTTTTTCTTTCAGCACAGCCCTCTGGACAAACAGCTAACTGAACACTGTCTGCTTTGAACGCTCCATGACCTTTCCTCTAGTGCCACACAAAGGACAAACTGTCCACTTTACACTCACTGTACACCCACTGTACACCTTGATATCTACAATATGATGGGCAGATTGACATATAATCTAATCATACTGCACTGACATGAAGCATTTTGATTTTAACCCTATATCACTGAACGTATCACATATGATCCATGAGTTTTAAAGGCCCCTACATCATCAGTGTGCAAAATAAAAAGGTTGTGAACCACAAAATGAGCCAAAATAAATGAAGTGTTCCTCTTCCACCTGCCAGTTCTATTGGTGGATTTGTCATTGCTGCATGATAGCAGATAGCAGCTTATACAGAGTAATAACAATAATAAATAGTGGAATAAAAATGAAAATATCTTCTCGTTTGGAACTAGAATGACATATATGGAAATTGATATTTGAAATTTTTTTTGTTTGTTTGTTTAGAAGGACCATTAAAGGCTCCAGTTTCAAAGAATTGGAATTTTCTGTCAATTATTTCATGGTTCAGGCTTCACAGGGTTAATGACCATTTGTTATCAGCTAACTTTTTCCTTTTCTTTTCAATATGATTTATATGGTAAACTTATTGTTTTACTCTTAACATGTTAGCTATGGTGCTATAATGGCATCAGTTTTATGCTGGTTACATAAGGGTAGCCCTTAATGGACAATGAACAAAAAAATCTCTTTTTTATTTTCAATTTTAACTCAGCTTTTATCTTTAAATATGTACACAATATGAGCGAGCTGTGCTAGTATTTGGCTTCGAAATTATGTCGGCCCAACCTGAATGCAAACACACCACTTTCATTCGACATTAAGCAAAATGGTGAAGTACCTTGTGTGTAATGTTGGACCAGAGGAGATGAAAACAACCATAAGTCAAAAACAGACTCATAAACAAGCGTTGAGGGGTTTCAGCCTGATGTGGACCCCCCGTCTCCTCAGGAGCCAATCAGAAGGTCTATTTTTAGAGACTGTAAGTACAGCGCAGTTCGGGCAGCAGATGGTATTTGAGAGGGAGTGGGGTGCAATTTACAGTAAACAGATTTTTTATCCTTGGCAGGTCATGGAGAGAGCTACAACAGTATGGCGATTTAATAAGAGCGCTCAAACAAACTCTGGCAGGACAAGACTTAAGCGAGAGAGAGTAACCTCAGTGTGACTCTGAAACAAGCCCTGAAGCCACCGACTTGTTTACTCTGGCAAATTGTGTGGATTTGGATGCACAAAGTGGATTGAAAAGCCTCTTATACATCCAAGAGCAAAGATACAAGGAATGCAATCTTCAAACACTGTTGAAGTACAGTTTCTGTGTTTTGGAAATATATTGAACACACATTTATTCATTTGGAATGATTCATGGTCATCCATTGTTTAAACAAATAAAGTTCAAAAAACAGGAGAAAGGTGAGTAACTACACGCGTGTATGTTCATTGTGACCTAAACCTTTATACATTCACTACCATTTAGACGTACAACAAGGACCTGTGCCGTAGCTTTGGCACACAATCACCATGCAGTCATTGTGTGAATGAGTGAAACACTGAGCTCAGTTAACCCTATATCACTGAACGCATCAAACATGATCCATGAGTTTTAGAGGCTCCTACATCATCAGTGTGCAAAATAAAAAGGTAGTGAACATTGATGTTTGACATTTTTTTGTTTGTTTGATCAGAAGGACCATTAAAGGCTCCAGTTTCAAAGAATCGGAATTTTCTGTCAATTATTTCATGGTTCAGGCTTTACAGGGTTAAATCATATTCACAGAGTCACACCTGTGATTTAGTTTTTAGATCTGACGGCCATCCATGATACTACACTATGACACCACTGAGTGCTCTGTGCGGGTCATGGTATATTATTTTTACATGACGGATACATGAGATTGTAAAGTAAGAGTCGCTATGTTTCAACAATGAACACATGCTATTAAAACGCATCCTTTTAATAGGATTATAGTCATGGCGGGACAGTGTAAGTCTCAACTTAAGTCTCAAGTAATTCAAGTCTGCAGTGAAGTTTAAAGCCCATGACAAATGTCAGATCATTTCACTTTGTCTCTTTCTTGAAAATAAAGTGAATACTCATTGAATTATTAGGTGAAACACAATTCTGCATCTATTCCATTGACAATATTTATATTTATATCAATGCCCTGTTTTTGGACTATTTTCTTCTTACTTGCACCTTATTTTACCTACCTTACCTTAAGTATTATTTTATTCTTATTTTATTTAGACTATTTATACCTACTTAGACTTATATTTTGAATAACACCATTCCAAAGCTGCTACAATTTCATTGTATTCTTGTACACTGACAAAGGCTTCTGATTCATTTCTTTACTCTATTATCTATCTGTCTATTTACTTTATTTCATTGAGTAGTTGATCAACAGTAATTAAATTCCAACAAATTTGGTGATTGATTAATTGTCCATTATAAAGCGAAAATGCCAGCATTCTCATCTTTCTGTTTTTTTGTTTGATTGTTTTACATAATTGTAAACTGAACATCTTTGAGCTGAACAGACATTTTGGACTGATGAGAATTTTCCAAGTAAATGATCCATTGTTGTAGGTTAGCAGTTCTTTAGGAGCTTCCATTGCAGGTTTTAAACTGCTGCAGTCTCTGCTCTACTTGCATTCTATCAGCAGTGATGGACTGAAATCACATTTTTTTTATTAACCCTGAGCCTCAGTCCCTCCAAAGCTTATATATCAGTGTAACCCTACTTTGCTGGATATGGCTGTTTGTTAATGAACAACAACACAGAGGAGGGAAAGGCAGCATAAATGATGCGTGTGTCCTTGGAGGATTGAGAAGAATGGCAGGGGGTGGTCTGCAGTGCTCAGCAGCAGTGTCCTCTGAGCTGGATGCTTTATGAGACTGAGGGAAACTGAGTGGCTGACCCCCAACCACAAGCCTCTGCCCTACCCCACACAAACTCAGCTACACATCTATCAGTCAGATACACTGAGGGTGTGTGTGTGTGCTACGCAGTTTACTGCTGATATGAGCTCTTCAGACGGCGAATCTACAGACATGATTAAACATGTTTCATTGAAAATTAGAACGGGGCTGAACGCAGTGTTTTCCCCATGAAACAGAACCGGAGATAGAAGAAGCCTCCACTTGCAGCACCAGATAACGTGAGCAGCATATAATTCTCCATCATCTTATCCACTCCTTTATAGGCTCTTTTACTGGTTGAGGTATTTTGGAGGTACTGTATATGGGCTGATAATTTTCAGAAGGGAGACAATTTTCGGTTAAGGCTCACTGGTGGGCGATGCCTGTATGAATTACGCCTTCCATAAAGCTGTAATAGGAAGGACAATCAGCAGCTTGTATCTGTGCAGCCTTGCAGGGTATTTACCTTTTTATGTGGGTGTAAATTTGACATGTGCCAAGGACAAGCCTTTTTCCAGATGTCTTCCCTTTTTTGTATTAGCTCATAGGGACACATAGTAAAAACACATGGCCCAGTCAGAATAAATACAAAAATCTGCCACAGTCATTCATGATGGTCTGCATCAATTCAATTCAGTTCAATTCAGGTTTTTCTTGTATAGAACCAGATCACAACAAAGGTCATCTCAAGGCTCTTTACATACAGAGTAGGTCTAGACCATACTCTTTATGATATCACTTATAGAGAACCAACAGTTCCCATCATGAGCAAGCACTTGGCGACAGTGGCGAGGAAAAACTTCGGACAGAACCAAGCTCAGTGATGGGTGTCCATCTTGACCGGTTGGGTTGAGAGAGAGAGAAAGAGAGAGAGAGAGAGAGAGAGAAATTTCAGAGGCAAGTTGTAAATACAATGGATTTTTACCATTGTATCTGAAGCAGAATCTACCTTTTAACCCAAATGGTCCAACCCAAATGTGGACATGGAGTGAAGAATGATATTTATTGCACCACCAAATCTACATAAGTAACAGTTGTTAAACATGTAAAGGAACGAGTATTATGGAATAATCAAATTCTCTTTGAGCCATTGAAGTGAACTGCCAGCTGTACAGAATATCAAGCTGTATCTACCTACCGAGCTCTGATTGCTGATTGTTGGATCTGTCATAACAGCTGCAGGTACAGGAGCAGACTGAATTATGGGTTGTTAAAAAGCAGAGGTTGGTGAACATTTACAGACATTCTGCAACATGTGATGGATGCAGACATGTGGACGAGGAGCTTCAGTTTTTTCAACTTGGATGAAATGTGTAAAATATTTTCCATGCAATTTTGGTGCTATGAGCTCATTGCCTTGTTTTTTGGGCTCTGCCTTCCAGAGACGACCTGACAATCAATCACTGACTGAAGCAGAGAGCAGTCACATGTTAAATGAATCATGCATAACTGTGTGCTAGGGAAAGCAGGTAAAACCTTTGTAAACAGGCTCTAATTCTGCAGAATAGTCCCAAATTCAGGGAAACACATTTAATTCTATGAAAATGGCACAAATTCTAAGAGGGAATGAGAAAGAAACCACTCAGAGGTCAAAGCTCAGAAAGTCAGTTCACTGATGGGAAGCTGATGAGGGATCACAGCCTACACTAGTGAAGCTACTCCTACTGGTTGGTTGGAGTGCCTGCACACAGAGGGAGTGGGATTTGAGGGTACTGTGAACTTGTATTGAACACATGATGGTGATATGAGCTGTGTTGAGTGTGAAACGAGGTGCAAAGCCGGGGCAGAGGCAAAAGTGTAGCATGGCTGACAACTTATTCAGGTGACAGGAGAGTGTCGGGAAATTTGATAAATGCATAGAAATGTAAACACACAGTAAGCACCATTTTGTGAAGGAGGTCTTTTGCATTAAAGATGTCAACATTTTGCATTAAAATAATTTTATTCCAATGGGATTAATGCAATCAGTAGATCTTGTACAGCCAAACTAACTCTGTGTGAATGTTGCTCATACCTGAAGCATGGCCTGCAGACAGGACATGTGACAGGAGTTTGTTATAGTTAGGCCAGTTTGGCCTTTGTCTAGTCTCAGTTTTTGTCCAGCTCTAGGTTTTTCCTGTCTTCCTGCCCATCTCTGTCTCAGTTCTAGTCTGTCTCTGTCCTGTCCTAGTCCCCTGTTTTGCCTTAGTCTTGTTCATGCCTTGTATTTGTCCTGCTGTGTTTTGTCTTAGTTTTATATCTTGGTTCTGTGTCTTAGTTCTTAGTCCTCTGCCTTAGTTTCAGTCTCTGTTATAGGTAGATCTCTTTGGTACTGTTCATGTCCTTATTCTTCCAGTCAGCCAGACAGTCTTGTCATGTTGTAGTCTTGTCATGTCATGTTGTAGTCTTGTCACGTTGTAGTCTTATCTTGTCATTTTGTAGTCTTGTCACGTTGTAGTCTTATCTTGTCATGTTGTAGTCTTGTCATGTTGTAGTCTTGTCATGTTGTAGTCTTATCTTGTCATGTTGTAGTCTTGTCACGTTGTAGTCTTGTCATGTCATGTTGTAGTCTTGTCACGTTGTAGTCTTATCTTGTCATGTTGTAGTCTTGTCACGTTGTAGTCTTATCTTGTCATGTTGTAGTCTTGTCATGTTGTAGTCTTATCTTGTCATGTTGTAGTCTTGTCATGTTGTGGTCTTGTCATGTTTAAGTTCTGTCACTATCCACCTGCCATAGGGTTTCATCTCTGTATTTGTCCACTTACCCTGCCTCTGCCTCACCTCTCCTACCAGACCCTCCCATCTCATCTCATCACCTGTGTTCCCAGCTGCAGTCTATCACCCATTAGGACTCTATAAAAGCCAGTTCGTTTTAGTTTGCCCTTGCCAGATTGTTGTCTTCTATTCTTGTCTATGTTCGCATTGTTCTTGTTCCTGTTGTCTCTCCATGTCCATTTCCTGATTTTTCTGCATCTGGATTTTTGACCTTGCTGGGCCCGGTTCTGCTGTGAGTTTTTGTTAAGTTTTCCTTTTGTCTTCATTAAAGACTTATTAAAACCTTAACTTTGTGTGTGCACTTGAGTCCACAACCACCCTCCTTAACAGAGTTGATGGCATACATATGATGCTATGCACATATTTCCTCACCACTGTCGCATCAAGTGCTCATGATGGGAACTGTTGGGTCTCTATAGGTGATATCAAAGAGTCTGTTCTAGACCTGTTCTGTATGGAAAGTGCTTTGAGATAACTTTTGTTGTGAATTAAAACTGAATTGAATTAAATTGAATTAACTTCACTGACCAGGTTTTTACACAAAAGAATCTATTGCTTTCAGACATCGCAGATATATTATTGCTGGTGGAAAGCACGTCAGTCGCGAGCCGGTGATGTTGAGTGTGTGACATATACTGGGCATCATTTTTCTTTTATAAACAACCCACACTACCAGTGTTGTTAAAAGTGCATTAACTCAACAACAACTTTGCTGTTCTTGTGTGCCAATGGAGCATCATTTACTCTACGGGCGTCTCTGTAGGTATTAGTATTGATCACTAATCAATAGTACCTCGCTGATTACAGTCGTCACTTTTTGGTCTGTTTTCATATCTTATCACAATATTTTCTTATCAATGTGAGATCCCAGTTCTAACTGCTCTGTAGTGATTTGATAGAGGAAGGCAGGCTAATGTCACAGCTTATTTCAATAAATCTGTAAAAAGACAGTACATATTAATGTACAGCACAGATTGACTGGCGACTGGCTTCTGTGGAGTTGCACTGTACAGAACACACTGACGTACATGAAGCACAGACAGACAGCAGCCAGCCGGAGCAGTGCAGCAGCAGTTTGTCATTAAAGTAAAGCTGGAAAAGGTCATCCAAACATCTTCACCACATGGAGAAGATGTTATCTCAGGAATTATCCTCAGCAATTAAAATGGAGAAAAACAGAATAAGAACACACTCAAATCTTCTGGTAAATGTCACCATGAAAGCAGATCTTGCTTTGCTGCTGATGTAACTCAGACTGCGTGCTCCCCTGGCACAGTTAGATGGGTGAACTGTGGACGGCAGAGCACACACTCCTCAAGAGATGGAGCTGTGTGATTATGCTGCAGCAGTCTCTGGGAACTTTTCCAGGGTTAAAATATTTGACAAAAAATTCTAGTTCAATTTGGTCTTCATTTTTTGTTGCTAAGTATTGGTTGATGTGGTGTTTGTGCTCACTTTTCATGGCTTGTACTGGACCAAACCGGATCAGTAAAGGATTGTACTTGCTGCTTTGGAGAGTGATGTCAGTTGGTCTGTTTATTCATCACTTTGGTCTATGAAACTTGATGTGGATATTCAACGATGATTCAATCCCCTGACCTTTCATCTAGATCTACCAGGCCAACATGTTCTCTCATACGCCAAAAATGCATTTCTATAAAAGGTTGCGATACATTTTCTGACTATGTTCGTGTTTAAGAGGATCAACCCTCTTGATTAACTCAGTGACTCTTATCTAACACTACCCTCAGACTCAAAGACCCTGTTCATCTTCTGCATTTTAGAGGACTTCTACAACTCAAACAGCTGCAATAGAAAATGTACAGTTCTTCAACTGTGACTTAATGTTTAACCTCATCAACTTCACTGATTTTTGTAAATATCTGCTTGTTCTGAATTTGATGCAACAACAGACTGTGAAAGTTGTGGACTGATCCAAAGCCCCCTGTTTGGATCATTCCACAGGTAAACAGGTTCATTGGTAACAGGTGATAGGATCATGATTGGGTATGAAAGGTTCATCCTGGAAAGACAGAGAAAGAAAGAGAGGTTCGACACTTTGTGAACACAGGATTGCATGAAGGAGATTAATTCATGGGCTCACATCTGAAAAATTTAGTTTGTTTGCAAATGATTGCATTCTGTTTAAATTTACGTTTTACACACTGTCCCAACGTTTGTGGAATCGGGGTTGTCTGAAGTCAAAGCTACGAGCCTGTGGATATAACAAGAGTAAGAGTGTGCCACACTAACAAAACCATTCAATGACACTGATAATGATGTGACAACAACAGTCATTTTAACTGAACTGATCTTTTTACTATTACTTTTTAAGCCCAGTGGGCACAGTCAGTGATGTCACTGTGAATACAAAGATGACAGTGATACTGCACAATGGAGATAAGAGAATAAAAATGGAACAAGTAGGGAAGTAGGCCTATTACACACAAGCCAAGTCTCAATTTCTATGTGTTTAAGACATGTAAATGAGCAGCTTCGCAACAGAACGTGTAAAACTGCCATGATTGTAACAGACAGATGTGTTTGTACTGCGCTGGCAACATCCGCATCATGAGAAGTGTGTGTTCAGCGGCGGCAAGGATGTAACGCAACAACAAAGCGAGCGGTGTCTCCTCTGTTGCTGTGAGAGCTGGTTGTTAAGCACCCTCCTGCTCTGCGTATTGTTCTCTTCATCAGGAGCTGTTTAGTATGCTGCGGGTGTAAATGGGAGATTGGCGGGGCACTGGGTGGCAGAGCGGGCCACTCTGTCATTAATGTGCCCATCGCTGTTATCATACGCCTAATGACATCGCTCTCAGATGGCATGCTGGGAGCTCGACCGCAGGGAGCCCGGCTCAAACGTCTGCGGGCGCCGACACCTCCTGTCATCAATTCTACATGTCTCTTCACCAAAAATCTGAGGCCTCCAGATAATGTCTTTCACGGTTCAGCAGTCTTACAGGGCTTCCCTCCTGGCCTTGAAATGGGTAAATTAATAGTTCCTTTGAAACAAATTGGAATTACACCCCTCGATGCCTTAATGTCAGAATGCGAGTGCGTCGACGTCCCGGATCTGACTGCTGATGGAAAATGAAGATCTGAGAAAGACACTGGAGGGGAGGACAGTGTGAGGGGGTGTAAAGATATGCAGGACCCCCCCCCCCCCACACACACACACACACACATCCCTCCCTCCCTGCTCAGCATGGACCTGTACAGTACTGTGTGTGTTAATGAAAGGTTGGAAGTGTTTAATCCTCAGCATTAAGGGGGAAATTCTTCGGCCCTGTCAAACACTGGGAGACTGAATCATCTCATGACATTATCCAGATGTGTTTTCCTTTCTATCAGTTTTTATCAGCTGTTGGCATTTTATTCTTTTTTTATGTTTTCCTTTGTATCCTGTACCATGTTTTTATACTGTACTTTTTATAGACATCTTTGACATTCCTGTTGAGTTGAGGATTAATATTCAGCACACTTTCCGTCGTACTTTTCATGGTGAAATGTCATTGGAGTTCTTCAGGTCTTTAAGAGCGAATGTACTTTACGCTTAGTTTATAGACGTTGTCGTGTTGTCTCATGATGTGTGTGAAGCCATATTTTCAGTTAAAATAGTTCTAATCTATGGGGGCTATTTCCTCAAACTTGACAAAGTTCCCTCCAGCAAACACAGAGGACATAGCTTGTCTGTTTTCACAGGCAGACTAGTTCTACATCGTTCTACATACTACGAGTAAACTGCATTTTTTTGTATCCAATCAGTGGAGGGCATCTGTAAGGGCTGGTCAGACCATTAAAATGTGAACCATTATCATTTCACTGGAGCTGAAGATTAACGGAAACATTTGCAATGTTATCGAACTGCAAAGCGTCTAAACACTGCTGACTTTTGAAGCAATAGAGTGGGAGAGTTTCAAAACACAGGGAGAGATCCTACTATGAGCTGCAGCCTCCAGTTTAATATGACCCTGCTCACACCTGATAAACTGTGTTAGCTAGCTCCGTTCTGACTGACAGGTACCAAGCTTGGTGGGCCAGCTGCTGTGACTGGCTAGAACGAGCATAATACCGGTTGGCAGGTAGTCACTAATGACCCATTCAGATGTTAAAAATAATATTAATATGATAAAAGTTTACAGGCAAATATCTGGTTCTGTAATAGACACTGATATGACCTTTATTAGGGGACTTACTTTTAATTACTGCCGTCAACTTAAGATTCATTTTTGCAATTCAATTCATGCATTAAAAACATGTAATGCAATGAATGCAGCTGTGGGTGAATGCAGTTTCAGCCTCCTGAAACTGTCTCTACAGGGTTTCATTCATCACCATTACAATAGTTTGGAACTTGTGTTATTTGCAATAACTGTGCGTAAAACCAAAGAGTGACACGATGCTGAGGCATGTGCATGTGATCGTTTTCTGAATGTCACAAAAGAGTCCAAGCTTGGTGTTATCCTGGCTTTATATAAAACATAGCCTCTCTGGCTTTATTCAACAATCATTGACTCTATTCTTGTGTCACTACAGTCAGACACCAAATAGGCCAAGAACCACTCTAATCAAAGGATTTCAAACATTTAATGTGCTTTGAGGATCAGTGATAGAGAAGCAAACATTTTTTGCAGATCAGATTTATTGGCACTTTAAGGGATAATTCCAGATTGACAGTGAGAGTCTGACAGTGCTTTGGTCTGACAGTAGTCTCTGGTCAATTCTATCGATCTGTTAGCTCTCTGATAACAGTCATGTCAACTAAATGTAAATATTCAAATCAACCTTATGTTTTATATCATTTGGCCATATTCAGTATCAAATTACATGTGGGAGATGATTTTAGATAATTAGACTATGACACTTTCTGCCTTCAGTTAATTTTCAGTTGATAAACTTTTTCCGACAAGTGAGTGACGATTCCCAGGGAGCTTAGAGACCTGGTCTGGCCCACAGACTACTAGCAGATCAGAGAACCATCTGGCTAAGAAGAAGAAGAAGAAGGAGAAGAAAGAGAAGAAGAAAAAGAACCCAAAACTAATTCTACTTTACAAAGTATGTAAATACAATCTCTTAGTAGCCACACTTCATAAACATGGAAGATTTTTATTACAAATCCAATGACAATATAGATCGGTATGTAGCACGTAAAGATACTGTAAATCAAAGATAAAAAAAAGGTATTTTTTCAACACAAAATCAAAACTCCATACTTTACAGACCAGTAAAGTGAGAAAATAAGTTGATATTGAAAATGTGGGAAGTAAGAAGATATGCATGAAATATAAAAATAAAATCCTCCAGTTGAATGTCGAGTGAAATGCGCTGCAGATGGTGCAAAGCACTTCACTGCTGACGTCGGACTGGTGTAAGCATGCCCGGCAGGAAGAAGAAGTCTTCTGTGGTGGAGACGAACTCAGACCCACTCTGCTAACTTCATCTTGTAAACAGGACACTGAGGATACTCTGTGTGGACACGCTGTCTGATGATCATTAGTGTATGAAAATAGATTACATGGAAAGTGTCATAAATACATTAGGTGGCTGGGCGTTGACAGTCAGACACATACACTACTCACAAAAGGTTAGGGATATTCAGCTTTCGAGTGAAATTTCAGGATGAACCTAAAATGCATTATAACCTTTACAGGTGAACTTAATGTGACCTGTAAACTTTTGAATGCACATATCCAACTCGTGTCTAGTCAGTACAGAACTGGCCTACACTTTGTGAATGGTACAGTGACAAACACATACTACCTGAATAACATCATTAATCCAGTCATTGTGTCCCTGCATGAACAACACGGGCCTAATTTCATCTTCATGGACGACAATGCTCCAGCTTACTGAGGTCGCATCATTAGGGATCGGCTGCTGGAGACTGGGGAACCTCAAATGGAGTGGCCTGCACTTTCTCCAGACCTGATTCCCATAGAAAACCTATGGGATCAGCTGAGTGGCCATGTAGAGGCGCGTAGCTCTGTACCCCAGAACCTCCATGACCTAAGGGCCCCCTTCAAGAAGAGTGGGAAGCCATGCCTCAGCAGACAATACGTCGACTAGTGATCAGCATGAGACGTCATTGTCAAGCTGTAATTGATGCTCAAGGGCACATGACATTATTGAGACATTGACATTTCTTGTTGTGGTATACTCACCACTGTTGTTGGCATTTGTTTCAATACATTGTTTGAGATGAGGAAATCACCAGTGCATGCTTCTACTTAAATGCCCCACTTTCATGATATAATATTACTGTAAGTGAACTTTTCACATTTTCCATAAATTTCACCTGAAAGCCAAATATCTCTAACGTTTTATAGTGTGCTCCTGTGGCTGGATGTGCTGCTTCATCAAGATCTGTCTGAAGACTGTCTGTCCATCTGTCCAGCCCCGTCCTTAAAAAGTACAAAGTCTACCCTTGAATCTAAAGATATCACTATTTAAACTGTGTTTTCTAAAATACACCTCTGGTTGCTAAACTATTTGGAGTGGAAGCTAACTGCTGACGGTCTAAAAACTTTGGGAAGCTAGTAGAAAGTTATGTGTGCTATAGTTTGAACAAAAATGCTAAGACTGGAGGTGAAGCCATAGAGCAGTGGTGCGTTCGTGTCCTCTCGTTCAGGTTCAGTTTGGAATCTCCTGCTCTGCTGTTTCCTCTTTAACAGAGTCATTTTCTTCCAGGCGCTCCTCCTCTTCTTCCTGCAAACACATGACGTATAACATCACATGATTGAAGGCACCTTTAAACATCAGCCTGAACAAACACTACATTAAAAAGACCCTTCGTTCTATACATATCTATACAGATATATATGGATGCAGTGTTGCTGACCTGCACACTAAACCCAGGAATTACATCTATACTGGACACGTCCAACTGTTGGTGTAAGAAGTACTGTTTTGTAAAGTGGTTTCTTTTTCACAAATCTGCAAGTTCACCTTTCTAATTAACCATGAACACAATCTTTCCAAACCTTAATAACACTGGTGCAGATGTTGTGCAGATAAAGAAATAAAAAAAAAAAAAAACATTGAAAAGATTGTCAATGTACAAATTCAGAGGCTTTGCTGAATTATCCTATTTCACCATTTTTGCGGTAGGGTTGTGCTGAAACTTGGATTTGGGTTGACGGCTCTATGTCATCTAAAGAAGTAACTGGAGCTGGAAATTAAAAACAAAAAAAAAAAGGTGGGGTTGCAACAACTGGTCTTAAAATGCACCTTGATCTCTTGGGTTCCATGTTTCAGAATTCACATCTCATATGGACCAAGCTGTATAAATGTAAAGTAGTTCATGACACTTTCCTTTGTCAGCGTTTGTAAAAAGCTCAACATATTACCCTGTTTTTTAGGTGTTATTCTAAGCTACAACTGAAACGGATTTCAAAATTTGAACACTTCATCATTTTAGCCATGATCAAATGACAGTTTGTCAGCATTAAACAAAACATGTTCTATTAGTTTTGACTCTGCTCTATAAAAGCCTAATGGAAGCTGTGGATACAGATCAGCTCACAGTTCAGACAGAGAACCTGAAAAACATCAGCACCTTCCCACTGCATAACAGATGCTCATAGCTAGCTAGCAGGATTTCAGCACTCTTATTGGCTTTACAAGTTTTGTGATGTTGGACGTTTAGAGGCTACTTTAGCACAGGTGTAGATTGTGGGAATGAAAAATGTAAACAACATAGTATGGTGTGGAAGTGTAGGGTGGAGCTGATGGAGGCTGGGACTGAAACTTCATTCACCTCAGATATTTTTTTTTTTATAATTGCTTTACATACTGTACATATATATTGATTTAATCATTGTTGCTGGACCATAATATTAAAATGAAGCTCTGGATTAAGTTTCATCCAAATCAGACCGATGGTGTTGGATCCACTGCGTTTCATTTTAGATGAATAATGAATTAACAAATGTTGCACTGCTCACCTGAAACTGATGTTGAAACCAGTGTTTTACCATTACTCTACTCTGTGACAGAGTTACATGAAGAAGAGAACATTCATTTTTTATAAATGACAAAAGAGCTTTCATATGTATATGTGAGTTTTAAAGCCAAGAAAAAGAAAGTGACATCCAGAGAGCAGGAGTCGTGGTGGGCCGAGCACGGAGCCAGCTGATTTAGTAAAGCAGACAAAGAGAAAGTGACAGTGGTAAGAGCTGCAGTGGTGATTAAACGAGTCTGACAGATACAATTATCCCCCCTCCAGAGGTTAATGAACACATCTACACACCAGAATGTGTGATCACCAGGTTAGGGTGTGAAGCCCACAGCACCTCATGAATCCACATTCCTCCAGCCAGCTGAGAGCAGGCATTACTTAGGCTCTAATTCTCTGTCAGTCAAACATGGCTTCACTGTTGTGTATTCACCTGAATGTACAAATATTATTTCTGAAATATTTTTCCTGATAGGCTTGTCCCAGCACAAAACCAAACCATACAGTATGTAATTGTTTGCCCTGTACAGTCCCTCCCCAGGGAAGCTGTCTTTAATACTCCAGCGAGTCCTGACTGTGTGCTCGCTAATTAAAAAGAAAAGACAAGCTTCAAAAAACACAAGAACAATAGATTGTGATGGGGAGTTTCACTGGCAGGCTCATTTAACACTGGAAAAATAGGCCATCTGCAAAATCTCCAATTTTGCATCATTTGGTCTAAAAATTCTTTAAGTTGAAACTATATCTGGAAAATCTTCTTTACAAGTTTATAATAATAAGTTGATTTCATTTTAAGTTGTTAAGCAAGTTTTACAAGACAATACAAGGACTTATCCTGTTCATTTAGTTCTATCTTACATACATTTGAAGTTGGTGTGCACATTTATTAACCCTTTACTGGGCGAGTGACTATTTTTGGTCATTTCCGCACAATTTACAAAAGTGAAAAATTGTGAACTAGAAAAGCACTCTGAGAGCGAAGACCTCCACCAAGCAGCACAGTTCCCCCAGCTTATTGTGACTTACACCCCCAAATATTTGTCCTACCTTTGATTTCTCTATTTCAATGGATTCCTGGACCATAAAAACATACCCTTAGCAATTGGAATCGCATTGATATCATTTTTAGTTTAATAGTTATACCCGAAAATCGACATTTCCCTAATGGCGGTTTTCTGGATCACCTCCAAAATCTTTTGTTCCTTGTCCCAGAAAGGACATTTCCTGAAAATGTCATCAAAATCTGTCCATAACTTTTTGAGTTATGTTGCAAACAAACAGACAAACAAACAAACAAACAAACCAACGCCGGCAAAAACATAACCTCCTTGGCGGAGGTAAAAATGTTACAACAGAAATAAAGTTTGTTACGTCCTCCAATAACACTCTGAATTTGCATTTTTGAATTTCAAAGTATTCCAATAAGTGCTCTATAGAGGGTTAAAGGACCTGACAGTGCTTTCCATAATCAATAAATATAAAGATATTGTCAAGGTTGCCATCACTGCCTGCCCTGATGTCTGTTGAAGAGCACGGCCGAGACATAGGCACGGTTGATATCACCCCCTGATTTCAGCTAATCAAAGAAATACTGGTGGTCATTATAACAAGTCCTAACCTCTCTATAATCAGCTGATTACGTTTACAGAAAGCAGTATGAGGTTTGAGTAATTATGAGAAATGTTTAAACTTTACTGGGGGGTGCTGTTGCTCCCACAGGCCCCCTTTTCCTGCGCTAATGAGCCGTGATGACATTCTGCTGTGACGTTCTTCAGAAACAGTTTGTAGACATGATTCTATATCACATTCTGAAGCCTTTAGTGAAAATACACATTGAAGCCTATCACTTAATAAAGTAGACTGAAATTTGAAGTGTCAGGAAAATGAGCTGAACTCGTGTATTTCCTGGATTGTGGCGGAAATAAATCAGAGTGGAGGATGTGCAGAGCTATTTGCAGCAGTTGTTAAGGCATGTGTAGCAACAGTAAATTAAGGTTAGGGTTAATGCAAAGGATGGCCCATATATCATCTCTTTACTAACAGGAGCCTTGTCGGTGAGTCTGGAGCCGTCTTGATATGCAGTCTCCTCTGGAGGAAAAATGTGCTAATTTTTCCTGAACTCTGGATACTTTCTGGTGCCGGTCCATAGGGCTGATATAAATCTAGCTGTGGGGCGACACCTCATGAACTCCGCCATCGTATACATTCGTGCCATCCACCAAATCTCCCTGACAAGCCTGCCAATTTTCCAATTACCTGTGGCACCATCCGTTATCGGAGGGCCAGTCAGCTCTTAAATGGGAAACAAGAGGGGAGGAGGGGCCAGCACATGCTAACTATCTCATAAAGCCAGAGATGTGCCTCCTCCACTGATTTAGTGTGTGTCCCTGGGGAGAGGGGTGACACCAGTCCTCTTGGCCTCTCAGGGCCTTCACAGGATTTCTCATGTGCTCTTTATCCTCCACACTCCAAGCCCTCAGCCACCTATCACTCCTGCCTCCGCCTGAGGGAAAGCAGATGGGAGTGAGCGCGCCGCAGCTTCACTGTTGCTGCTATTATCCTGCTGTCTGTCTGCCTGCAGAGCCTCCTCCTCTCCAGTCTGGGTAGAAGGGCAGAAGCGGGAAGAGACACGACCAAATCGTCATCTGTTTTCATGTTTCTTTGAATTTCAGTGAAATGCTGCGCTGGAAGTGATACTACAGCTAAAAATTGCCTTCCGTGAGGGCCCACTCCTCATTTATCTGCCCTTATAGTCAGGCTTATGGAGTGAGTCTACAGAAATTGCCTGTGCAGTGTGCAATTTAAAGTGTCAGAGAGATGGAGAAGACGAGCTGTTAATCATATTTGAAATGCACAAATCACCTGGGGAGTATCTGACAAGTTGTTTGGGAGGGGTGTAATTCCTGTTAGAGAGCACATACTGCATCAGAAGGAGCAGAGAAGTCAGTCATTATCATTCTGTAAACCTGCTCCTTCACCTGTCAAAGCATTATTGAGCCGTACTGAAATATCTGTGTTGCAATTAAAAGACGATCAAAGGTTTTTGGGAATGAGAGTATTATTTAAAGAAGCATTCATTGACCTCTTGGCCACAAGGGGGCATCAGAACAAGCTGTAAACACCTAGCTATTGTGACACATTATCATGTCTTATACATTTGATTTGGCAAGTGTGTTAGCCAACAACTGCCTGTTTACACATCCAACAGACACAGAGCAAAACTGGAGCTGTGTTCATCTCCACCTGATGAATGTAAGTTTAACATTCAATCTCGTTTTAGCTCTGTTTTGGTTTCTACCAACTGCTGAGAAAAACATCTGGCTCTTTAGCTCTTAAATGCTCCTTTATTTGGGTTTGTTAGAGATTTTTTTTTTGCTATCAACAGCTGTGTGCTGCATCTGGAAACACGGGTGATGAGAGCGATTACACTGACTTTCGCATGTTGAAAAACCAAAACAATGATCTAATGCTGCTTAAAGGCTCCTGAGTGAAGTGCAGAGTTGGTAGCTCAGTTTGTCACTATGAGAAATCCCTTTCATATTACATGTAGCCATTGGAATCACTGTTACCATAAAAACATTAAGTGTTAAAGCTTTAAAGTTTAAAGCTTACAGATAATGGCCTTTGTTAAAAATTCAAACAAAGGCCATTATCTGTACTGGCAATTTAACGTATAGAAGTAGTCTAGGCACCAAACTGATGTTATCATTTTTTGCATTTGCAGCTATACAATGATATCACTGTAAAATCCCCTTCTTTTTTTCCACTTTCCCAACGTTTCTGGTGGCTTATCAAAATGCGACAGGTTAAAAAACACACAAACGGTCCTTTCACAGAAGTGCCCTGAGACCTGGTGCAAATCAGCAATACAAAACAAAAAAGTCAGCGTTTATTTCAATTTTGAGTAGATAATACTTTCAGATGTGGCTGAAATGTAACTTGGTGAGCCTCATAAATTTGGAGCCAAAATGCTACACTCTCAAGAATAATTTTCACTGCAGCAACAATAATGCTTTCCAGGAAGGAAGAGGAATACAAAAGAATCCTTTGTACTGTAAATGTAAACCGAGACTAAAGTTGGTGTGAATCAGAGACTCAACAAAAATATCAATTACAAATATTACACTAACTGACCTCGGATATAAGACACAAAGTGCAATGTCCTCAAATGGCCCTAGCAACTTATTACTGTATGTCAAATTCAGAACTGTCTATTTATAAATATTACAGTAAATATGTAAACAACATCATGTCCATCACATCATTGGTGGATAACACATCCACAATCCTGTTTGTAGGCGACATTGAGCCATTAATATTACTCCAAACCTAATGTTATCTGTGTTTTGAAGAGGTGAGTGTTATTCTTGCTGGATTAAAATTTGTAGCACGTTTTAAAGCACAGCTACAGCCACTGATCCAGTGACGGAGGACAGAGGGGAAGCAGCGATGTTCTGCCTCCTCCTGTTCTCTCACTGTGGACTACAGAGGTTGAGGTATGGAGCTGTGTTTTGCATCAGCGGCCCCTGCTAGAGACGTTTGCTTTGTGGAGAGTGGAGAGGCAGACGCTCCCCCTCTGACGAGCCCGCAGGAGCTGATGGGCTCTGGCATTGTGGGATATCTCCATCAATTCCCTCTGGGGAGATGAGGGCGAGGAGAGGAGGAGAAGAGAGAGGGGGGGGCGTTGTTTTCACTGCTTGCTTTCCATAGGCTGGCAGGCCCTCCGGCACTAACATATACATATATGATAATGAAATGCCACATTTTTCATTCGAGTTGAGGTCGGCATTGTAAAGGGCAGGAGCAGAGCGCTGTCTCTGTCATATGATGCAGAGAGAGGAGGAGAGCACAGACTGAGCCCTAGGTGGCAACAGAGACCAACACTGGTCAGCCTCACATTCGGACGGCTGGCACCATTAATTGCACCACCTGAACGAACACATACACACACACACACACAAGGAGAAAGAGATCTGCCAACCACTACCGTATGCAATCAAGCTCATAAACTTGGATTAAATATAAACTGTAAAGGAATCATGATGTACAACACAGCTTGCACTTTAATAAGCTTTGCCTTCCTTTATCAAGTCTATACAGTCCTCAAAAGAATTAGCAGTTAATTAATGTGACTGATTTTCTTATCGTGTTTTCTGCTTTCACTGTATTTATTTATGAGTGTGTCTTACACTGCACAATGTGTGTATGCAAAAGAGCCTCCGCCTCACCTCTGAAGGATTCATTGCCCTCACAGTTAGATAAATGTTGAGCTGTGCTGATAATGGTACAGTCATGCACATTTTTGTACACAGCTACAAACGTCAGGGGAAAGCACAACCAACAAGCTTTCATCTAAATTAAAATTCATGCCAACAGTAGGGTTATACCAGATTAAAAAAGGGTTGTTATAATTAAATCCAACAATGCATAAATGCAAAAAACAAACAAAAAAGTGAAATAAGAATAAATACTAAAAATATATAAATACAGCATATAAGTTCTAAAGTTATAAGGAAATAATTTATGACAACAAATCTCATTATTCCGATTTTTAAAAAAATCTTTATCTTTTTGTATTTTATGTGTTTTTTGTAATTTTGTTTTGTTTTATTGTACTTTATTTTCATTTCATCATAGCATTTGTATTTTACAGTTTTCAGGCGTTTTTGATAGTGAATTGTATTTAAAAGGCTGGATCAGTTTTTGGACCACTGAAGAAAAAGAAGGGTTGGAGATAGTGTTTAATTTTAGAATCTGCTACTTTGGCTCTAGTCACCTCTCAAACTATTTCAATTCAAAAGGGCTTTATTGGCATGGGAAACATTTACATTGCCAAAGTAAGTAAGTAAAAAAATGTACATACACAGAAGAACTATGATTTTGCTGTCAGAAATAACTTTAACTGCTAGAACTTAAAATAGAAGAATGCAGACTTATAAATATTAATAAGTGAGAATCATATAAAGACACTCTCCGTCTGTAGTCACCACTCTGTAGTCTCACTCAATGTCTCGTCCACAGTGCTTCATTGGTTACGTGTCACGAGTAAAAGCATGAAGGCTACTGTGCCACAGACAGGCTGCTCCAGTGAGTGAGCAGAGCTTTGTGTTGAGAAGGCAGTAGATATTGGAAGAAGCATCACAATCTTTTGATCTGTTGCTACGAGGACAAGCACGCCCAGTTTCCCCAGTTACACCACTGGAAATGCCCGAAGCCATAGCCCGTGGGATTTCACTCATTGGAGGCGAAAGAGATGGCTTTAAAATCAGTCGCTCTTCTCTAACCCAATCACTACGCTTCAGAGTAAAACATGGCACACACCTGTCTTTCATTGCTACTCTGCATGGAGATTTAAAGAATCATTACTAACAGCGACATTACCTTGGTATTTCACAGTATTTCGGCTTTCACTGATGCATTTACTTTTATAGACATTATAAAGTTATAATGGACTCCATTGTTGTATACTGTTGTGCTGTAGCTTCTCATATTGTACTGTAGATATGTGACCTCTTCTCAGTGCTTGACATCTGCTACATTCTTCCCTGTTCCCTCTAAAAAACATGAGGACATTAATAAAAAGATAATACCATATTTGGTTGATAGAAACACATTCTGCAGTGTGTGTATGTGTGGGGGGGTGCTGCTCCATGTGTGTTTGACCGGCTCTATGTGCACACTGGCATCTTGTTGCCATTCAAGAGATGACACAATTGCAGTGGATCATAAACAGCGGCTTCATTAGCCTGTTCAGGCAGTGCGTTACGCGCTACATTTAACCACCTCTGCCCCCAGCCCTTCTCCTGCACCTCCGTTCCTCATCACCCACCAACCAGCCACCAGAGAGCACAATTAAATTTCATGACTGCGCATATTTGCAATTCCCATTTCATTTATTACAGAGGGCATTTTTTTATGTCCATTTTTTTCCCCAAAGAAAGGTATTTCCATTTTACTGAGGCATGACTGATATCGAGGTGAAGTTACCAGGCAACACCTAATTTAATCAGAGGTAAAATTTACAAGCAGGTTTTTCTTTTTATTGCCTCATCAGATAACTACAGATGCCTCCTGAGGAGAGGATATACAGTCAGGAAAAGGGGAGCTGCTCTTTCCAATTTAAAGAACTCGGGTTTAGAATCATAAAAAGGTCTGAGTTCTCAGGCACTGTATGGAAACTGGTTACAATTTCACTAAAATGGGTGGGGTGAACGGAGTCATGTGGCACACCACCAAAGTGGTTAATAGAATGATAAGAAAAAAAAATTAAGATAATAATGACAATAATCGCTGCAAGCTGCAATGACTGGGGTCCAAGCAGACTGTGAGCATGTGGATGCTTGTTTTTTTACTTAACACTTGTACATTCACAAACACATATAGACGCATGAATTGTCACATTGCCCTTCAGGAAGGATGTATTTCACATGATGACATATGTTGTATATGTACATTGGCTTGTACATATAATTGAAATGGATTGACATTCCGATATTTCCTCAACAACTAAGGAGCAGTGAAGTCTGTAGATGATCCTGACAAAGTTTTGGGACGAGTGGCACAGTGGTTCCTGGACACGATTTTGACACTTTTAGAGCAGAAGACCAGATGCAGATCACTTGACAGATTAAAATGATGAAAGAATGTTTGACTGTAGGCATTGTCAAGATAATTGTAATGGGTGGAATTTGCAACCCACCTGTTCTTTTTGTTGTTTATAGGTCTTGTGTTTTTTGTTGCACAACTTTTAGCTGATAATAATAATAATAATAATAATAATAATAATAATAATGATAATAATAATAATGAGAAGAAGAAGAAGAAGAAGAAGAAGAAGTAGAAGATCCCAAATAATAAGTACTATACTTCATCAGCGACAGAATATATAAGCTGTAGATAATTAACAGCAATTTGTGAGAAAGTTGAAGGTGAAAACAAAACTTTTGGCTGTTGTCTAATTAATGCGCTCTCTGCAAGTTTGTGTCTGTCCTTGGCCAAAGATTGATTATGAGGGAAAGGAAAGTGGTCTCACAAAAAATAATACATTTTAAAAAAAGACAGCACCAACATACAGCAGCATCTTTCTAGTCTCATATTTGTTCTCATCCTGCACTCATTGGTTGCCATGTCCATGGGTAGGTTCAGATGATCAGCACAAAACTTGTCTAATGTTTTTGATGCAGTACTTCAGCTGAAGTTCAAATATGGAAACAAAGTTGGACTAAAGTGAACTTCAGGTTTGTGCATGACCGCAATTACACTGTGTTTTATATGAACAAGCCAATGTGCAATTATGTACAGTATTTTAGACCTTATAGGGTATTTTAGACCTTATAGGGCAAAATAGGGCCAACAATATATCTAAAGTGGATATATTCAACTGTGGCTCACAAAAAGAAATGTTAAACTAAAGTTCATTATGTATATTTATTGGAGGAAACTGTGTCTCTATCCTGAATGCCATTAGAATATAGCACGCCTTCTTCCGACGCAGCAGGAGCCGGAGACTTGTGAGAACGTTATCTTAACAAAGGGTGGTAGTGCTGCTGCTCAGTGTCTGCTCAGTGTCTTTTTATGGCCATAAAATACTGAGGGGGTCCAAAAAGTGGCCTCATGTACGCTCTCCACTAAGAGGGTTATTAGAATGAGCCAGGTCCAGAGAAATGGACTGCTGGGGCCACTGGGGATCCCGACAGCAATCACACACTCCTGTTTACTCCACAAATTGGCCCCTGAGAGAGGCATGGGCGTCTGTAGCGCCTAGTTATAGTGATTGAGGTGACTCGTAGCCATTGATTTTCCCTTCGTCTTCGGCGTCCCGCCTGGCCACCCTTGACCATGTCCTGTGCTCCCTGCAGGCTACTTTAGCTAGCTGGCCCTGTTTAGCTGCCACTGCTTGCCTTTAAATCACATTAAACTGTGGTTAAACTTTGGCCACGTCTAAAAGACAACCATCATTGATGAGGTTATCATGCTTTAAGCACCTCATACGCTTGAGTAAAAGCCTCGACTGTTGGGCTTATTGATTGCGCAGTCCTTACGGCATTAAGATTAAACTTGAATACAGATAAGAGAGTGAGAACGAGAGCAACAAATTCAAATCACACTCGGGGATTTATTTTCTTTCCATAAACGCACCAATGATACTGATTAAACCAATCAGACTGATAATGAAAAATGCTTCATTGAGAAAATAAAAACAGGCTAAAGGTTAGATTTTCCCACCAAGATAGACACCCACTGGATGAGGAGATGGTAAAAAAAAGCATTCCCTCTGCCTCACTCTAAATACCAGAACATCTGATGAGTAATGATGCCTATTTTTCTTTCAATTTACGCGATATAGTAAAGTCAGCCAAGTGTGACACATCATTAAGTTAATTAGGCTAACTTAATTACAGTGTTTCACAGGTCAAGCGATGAAGCTTCTGATTGATGGCACAGCTTGTAAAGGTAATCTTCCTGTGAATTGCGAATGACATCGAAATGAACATTAGCTGCTACAAACCATCAAAAACAAAAGCCCAGCACTTAATGTACATTCACCTCATAAACACAATGAAGTGAAGAATGGCACTATGCTTAAACACGTAAGTGTCATATATACATAAACAGCATGGAAAGAACTTCAAATACAAACTGTTAGCTGAGTAGGAGTAGGCCTATGGCTGTAAAGGAAGTGGAGAAAATTGAACTTTTACATACTGTAATTTCAACAGTTGCAATCTTTTTGATGACTTAGTGCAGCTAAAGAAGTGCATCCCACACAAGTTCACAGTTGAGTACTTTAAACACTGCCTGGGCAACTTTAAGAGCTTTTGGCATTTCAAACCTTTTATCCAAATCTTCTGGTCTGATTCACCATGGAGCCCAGCATGCTAGGCAGCGCTGCAAGGGTGTAAATAAAGCCTTAAACAAGCACCCCTTGGCACGGTAACAGGCTTGAATTAAAGGCCATCCGTATATTACGGCAAGGCTGTCACTTTATTACTGAAATCAATTCAGTGAGGGCCTGGGGCGACAGCAGGAGGGATGTGGCCTTGGTCAGAGCGAGGTTTATCTAAGCTGAGCAGGCCGAGAGAAACACAGCGTCTATAATGAACTCAGCCTGTCTAATAAAGCCTTTTATTGCCCCTTTGCACAACAGAAACATGTCTGCAACGGCACCAACGTTCAGCTCCTCCACTTTCCTACGACGCTGTAAACCAGCAGCTCTTCTGTAATGACTACTGCTCTACAAACATCTCAACAATACAAGCAAATCCAGGGACAAATCATCATCAGAAAGATATTTTGTTATTAATCAGGACCACAGCCTCACAGAGAGACACAGATGGGAACAAAAGCACTTCTGTCTTAGGGTTTGTTTTCTTTGGCAGAAATTATTTCATTAACTTGGTTGTACATTTGTATTTGGTTTGGCCTGAGGCTCACAAACAGTATTCACAAAGTTCTGCTAAACTCCAGTCGCTCTAAAGTAAAATCTCCACAATACCAGAACCATTTCTTACATGTGTCTGGGAGACATTGGATGATCAATAAATCACAGTCCAAAAATGTAAGAGGTATATAAATGACCAGATATTGGCACTACCTACACCAAAAAACAATTATGCAACTTTAGCTACTCTTAAATAACTGTTCGGTTTTTGTTACATTCTTTCTCGTTCAGCATCTGATTTGAATGTCAGAGATCTCTGCAGTCCAAATGTACCAAACTAAAAAAGGAAACAAATGCCAATCAAGCCCACTCTCTATTATTGCTCACACAGTTACTTCAGTCACTTTCCATGTGTGCAAGTGAGTGCAACACCACAAATGCTTTGGAGGACAGACTGTCCAACTGCGTGGAAAGGCTGTGCCTATAGACAGCCTGACAGAGCTGCTAGTGTGGCTGGAGACTCTTAGTCTTGTTGTTTTATCTTGTTTTTTGCCTCAATGTCATGAGGTACTTTGACTTGTCAGGTATACAAACATTCACATCTGACTTTTCCTCCATTAGGAGTTTTCCATATCTGCTACAAATACTGAGCTGTTATCTCCATTTGTATGATTTATTTAATATGAAGTAATCAGGATCAGGACCTCACAGACAGATTTATAATTCAAGATGCCGCTGCTGTTGGCAGCACTGATACTTTTTCTGTTTTTGTTGATTTGTTCCATTTTTTCGGCTCCTCCTCGCCCATCACATTCACCAAGGAGGAACTTTTAAACATCATACAATCCAATGGTCAAACCCTCTCTGTTTTTCACTGAACCAGAAGGTTTATCAAGCTACTAGTTGGAGAAGCAGCAGATCTCTGTGGGATTTACAAGAGACACAGATGGGGAAGCGAAAAGGAGAACTCATGAGACTGAGACAGTGGGGAACCACGCTGCAGTCAATTCATCAGGAAAACCTCCGCTCTCTGGCCAATAAGATGGATGAACTGCTACTCTCTAACAGAGCTTTTGCAGGTCTGCTGCCCTGTGTTTAACTGAAACCTCGGTAAGGTCATCCCAGATACAACACTACATACATCTACGGAGCCTCCAACTCCTGGACTGCTACTGCTAACTACCACTGCTGCCATGCCTTTTTTTTGTAACCCTCTGAATTCAGTGCAGGAGTTTTCCTCATTTATGCTGATCCCTAATCTAAACCTAACATCCCACCTCAGGACTGTATCAGTGAGGCATTACAACATCTGGCTGAACAGGTAATTAAGATGGAGCATGAGCACCTAGACTCCCTACTCATTGTTCTTGGGACCTTTAACAGAGCAAAAATCAGCCATGACCTACCATAATACAGACAGCACATGAACTGTTTCAACAGGGATAGTAAGTCTCTGGACCCTTGCTACACCATACTAAAGGATGTCATCACTCTATCCCCCGTGCAGCTTTGGGCCAACCTCCTGTATGAAAGTCTGTGCTGATCAGCTAGACCCCTATCTTCACACAGCTAGATCACTGAAGCTGTTACTTCCTGCTTTAAAGGCTGCACAATCAGTCAGCAAGAAACCCTCTACTGCAGGATAAAAGACTACAGGTCCATCACCCTGACGTCTGTGGTCATGAACTCTTTTTCTATGAGAAACTGGTGTTGATGCACCTGAAAGACATCACAGGACCCCTGCTGGACCCCCTGCCAGACCTCCTGCTATTTGCCTACTGGGCATACAGTTCAGTGAATGAGACAGGTAACATGGGACTTCCATACATCATTGCAACACCTTGACTCCCCAGGGGAATATGCAAGAATCTCATTTGTGGACTTCAGCCAGGCGTTCAACACCAACATCCCAGAAGTGCTCTGCTTCAAACTCATCCAACTCACTGTGCCACCCTCTACCCGTCAGTGGATCACAAACTTCCTGTTAGACAGGAGGCAGCAGGAGAGGGTGGGGAAAATCACATCTAACACCAGGACCCTCAGCACTGGTGCCTCCCAGGATTGTGTTCTATCCCCTTTGCGCTTCTCTCTCTATGCGAATGACTAAACCAAAGGAGACCCATTTATGAAACTCTTGAAATCTGCAGACAACATAAAGATCACTGGCCTCTTCTGGGACTGTGATGACTCTGCATACAGATGGGAGGTTGAACAGCTGGCCTTCTGGTGGGGTCAGAACGACAAAGCTGAACATGGTCAAAACTGTGGAGATGACCATGGACTTCAGCAGCAGCAGTTTCTGGGATCCTTCCCAGCTACCTGGACCTAAAGTAGGTGTCATATAAACTCAAAATCAAAAAGATCCAGCAAAGGATGTACTTCCTACCACAGCCCAGGAAGTACAACCTGCCTAAGGAGCTGCTGATCCAGTTCTTCATTAAAATCCTCCAGTCTGTTCTCTGTTCATTCATCACCATCTGGTTTGGACCAGCCACCAAAGAGGACAGGAACAGACTCTAACAGAAAATCAGGCCTGCAGAGAAAATTGCTGGTGCCAACCTGCCCTGCGCTCAGGACTTATACAACTCCACAGAGTCACAAAATGGGCAGGGAACCTCACAGCAGATCCATCACACCCTAGTAACAACATGCTCCAACTTGTACCCTCAGTGCTACAGAACACTGTCCGCCAAAACAACCAGACACAAGAATAGTTTATTCCTGCAGGCCATCACTCTTGTGAAGAGTTAAATCAACATGCAGTGTCAATAACCACACCAAAACATTCTCTTACTACCAACAAATTTTCCAGTTTGAAACACCCAGTTTTTAACATGTACATATTATCATACACTGCCATTGCCAATTTCCCGGAGGGAACCTCGCAAAGGGATTAATAAAGTACTCTGTCTGTCTGTCTGTCCATTGTCAAGTCCCGCACACCATAAAGCGATAGACATGTATACATGCATACACTCCACATAATTATCCACTCCGTGAACACATGTTCATTCATAATTCATACTGTTTACAATTTAGAATACTTGACTTTACTTGACTATATATAAATAGACTTCTATTGTACATGTGTTTACAGCCTTGACAATTTTTTGCTCTTTATCATTCTTCACCTTTTTTTGTTCAGTATTTGTTCTTGTTTGTAGCTGTATGTCTATTCCAGTGTTGATGCAATGAAAAACCACAGAAAAATTCCTTGTATGTGTACACATACTTGGCTAATAAAGCTGATTTTGATTCTGATGATTTATTGCACCTAACCTCTCCTCAAGACAGCAGGCTTATCATCTCACCTTTGAATATGGCTATTTGGATATTGTTAGGTATTAGGTGTTAGGTATTAGCACTTTTGTCGGATTTGTCGGAACTCTTGTCAGACTTTTGTAGGATAGCACTACGACTAAGACATTAATATTTGAAACTCCACCAGTACAAATAATGCCCTGATCGTGTTTTACTTATTTCAAGCATCCTCGGGAATCCTATACAACACACAAACAGGGTGGCTTTCAAAGAAGACAATTACCCAGAACTGTGGTCAGCATCACATACTGTAAGATACTCTGTGCTGCTTCCTGTGTACCTCTTCACTCAGATGTCATACATCTTCCCTTCAGATAAGAGCAGTAGCTGCAGGGAGCTTTGACAAATCACTTCCTGTACCATTCTTTGTAGCAGACTGTCAGGCAGAGGAGTTGACCGCAAGCTATCTCTGCCAGCAGCTGAATCTCAGTCGCAACGATCAGGTAATATTCTGCACTTAATGCTGGCATTTAAGAAACATTCTCCCCCCACAGGCAAAAACGGTGCATGGCTTGGCATTTAAAAGCAGATAATAAAACTTTCCTTAAATACAGCTCTCATCTCAGAGTGCTTTTTAGATGCCCTTAGTAGAGTCAATTATCTCCCCACACTTGCTATTACTGAGACACTCTGAACACCTTGCGCCTTAAAAGGTCTGTACACCATGCTTTCTCAAAAATGTCACATTCTTAACTGCCTCTCAAAATGTACACCCTGCAATATTAGAAATGGCGTACACGTGTTGGCTTCTTTCATCCATTTGTTGCTTAAACATGCCTCCTCAATGTGCCGGATGAACTCAAATCGAATAGTGAAAATGCTTCAGAATCGGAAACTGTGCATCCTTCGCGTATATCTATGAGCTACTTTCCAAAGTAGAACATAAACAGACTGGTATAACCAGTGCTTTCAACAGGCTTACAGTTACTGAACACAACAGACACACTAATTTGTCACATCAACACAGCAAACGTTATTCTTCTGTCACCAGTGAAATGTCGTCCTGCTCTGGGGCAGACAGAGCCAAAGCCCAGAGGTTCTCCCATTTGATGTTAACAAGTAGGAGGCAGGAGGAGGAGGATGGGAGCAACATCATAGGGACACGATACTCCAGAGGGAACGACATATGAAAGTCTGAGAGATGGCAAAATCATGGAGACACAGAGTTGAGGGGAAAAGCCACAGAGGTATCAAAGTATAATGTGGCTAGAGTATATAGTTATGAATCAATAATTAAAGGGGGAATACAGTGTACAACAGGCTTTGTCTGACAGGAGAATTTGAATTTTACAGTAAATAGTACTTGATTGATATTGTCCACTCCAGAAAAAACAACAGCGTTGATTGATTATTCAAATACACACAAGTTTTCTCTGACAATCTTAAAAGCAAATGTTGAAGTGGTCAAGAAGTTTGGTCAGCCACATATCTGCCCTTGACAAAGACAACCACTGTTTGCTTCCTGTCAACATTAACTCAAACTTTCACTAAACTTCATCAAATAGTTACCTAAATTTAACCAAATGTTAACCACTGGTGGCAAATCAGAACGTGTGTAGGCATTGCTGGTTTTTACCAGACATAAGGATGGTTCAAATTAATTGTTGGGTTAGGATTACTGAGGGGGAGCTAGCAGCATACTGAGCCCGCTACAGTATTATTTTTTTCAAATTACAACTGACAACAATTTTTTTTCTTACAGTAACTAAGGTAATATGAAATCTAGCTGACCATGAGCTGATGAGGCAATGTCAAGGATTTATCACCATTTTTTGTTTGTTCATTCTGAGGACATAATAACTAATAAATAAGAAATGCTGTTGCGAGGAACACTGTTCACTGGAACCAGAATCGGAGGATATATATGTTTAGTAAAGACAGTGAACATAATTCACTAACTGAATGAAGTGAATTCCAATCAACAACAGAAAATAATGGACTGGAACTAACCCTAAATCCCTTTATGGATAAGAAGACAGATGTTTCCATCTGACACTGAAACATGCTGCCTGGACTAATGCTCATATTCTGACTTTCTTCATGTTGTTCATTTGTGTGAAAAGGACAGGTAAGCTGAAGTTGGAGCAAATGTATCTGTTAATTATTGTATTTAATATAGCAGCAAATGTTTATGTGTTCTGTGTATATACACATACTATTGAATGTAAAATCTTAAAGTGCATTACAAATTGCATTTGATCTTACAGATTATTTATACTGTATGGGGACAACTGAACATTAAATGAGAACCTCAACGTTTTTATTTTCTTGATAATTGAATGTTTGATTCCTGTGATTCAGCATTTTCACGATGGCTTTTATAATTAACTTCTTCCATGGCAGCATCAATCAACCCCCATTTTCCACATAGATGGAGCCTGGCCGGACAGACTACTAGCTTCTAGAGAAACGGAAATGGGGATACATTGATCAATTAGGTTGAGAGGCGGCTAAATGGCAACCTTTATTGCAGTATAATTTAATAAAAACAAGAAAACAACTAAACAAAAGAGCATGAAATAATTCAACAGGGGACGTCAGTTTACAGGAAAACTCCCAGTGGAGTCTTCCTGTAACCAAACAGTTGTATTCCCATTCAGGGCTTTTCACCAGAACCCATTATGTGTATCCTTGAGTTCTGACAAATGTGTTGCATGCATTTCCATCCTCATAAAACATTTACTAAGTCTGATTTGTTAAGTATTTTTACTTCTTTTGCTGGCACATTGCTATGTTTTTTGGCACCAACACAACTGACAACGGATGGAAAGGCATGAGATCGTATGTAAGAACATGTACACATTGCCCATATGATGCTGTATGTATATGGGCTCCAAGGCCATGGCCACTAGTGGTGGACAGGGTACCTTTAGTAAGTCCTGCGCTGCTGTTTTCTATGCTGTTTACGCATACACTTCAGCCTCAGTGAAAATTTTTGAATTCTGTTTGAGTTTAAATTCAATGTGTCCTTCCTTAAAATTGCATCTTACAGATGTGACCATGTGTCAGTGACCATCAGTGGTTCAATCTGCCTGTCCCTTTACAATGCTGTTACGTTTGTATTCCATGCAGAAAGTGGAAGCTCGTTAGCCTGGCTTGTTAATGTTAGTACTGATTCTAAGCAGTCATTACTTTTTTACGTACTATTTCAACACCTGCTGAGTTGCTGTCCAGCTCCTCAGCTCAGCACTGTGTTAGTCCTTCATTACAAAAAGGAAAGTGTCTAACTAACATTAGCTGTCTCTCTTTCAGGAGCCCAGCTTAGGTGATGGCAATAGACCAGGCTGTCAAAACACAGGTCGCACCATCTGTGACCTCGGCACTTGGTACAGTCCTGATCTCCTGACTGGTAGTAATTCAGTTGGTTCAACCAATGAAAAAGGAGCTACACATGGTTTATCTGTATCTGTAGCTAGCTAAATAGCTGATTGAGGCTATTTATTTGGGTTGACAACAAGGATGTCATCAATCAATCATCAATCAAATGACAGTACCAACTTTGTTGGTAACGCAGGAGGCACTACAACAAATGAACTACATTTATTTTGTTTTTCAATTTTTAATTTTCTTTAAAGATTTTTTTTTTATTAATTTTGACCAAATAAGTCCATAAGTCAAAATAAACAAATATAAAGATACTGATATATCAGCAAAATAGTCTCATGATGACAGATGTCAGTGCAGGTCATCCCTGCCCCCCCTGCCTTGTGGCTTTCGTTAAAGCACATACAGTACACACAGACACACACTCACCTTGGAGGAGGATGTGTCACACTCCTGGCAGATCCAGCCATATCCTGTCTGCTTGGGGGATTTCTTCAGCGGGGGGTCCAGACACCCGAAGTGATAGCAGAGCCGGCACTCGTCACACCTGAGGCACAGACAAGAAGGGCATGTGTTACTCCACACATAAATAAGGCCCCTGTCTTCCCACAATGATGAGGCCAGCTCGGGAGCTATGATGGATGACGACAAGGTAGCTAGTTGTCAGTCATGAGACTTTGTTAATGCATTCCAAAGTTGCTCTAATCACTCCACTCCCTTGACCTTACACAGTCATTGACTGTCCAATGGTTCATATCAGCGGCCAGATAAATACAGGCCTTGTTAGTGTCAGATAAATGTCTGTTGCTCTCCTAAACTTGGACTGATTCCTTGTCCCTTCTGAGGACAGACACTAAAAAATGTTAGAGAAAATATGCCCACAGAAGATGACTACAATGTTATGTCTAATCTTTATAATGGGTAAAAATAAATGTTACATAATAATAATAATAAAAAAAAAGTAATTAGACTGACAACACAATCAACAAGCAGATCTGGCAACTGCTGAAATAAGCCAGAAAATATTATCATAAACTGTCGAGTTTAAAGTAGACAGTCGATAGTAGTGTGGAACTTTAACAAATCACAAGCTGGAGCTACAATGCAAGCAGCCAATCATGCAAGTGGATCAGCACCGTGAACAAATCTTTATGTCATCAAAGTGTCTATACATTCACAGCAGAACCAATCAGAAGCCTTTCCTGGCCCGCACTATCAGTAAAAAAAAATCATTTCTATTGAGGATTTATCATCTAAAAAACATATATTAAAAGGATAGTTTGGTTAAAGGATAGTTTGGTTAAAACCTGAAGCACCTACAATTGAAGAATGGATTAAGATCACACAGGATATCTACATTTTGGAGAAGTTGTCATTTTCCCTTAAAGGTCAAATGGAATCTTTTGTCAGGATCTGGTCAAAACGGACAAAATACGTAAAACCCGTATTCTCTGTGAATTGAATTTGACTGTTATATGAAAGTATGATGAAAATATGATGTGTGTAAATATGCACACTTTCATGTGTTTTTTTCCTTACATGATAGGAAACAGAGCCCTTCCCCTCGCCCACTTGTTGTATTTGTTATATTTGTTTTGTTATTATACTAAAAACCTGGAACAGCAATTAACAATCTCACATAAACAATGGGATGTGGGCAATGCACTGTATCCAGAAGAGAATTTCTGTATTACTTGCTTTTCCAAATAAACAATAAATTTAAAAAAAAGGGAAAAAAAGGATAATTTCATATTTTTGGAAACATACTTATGCTCTTTCCTTCCAAAAATGAGACTACAATCAATCTCACATCTTAGTGTTAAGTACTACAATCAGGACATGGTTATAGCTTACCATAAAGCCTGGCTCTGTCCAAAGAAAAAAAAAAAATCAACATCTCTAAAGCTCAGTGATTCACAGTTTTGGTCTCTGTACAGGCATGATACCAAACCTGCCTACTTGATGACCAGACTGACTCAGGGAAGCTCTTACTGTTCCAACTCTTTCACCAAGAAATAGTTTCAGCCAGCCAGCAGTAAGTGCTGGACAGTATGAGTTGTAGAGGCATAATCAAGCCGAGGCTGATGGCAATGTTGCTTGTGTTGCAGGTATTTGGGCCATAAACCAAAGTACTGGACAAAATGAAACTTGAAAGAAGATGTGCTGATGGCGCTAGAGGAAAAATCAGGGTATCACAAAAGTGATTGCAATTCATCTTGAGAGGAACGTGAATGACTGGACCAAATTTCACGGTGATCCATCCAGCAGTTGTTGAAGTGGTGGGCCGACAGAAATTGGCATCCATAAAAAGATCATTTCAAAAGTTGTCTTACGGTAACCTTGGTTTTTAAAACACTGGAACAACTCTTCAGATAATAAGATCAATTCTACAGCACTACAGACTTATAAAGTATTTGGGAGAAGTGCTATTCTATCTTTCCACTCCTGAATTTCAGACTTGATGTATTTTTGAGAGGTGATTTGAACATTACCTGCAGCATCTTGGTGTGAAATAGCTATAAAATACACTTGTCATTATTGTCTCATTGCGTTTTTCTCCCTGTCTTCAAACCCCTCGTGCTTCTTTCCTCAGTAATGGAGACAAATAAAGAGGGTTCAGGTTGACCTCCCTGGCTGTTAAGCCCGTATCAGATTTTCATTGGAGAATGTGAATCTCCTTCATTGATTAGGACATAATTGGCTCTAATTGTGGAGTGTGTGTGTGTGTTTTCCTTGCAGGGGCTTGTTGAAGGGCAGTCAGCCTCATAAATGATTAAAAGAAATGTCTGCTCTTTGTGCTACAGTCACAGGCCTGGCTCAGATACACCCACGATTTTAATGTATTTATTGTGTGTCAAACACAGTATTGACTTCAGCTGTTAATTTGATTTGTTACGTAAATGTATCACTGTTTTTTATTTAAGCATCTTTTATTTACTGAGTTAAGAGGGACAAACTGTGAAAGGGAACATTATTATTAAAATGTTTAACTTTGAGTCTTTATACTATACAAAATTACTAAGATTATAGTATTTTAATATTCACTTTGGCCTCTGGTGGTTAGTGACAGTGAGATCTAGTTACAGTTTATAAAGCAGTTGGAGATTCCACAGGCTAGATTTGTGTCCAGCTTGTTAGGTATTACTCATTAGAACCACTATCTAGTTATTGTAGGTACCTTGCATTAGTCCCTGTTTTGTTTATCTTGTGCACATGCATGAGGACAATCATGTACATGTGCAATGCACAGTCCTTCCAATAGTGTCACAGTATTCCAATGATCAACCAGTGGCAGTAATACAGACAATCAGACAGGTTGGAAAGAAGCTATCAGTTTCTCCAAATGATGAACCACTTCATTTCTTTTAACTGAAATGAGCAAACCTGTAGTGTTGGCAACAATCCCTCATTATACAATAAGTACAAGAGTTAAAAGTTGAGAGTCTGTAAAATGTGTTGGAAGTTTACGACAGATAATAACTTTACATTGTGGCTTACATTTTTTTTCTTCCAAATACATTTGGCTGTTTTTGTTTCCAACCCATGTGGTTGACTAACTGTTAATGTTTCTCGCCCTGTCAGACAATATGATCCTAGGTGTCAGCAACAAACATAGTGACTTATCACTAGGAATGGCAGCCAAAAGACAAATACACAAACATACACCATCAGACCCAAGTTGCAATAAATCAGAATTATCCTATAAGCAACCTACAAAAGACAGTGGAGACACTATCGCCGTGTAGAGTGCGAAGAGCCAAACTATAATACAATGTTATGGATGGTAACCCTCTGGCACTGCACTGAGAAAAGCTGTGAAATAGGTCTAATAACATACCTGTAGTGTTTACACATTAAGCGTAGTAGATTTACTCAAATTAGAGTAGAAATTTAATTGGCATAGATAATTGGCATCTTATGAGTTGTAGGGGCATAAGCTAACAGCTGCTGCACATTAGCACAAATATGCCGAGGCAGGTGGATCTCTTTCTTACACACACACACACACCTACACATGTACTTACATACACACACACGGACGCACACATGCATGCACACACACACACAGCAAAGCATCTTGGATGGGCTGAGCAGGCATATCTGCCTAGGAAACGGTGGGAATTTAAAGTGCCCTCTGGCCACCTAGTGAATAGAAGACAAATGACCAAAGTGTGTGTGTGTGCTCCACTAATGAGCACGCTCCTTTTGTTGCACACAAACTGCCAATTGATTTCACATGAATCTCCAACTAAGGCGAAAAGGAAGGAGCAAACTCTTCAGTTTTGCTGCCGGAGACTCTTGAAGACCTTCCAAACTCGTGGGAGGGCTCGTTTTATTTAGCGAGTTTGTGACGACTGCACACATGCTTCCTTAATTACTTTACCTTAATGAACCTTTTTTAATGTTTGCGGTGTATCGTGGGGAAGATCTTCGTCTGCATCAGTGCTCACTGATGCAGACGCACAGCTTTCTGTGTGTGATAACGTGGTATTTAATCTTCATTTATCCATGGCAGGTGGGTTAAACTTGATCCTCTTTTTCAGCAAAATTGAGCTTTAAATTTGGACAGTTCCACACATTGACGCTCAGAGCTGACTAACACACCCACAGTCCACTGCTGTAAAGGCCTGACAACACTTACATTTAGACAAGAGTTTGTGACAGAAATAGATTGTATTCAGATTTTGATACTTTGATACAATGTTCGTATAAAAGAATGATACTTGATATCTCGGATCAACCTTTGAACAAACAGATCTGTCTCTGTAGAGATCTTTTCTATAATGTTGTCAGACATGTGAATATCAATGTGAGGCTCTCAGTGGCAAAACGTTTAGTGGATCTACATTGATGGTGTGCAATTGTTCCAAGGGATTGTTGTAATATTTACTAACTAATGTGCAAGCTAGCCAGCTGGTTAGCTGTGCTCTGAGATACAAAAGCTTGCCAATGTTAACATTAACAATAGCTGCTAACTTTACAGCAGCCCACTTGCAAAACATTTCTGAGCAGCATTATAAGCCAATTAACCGAGAAAGTATCATTTTGGCAAAAAAAACAGTCTTGATACTTCTGACAACGAGACGACATTACCATCCCTAGAATCATATTGACAAAGAGTCTAAAAAATAAAAGTGTAGTAACTAATGTTTTTGGCCACCAGGGGGCAGTGGGACCAAGCTGTGAACACAATATATCAACACGTTTTCAACAAGTTTAAGTGGTGAACATTTGCTTATTTGTTCACAAATTGTTGTTTATTTACACATCCAGCAGTTACAGAGCAATATTATCGTGTTTCTATGCGTTGTTAAATAAATATTCCTTACATCCACATGAGGCTTAAAGAGACGCACTCCTTCAGACATGTTTGCCTGGTTAAAATGTCTCAGAGCCTTATGCATACAGATGTAATGGCTATTGCTCACAGCTTGTCCCACCTTACTTCCATCTAGGGGGGTATCCTTTGTCCAAATTTGAATTTTCTACCAATGACAACTGCCAAGACAAACACAATGTCAATCATCAAAATATGCATTTAAAAGCTGATGTGTAACATCACAGACACATGGTCCAGTCTGTGTCTTCAGCCAGCATTAAGCTGGTTAGTGAGGAAACAGATGCTTCTGGCTGCTGTTTGATCCATAAAAGTCAAATATTTGCAGCTTTGGGCCCTTGGAGGATGTGAACTTAGACCCTCACCGGCTGATCTACGTAATGTAGCCAGTCTTCAGTCTCTTCACTGTCTGAGCCATCTGCTACCACCAGTCTATCTGCTCCCAATACTGCCCTTACGCACCCACCCACAGCAAGGTCCTTGATGTTATCAAAGCAATTTGGCCCTGCTTTAATCATTGGGAAAATTGAGCAGGCCCCCTCCCCCTCCCTGGTACTTTGGAAGCAGACAAAATCCAATCACTCATAAGAGAGGTTATTGATTGATGTAATCTTATTGGAGGTGAGGTGATGGAGGGGACATGATTGATTGCTTTTGTCTGCTACACGTGTTGCTCTCGGTTGGCGATTTGTGTCCACTTTCATCTGGTATTTAATCTTTGTGTGAAGTTCTTAGTTCTCCTCCTCCCCTCCGGTGTCACCCCGGGACCCGTCCTCGCCGAGTGGGGGCTGATGACCCACAGTTCTAAGCTGGCTTCGCTTGATCTCATCCACCTCTTCAAAATCGCTGTCACATTTCTGTCCAGGTCTCATAAAGAGTCAGCGCCATTACTCCAGGAACTGCAAAGAGCCTCCATTCATCCACATAGCCTACGGATATTTACGGACTTATCACTACAACTGAATTAAATCGCACTGATGAGGACAAACATCACACAATGTTAGACAGAGTCACTTGCATGTGTAAATGTGAACTCTGCAGCAAAATAATTTAAGCTAAGTGAACCATGTCTGAGATGATGAAATCAACAAATCTTACTGATTTGATGACTTGACTTTGACGTCTATGAGTGGGTTTTAACAGGAGTAGTAAGAACTCAGTAAAATGATTTCTGTAGAAATGTTTGTGCTGTATTGTGAATGATGATAACCTTATCTATCAAAAGCAGTTTGTATTTAGTTCATAACTGGACCAAGACATGACATCACAGAATTTTACATAGTCTGTTAAATAAGCCAATTTCAATGGTAATGTCTTTCATTAGTACAAAGCATGCTGTGCTTTGTAAATAGCACCAGAGACAACCAGCACAAAAGCAATTAAAAGAAGTCTATGCAACTCTTGCAAATGCAGCCCTAACCCTAACCCTGACCCACCCTTGTCACTGTGGGCACATGCGACAATAGGAAATACTCAAATGCAGCAAAACGGTAGCATGAGTTGATAAGAAATAAAAGTCAGCTAAACTGATAATCTCCATTAATTCCTTCATACGTCCCTCAGTGGGTCCCACAGTCTGCTAAAAACAAACCACTGCTCAGACCCAAACAAATGAAAGGTTCAATATGCTTGGACCAAAGTGTTTGTTAGACAGTCAAGAGTGTAACAGCCCTTGTCCCACTCCAAAAGGCATCAGCTCTCACGTTCTCCTTTCCTTATCAAAACCAAACCATAAGACGAAGACAATGATTAGAATCAAAAACACAAAAATGAAGCACTGAGTGAAATAAGCCTAATGATGAGACACAGAGCATGTAGGGTTATTGATGCTTGTTGCCTCCCAAATGCTTTGTATCCAGAGCCATGGGTCCATGTATTGACAGTGGGTTTGTGGTCTCGAAAACTTCTTTTCTCTCCGGCAGACCTGGTGCCTGAGCCCAAGTGACTGAAACAAGGCAGTGAATTTATCACAAGTGGGCAATGCAATTATCTTGGGAGTGGCCATGTGACAGAAATCAATATGACACAAAGCACTCAGCCATTGACTCTCATCCATGACAAAGTGCGCTGGTGTCTTTCCATAGAAAGGAGTGGATTATTGGACTTTGTGAGCCTCCTACTTTTTTGATTTACTGTTGGGTCACTGCAACATAATAAAAGAGCCATTGTTTTACAAGAGGGGGAAGTAATGAATGGACTGCTGAAGTCGCACCTATTGAGAAAGCCAAGTTAGAATGGCTGCCTTTATTAGCTCATCTGGCCACAACTCATTCACAGCTGGGATGGAAGCGATCTCTCCACAGCTCTCACCCAGTGCTTTGTATGTGTCTGTCGTTCCTCATATTTTCCAGCAGGGGGCGTCAGTGAACTGGGTACAACTCTGGAGATGATTTCAGCAGCAGGTCTCAGTCCTCACCTCTGCAGGACAAACAGGAGTCTTGTGGCTTCTGACCTGTCTAGAAACTTAAGTCTTCTCTACCAGTACCTCCCTACGTAAATTTCACTAGAGATACAAACAGCTTGTAGCACAGTGCAACTCCATTAAAACCAGTCTATGATGAGGTAATCAGTTGGGTCAGGAGGCAACACAGTGCAGTTAAAAGATAATAAGACAGAAACCAGTAAAGGAGAAGGAGAGGGGAGAGCGTGTACCTCAGGAAGCAGTTGAGTGCACCCACACTGTGGTGGGGTAAAGAGACAAGGGAAGAAGTTAAGGAGTAATAGATTTTAGCTGCTTGGCCACACTTCCCACACAGCGCTGGTCCCAGCTCTTGTGTTTTCTGTTTTAACAGGGGGGAAAAAGGGTGAAGTCAGCAAAAACAAAATGCCGCCATTAAATCATCTCCCCGGATCCGGTGTCAGAGCAGTAATGGGAAACGCACTCATCATCGGAAAGGTTACTGCTTTCCAGAATCTCCCTGCTAGCTTTTCTCTCTTTATCCCTCAGCCCCTCCCTTCCTGTGCCTCAGTCTCATCCCCTAACCAGAAACCAGCTGTAGTCGAACTGATCTCTGGTTTACCGGCTGCTGTTTGGTCCCCAAAGGCCCTGGGGTTGAGGATGAGGGATCGGGGCAGCTACAGTTCGCCACGGTGAGTTGGTTCCATCTCACGGTGATGCCACCATGTTTAAAACCGAAACGTCTCTCTTTCTGTCTGTCTCCCACAATTGTTTAAAGGACAAAGGCTGCCCATCCACCTGCAGAGAAAGTGCCTTTTGTTGCATCAGCAGCAAGTATCGGTTCCATATGTCAAAAACTGATCCACAGCAAAAAACAGGCAATTTGACAAAATTTGATTCGGCACAATGCACCTGCTGGAAATTTCCAAGGGCTTGAGTCTGTAGAGACAGTGTCTCCATTGAACTGTTGGTCCACCACAGAGGAATAACAACTTCATGTTTACACAAGTTCTTTAAGAACCAAACTGAAGGATCTTTATCAAAAGTGTGGTTATGTAAAGAAAAAAAAAATTCAGTCAAAATATCATACTTTTTGCCAAAAGCAAACATCAAGATATCAGCAATCAGCAGCTATAATAACATGTACAAACAGATTTCACAGTTTCTTTTAAAGTCTATGCTGATCAAACCTTGTCAGATAGTACGAGAATTCAGGAGATCAGTCTCGATCGACGTATGTGCACTGAGAAGCAACATTTCTTCAGAGCCCCCACCCCCCGCAACAAGAAGGCCACTTCCCAGGTGATAAATCACAGATGACAGAGGGCATTACACGCACAAACGGACCGCCGCTGCTGCACCTTTAGAACAATTAATTAGCTGGCTGACACTCATTTATCACTGCGGCAATAAGGTGAAAAAGTCAAGAGTTTATTAAAGCTCCGCTTAATTTTCAAGAGCCAGAGGCTGAGACACTTCACATACACAACAGCAGCAACATTCACATTCTTACTTTATACAGTATCACAGTAGTACAGTATACAGTACACAAGTAATCAGAAATATTCCCTTAAAAGCATGTCTGTAAACAAATGTTTGGCTATTAAAAGAAAATATGGTCACTTTAAGACAACATCACAAATTAGAGTTAAACTCTCTTCACAACAAAAGCTTATGATATATAATCAAGTTTGTAGGCACAAAAAAGACATTATGTTTGGCCTCTTCAATAAATACTGTACACATCGTCACACTACATAGCAACCTGGCATTCAAATTCTACAAGACTACATCACTTATGTTCTGTTTTAAATTACTGTAAAGATTTGAGTAAATAGATACAGCCATGCATTGTCGAACTGACACACAGTCTTTGAGACTGACTGAGCATGAGTGATGGGAACGGACTGGTCAAGAGTCAGCAAGTCATTCTGCACTGAGATCTCATCTCTAAAGACAAACAGTGTGGTGTTGTTTCTGGACACACTCCAGAGAGACAAAAAGCAGTAAACTGCATGGATTTGACCGCTCCCAAAAGCATGCATATATGGCCCTGGATAGGCAACAGAGTGACATATGAGGGCAGAATGTGACACTTGTCATGAGCCCTGACAGAGCAGCTAGCAGCTGTTGTTTTGACAGCACTGGCTATGGGCCACCAGGGACATGGAGACAAAGCTGGGCTTCTTTCTGAGGATGTGTCAGTTTAACTGTCACTTCAAGGTAAGGAGACAGAGGAAGACTTCTAAATGCCTTAAGACATTTGGACTAATACCCAAGTGTTATTACCGCTAACTACACTATTTTGTTTCTACTACAGTTTCTTTATGGTAGCATTACTTTAGCGCTACACTTGATACACAAGAAACAGTTGGTTTTTCTATACACAACACTCACTTCTCTTAATTCTGGCCCTCCATTTACTTAGAAAATACAACACAACACTCAAATCTGGAAAAGCCTAAGTCAGGTGCATCTGCAATGAACCAAATTTACACTAAAATGTTCAGGGTGATGGGTGGTAGATGAATTCAATAAATAAATAAACTGATAGGTACCAATCAGAAGTTGTATGGAGGGTAAAAAGTGCAGAGCACCAGCTTAGTACTAATGACAAGAATTCATATACATGTTGGATGCAGGAGAGCACCTAGAGGCATAGAGAGGATTTTTTACGGGATAGCATCCTAAGTCAGAAGATGCAAAAATCAACTAAGTGCAGCAGTTTTCTGCCTTTTAAAGCACTTTTTGCTGTGCTTTGGCACTGTAAGCAACAAGATCAAAACACCAAGAGTTTTCCACTCAATTCCTACAGAGGGAATCTTAGCTTCCATTTGAACACTCAAGTAACTTGCAAGCCTTAGACAAACCTATTACAACAGCCAGATTATAACGCAATCTTAATGATCCCATGGGCACTTGTTCTATTTAGAAAGCTGTTTCTTCATGGAAAACAGTGCATCTTCAGAGGTCTTCAGGTTCCAATAGTGGGTATACTGTTATCATCAAAAAACGGCTTGACTGATCAAATCAAATTGATTTCGACTTCGTAGCTCACAGATCCCTCCCTGTCTAACATCCTGTTTCTAATGGAATTTCATCATATTAAGAAAAATAATGACACAATTTCATGGGATCTTTAAAGATCTGAAACAACTTCATCCCTCATTTGGCTCTATGCTAAGCTCCTCAGTCATTCTCTACTTTGTGTTTAATGCTACCTAAGTAGCCCAAGAGAGGTGTTGTGGTTATTGCCAAAATGGTTTAATAAATGAATTGTATTAATGCATAACTTTTTCTTACTTGGTCAAAACTTAGTAGATGTAGACAATTGTGCATATGCAACTGCAGCCACAATTGGTCACAAAAATAATCAACCAAGTTACTCGTAGAGTGTAAAAGTAGGTAAAAATCCAATATTAACCAAAATAAACTGAGCAACACATTTTTGCTCCACGTTTTAGATTTGGACAGTTCCGCTCAATTTTCGTTAGACAGTTGTTGGTCCAGTGGTTGGGGGGCAGCATGACGGTCTCGTTCTTCAGCCTGACTCGAGCGCCATTCTTCAAATGCCTCAATTTGCCTCTCTCTGTCTCTAAGCCAACGGTCATCTGTCCCGAGTTTTTATGGGAGGTGAGGTGGCTGCCCCGGCTCTCACAACCTGTGCAATGCAAAGATAGAAAGAGTCAGGGCAGCACACCTCACACCCCGACCAGCAACCCTTATAACTTAAACACTGTCTCAAGAGCATGACATATAAAACACACTTTGGTATTCAAGTGTTGAGACTTTTCAATCTATTTCCACGATACTGCTCTTGCCACGAACATATTATGACTCTGAAAAAAACAGTACAAGATGTCACTGCAGAGATGGAAAAGAAAATAGACTAAAAGGGTAAACTTCTGAATAAAAGCTAGGATTAAAAAATGGTTTGGAGTCTCAAATAATAAGATGGCATAGACAAATAAAGGAGAGTTGCTGACAAAGAGTGGATAAAAATAACAGGGTTTGGTGAATGTTGACTTTACTTACGTCTTCAACATGCTGTATATTTTGATATATATAAGTCTCATTGTTACAATGACAGTCTTGTCATACTCAGCACTCTGCTGTTTTAAGTTTCTCTTTTTTTAAGAGAAAATGATTGCAAAATAATTCCAAGTGTTCCTACTTTGGTGTATTTTTCTATCGCTGTTGAGGGATAAAATAAACAAGTCACTGAAACGTAACACTTCTTGCATGTGTGTTAACTTAAAAGCCTAGCTAGAAAGATATTGATTTAGGGCTGCAATCATTATTTTCATCATTGATTAATCTGCTGATTATTTTCCTGATTTATCGATGCTTTGCTTATAATTCTTCAGCGAACAAAGTTTTCTAGAGCTGCATCTTTACAAAACATTGAACATTAAAAAAAATGATTTAAATGATCATACAATCATCAAAATAGTCTTTAGGTTTATTTTCTGCTCACTGACTAATTGCTAATGCTCTAAAACGATTATGTTCTTAAAGTGCTGGAAGGAAGTTTCATTAACAGTAGTTTAACAAGAGAAGAATGTTTGTAACAACAGAAAATTAAAGCAGGAGGAGATGTGAAGGGTGAAAGAAATGAGGGCTATGTCCAGTAAAAAGGATAAATCATGCTTTAAAACCTGTATAAATACCTGAATAAAAGCCTGTCTTGAATAAAACCCTCTGTCAAGGCTTCCTTTCGCTATCTTAGAATTTATGTTAAAACAACTGGTAGAGAGTAAAAAGGTGGGGAAGAGTGTCATGCTCAAATTGTTGAACTGTTTCAACATAATAATTCCCAAAGTCATAAAATAGTTCGTGTTACAATAAGTCAAGGACAGTTTTGGATGGACAATACAAAATTCATGAATTCACAGAATTCTGGTCAAATGAGAATGGAGAAAATTTTCATGTGAGAGATTTATCACATGACAATGTGCTGACACAGTGCCTGCTGTGATCTAGTTTATTTTCTCAAAGAATTCCAATGTCAAAGAAGAATCCTGGTTATTAGATGCCTGACAGTTGAAATCCCAAGAAAGGAGCAGAATAAATTATGCTATTCATTACACCTTAATGAACTGTGCAAATGTATGTGGCAGGTCAATATAGGGGGCCTATGGAGAAGATACCCTCAGCCCCCTTATTCTACAGAGCCCAGGCGGCCAGAGCCTAATGAAGACTGAACTTTAATCATCAGGAGGATATGGCTCCCTCACGAGACCGACCAACACACAGACACAGACACACACACCGAATGTGTAATAACCCCACCACCCCCCTGCTACCTCTCTGAGCCACACACACACACACACACACACACACAGACACAGACACACACACACACACACACACACACACACACACACACACCCTCCCTCACCTCACCTCACAAGGTTTTCGTTGTCGCCCGGTCCTTTGCAAGTTGTACACTCAGTCCTTGTGTCATCGGCTTTGGGTTTTTTCTGCAATGCAGACTGCCGTTGTCGACGCTCACGCGGCAGTGGTTCCTATGGAAACGTGTCTGATTAGAATCAAGAGATGTATGGGTACTTGTTGGTGGTTGGGATGTAAAAAGGAATGAAATGTTAAACTGGAGAGGGATGAGGAGTACACTAGAGCCATATTTAATATATAAATATTTAATATTTAATAAGTAATGATTACACCGATGTGGATTCTTCAACTGACATTTCTGGGCTTAAAGCAACTATGCATACAGTTTCTTATGTGATTATTGCATATTTGAGACTGTTTTGAATTTTGTTTATAGAAAAAAGACTATCCTAATAAGAATTACCACATTCTATGCATGTGATGCCTTCAGCATGTTCAGCTAAGTTTCCTGTTTTCAAATCTCCCAAGCAAGTAAAGGAAAAGTTCAACATTTTGGTTTTCTTTTGTGAGAAATAGATGAGAACAGAGATATTATTCTCATGCCTGAGTAGTAACTACAAAGCTGGAGTCCTGTTGTGATTAGGCTAGCTTAGCAAAAAGACTGGTACCAGATGGAAACAGCTAGCCTGATGCAGTCCAAAATTCAAAAATATACCAGCACACTAAATGGAACCAATTAACACATTGGACATTGTTTTGTTAATCTATACACAAACAGAAATGAAAACCAAAACAAAAATCAATTTGTGGTTTCAGGTTGAGCTATGTGTTGTAACCATTTCTTCTTATAAACACTGTGCAATGGCACACATTGCCAGATACATTCAAAGAGCACAGGTCCTACCAAACTACCAAGAAGATATCCAGAAGATGTAGTGTGATGATAAAAAATTCCACTCTGTCCACAGAGAACTGAGTGGACTTCTCCTAACCTTCCTGCTCACAAGACCTCTGGGCACCGACCCTCTGAGGTGCCAGTATCCCAGGCTCAGGATGATCCCTGGACTTCATCAAGGACTCATTTAGGGAGCAAATTAATAAAAGATCTGAGTTTGTAATGAAAAACTGAAGGTACCACTTGTAAGTAAAATGTAGTGTAAGTACTTGAGTAAAATTCAAAGTTTTGGCTCAATACGCTGATTTTCATGCAGGAACAGTAGAAACTAGTAGATTTCTACTGTTTCAATATTCATTAATCTGGAGAAGATACTGAAAGTGTGTTTGGACATAATTAGTAGGATTGGAATGTTATGATTCCTTTATCTGTGTAGTTTCACTGAGTTAATACCAAATTCTGGTCCCAATTTCCTGTGAACAGCTGCATTGAAAATATGTTTAATAAGAAAAATGTTGTTATGCTTTAATGACTTAAACCCCACTGAACATTATTAGGGAACAAGAAGACCTAAGATCTAACCTAAGATACTTGAATAAGCCCTGATGAAGGAAATGTGACCTTTTGTACAAAGCAGTTAAATTGGTCAATTCCACAAATTTGCTTTAATTTCAATGCTGACCAAGAAATATTGCAGGATCTTAAATATTTATTCTTCATTTTAAATGTCATAACTTCACTTTAACAACTTTCACTCCTCAAACTTGATGATTATTTCCATGTTGAGATTTTTCAGTGTGGTCTCAGAAAAATGACAAAATAAGATAATGAACTTGAATATGAATATGTCACAAGCATGTAAGGTAGAACAACAGCAGTAGTTTTCTGTAGTAGAATTAAGTGACAAACCTCAATTTTGTCTTCTCTGTCTTCACAGATGGGAACTCTCTTCCGCTTCTGCCCTCTGGTTCTCTGCAAAACATTAACATTTATCTTTTAAGCACTGGTCAATATCACAACACAAATTGTAAGTGAAATTTTAATTTTAATTCTACATTCCACTGAATGGGTTAAAAGCTTTCTGAGATCAGATCATGGGTGTAATTCCCTGCCTTTCTAGCTTCACTTTGACTCACTCACTTAAATCTCTGTCAACAGTGTTCTCCAACTGTCCAGCTGCCAAAATCCAGATGACAGAAGTTCTGAGTTGAGCAAAATATTGATACAGTCATCTTGGTTGGCTTCAATTACAACCCACTACTGTGTGCTCACAGCATTGGGCTGTGAGCAGCAGAGTCTGGACTTTTTTACCTGGGATTTTGCCTCTCAGGCAGGTTGCCTGTTGATTGGGGCTGTTGATAGCCTGAGAGAAGGTCTGTAAACGCTACTCATGCCAGAAAAAGGTACTTCCACATCCTCTATTTATTAGGTAAAAGAAGTACCTAAAATAATCTATAATTTGATTTGCATTTAATATTCTCCTAAAAAATTCAACATGTCAAGCCACAAGAAAGCAAAACTGGCTGATCATGCTCGGTCTCTACTAAGAGGCAAATTCTTTAAGAGTAATAACTACACTTTTCACAGTTCGCTGGTTTGGTAGTCATGTATGATTACTTCACCATACTGGTGGGGCAAGGCTTTGTTGGAACAACATGATGTCATCTGTTTCACTGCACAAATCAAAGCAGCAATTGAATCAGAATCGGATGTTATTGTGTTGTTTGCTGAGTTTTTTATTCTTTAACTCTTAACACTACGTATATTTAATCCCTAAACCTTAAATCAGATTGCTGTTTTTGAGTGTTTCACAGAAATAATTATTTGTAGCTAGGTTTTCAAGGGCTTTAATATTTTGCTAATTAAAAGCGCAAGAGTTGAACGTCAATTGCAGAGAAGTCAGTAAAGTACAGAGTCATTAGTAGTATAAACATGAAGGTAGTCTGACTCACAGCAATACCAGCTACCCACTTCCATAGCTAGTTATACTGTGGCACAAAATATAACTGGTGAACATACCAGGACTCCAATCACACTCTTCTATGGAAGCTAAACAATGCCAATAGACGTCTTGCAACACTTCCATCTACTGCACTGGTCTGAAGTGTGCTTTCTCCTTGCAGGAGATTGAACAGAGCATAAAAGGAAATAAAAATCAAACATCTCCTTGTTGCTAGCAAGCGAGTGTCAGAGCTGCTGCGGAGGGTTTAAAAGGGGAAGAAAAATCGACAACATATTTAAACAGATTGTGAAAACAATTCCATCTGTCGCCTTTGGCTCGCTACCACTCGCCAGATGGAGCACTTATCATTAAGAATGCTAACTGCAAAAATGCTGCCAATTGGCTCCAACAGACCTTCACTATTTCTCCTGCGACTGCATCACCAAACAAAAGGCCTGACATTATTTAGTTATTTCTGCATTAAAGTAGTGTCTGTTAAAGTAATCTGTAAAACCAGGGAGAGCAGAGTGCAGTTCTGTTGCTGGTTCAGCTAAAAACGCTCAGCCACACAGGCACAGCTAATCTCAGGCTCTGCTCAGGTGAGGAAATTAAAACTGCAGGCAGTTTATAAGTCCCAGGCAAAATCAATCTTTCAATTAAGTACATCAGTGCATCTTTAACAAGCCTGAATCTTTTCACACAGGATTACAGAAATTAACAGAGCATAGGAAGTGGTAGTAACTAGACATATTGACTTAATTCTCATTATTTCCAACTGATTAATGGCATATGTTCATATCGAAGGTTTAATGTTAGCACTGTGGTGGTAGGAGGCGGCAGTAAATCATGACCCATTAGGGGGAGCATTTTATCGCCACATTCAGACAGACTCTCAAACCCTGAATTTCCCCATAAACTTCCCCTTAATTTGCTTTCAGGTTTGAATTGTGATGCAATTCAGAATGTGTAAAATCGTTCATTCCCTTGTACATTTTCATGCATTGTTTTTAACAACATTGGAGGCAATTGGGATTATTTGAACTAAAGAACCTTAAATAGCAATTTGTTTAAACTTCTTTCATTTTCAGAATAATCTCCTTGTACTTTAATTTACCATTTCACAAAAAAACACCATCACTTAATTAGCACATTTATGAATGGCATCAAAGGACGAATCTGGTAGGGGGGAATAAAACCTGCTGACTGTGAGAATGTGAGAAATTATTAAAAATGATCCATGACAGGGGTAAATAAAACCCTGGTTGCATTTCCGTTATATACAACACATTGAGGAACATGTATGTGTGAATGTGATGCCTTGTGTGAAACTCAGTCTGAACAGAAGTGTGTTTGAAAGCAGGGCTGTGTAAAATCAGACAGAGTGTGCTATAAAGCGTTAATTTTACAGCTGTGACATTACAGATATGCTTACTAAAATCCAGCTCATAGGTTGACTTTAAAGGTTTTCCTCCAGTAGGCAGTACCCACTACAGGCCATTACAGCCACAAGACTCTCAGCTTCATCAAGGTGGCACTAGGCCATGTTAGCTCTTTTGGTCAAATATAAATGTGTGTATGTGTGCACACACGCTCCTTCCTGACCTACGAACTCCCCAACACACGCGCACACACACACACACACACTCTGCAGCCCCGGAGACCAGCAGGAGGTCGATTAGCCAGTCCTGATAAATTGAAACATGGCTTTAGAGAAGTGCCAGCGCTTAGGTGCCCTGGTAAAAGCATTAAAAATGCAAAGCAGGGCCCTTTTAGCGTCTGCCATTGCACGCCTTGCATTTGAAGATAAATGCTGCACTGAAGTGCCTCGCCCGAGTGGCTGTGGCTGCGAGAAAAATCAGAAAGCTGCTTAATCCCTGAGAGCTCCAGCAGGGTCCTCGGCACATGTCTGGGCCCAGGGTTTCCAAACCTGAACAGAAAAACACATTAACCCAGACTGCCACTGTGCTCCACCACTCTACTATTTTCGCTCTAAGACAGATAGAGTGCAGAGAGTGGAGAAGTGGCTGAGACACTCCTCCTTTTCTTTGTTCATTTCTCTATTTGTAACAGAGACTGTAGGCAGGAGTAGCTTCAGTGGAATTGACTCTGCCATGAGCATCCACAGTCACAAGAGGAAAGTTCCATCAAGTCCCAGGTGAGTGGCACTGGGTCACATATTGACAGTGGAAAAAGAAAAGGGAAGTAAAAGACAAGCCCAGCCCCCCTTTCTCACCACCAAGCTGTCAGATATCAATCTGGAGTGTTTCTTGAGGGAGCGGGGAGGCTGCTCTGTATCGCAGGATCAGAGCATGGTCGGGACAGATAAGTAGGATTCAGGGAGGGATGGAGAGAGGGTTCTGTTCCCTCTCACAGCTGACACAAAATGTTACACTACAAGCTGGCACAGTCTGCACACAGCGGAAGAAAAAAAAAATCGCAGGCAAACAACCAGAAGATTTAAGGCAATATCGACACCAAATTCACGCTGTTGTAGCCTAGATGGCTTTCAAAACTGTCCAGTTGCATGAATATCTACCTCTGTCACTGCTGCTGAACATCAGAACATTAATCTTAGTGGTTACTGAAAAAACAGATATACAATGGACATATCTATTGTTTATTTGTTGTCACACCATTATGTAATATTGAGTAATATTTTTGGACTTTGCCCAAGCCAGCCAACAGAACTCATTTTAATAATCATTTTTAAAAATAAAATCCTTATAAACAAATGTTAAGGATGTCCAATTAAATTTCTAATTATTACAAAAAAATCCATGCATGCAGACTGGAAAGAAATTAAATGAGAAATGAGCGGTGAAACCACAGAAAATTTAACGCAAGTATACATTTAAGAAACTATATGTTCCTCAAGTTGCTCAATAGACAGAAAAATCGTAAGTGAATGTCTGTTGTACTTTGGGCCTCACCTCTCTTTTCTGTATCTTGTTTTTCGTTATTTTTATGTGTTGTCTGTTTGCTTTTTTGGCATTTATTTGTCTTTATAAAAACACATTTAATTTTTAACCAATAAAAATGATTCAGAGAAAACCAGGAAAGGTCAGACAATTCCTGCTTATCCATGTTATCAGTACGTAGTTGAATAGCTTCGAGGGGAAAAGGGGGGGACCTTTCCTTTAACTTCTTATTAAACTGGACTGACATTTGACTGCATTTGTGCTAAATCCTTTTCTAGAGATTTTATCTAAATGACAATGCAAAAATTAATTGATCATTGTTTTCATAGAGCCATTCTAACTTAGAAAATCCACATCCCTTTGTGCAGTAGACACAGACATCAATGATTTAATTCTGAGGAGGCCTGAATGCTAACCTGACCAAGCTTTTAGCCTTGTAAGTCTCAGTTTGAGTTTTTGCTTTCTCATATTTCTATGAGCCTATTTTTTCAAAAAACCTTTAAACATGCTAGACTGCCCTGCAGAGACAATGCAAACCAAACTCAAAGTCTCAGTTTTTTCACAAGAATTTGAGAGGGTTTTTGGAGAGGGCAAAGACTGATTTTAAAATTTTCCCATAGTATGCCTTTTGTTTCGATTATTTCCCACCAAGCTCTTTCCATCCTGCTCTCATCTCTTGCCCATAATCAATGAAGTGATAACACAGGACAACAATCATTTTTTAGTTGATTTTTTTTTCTGTTAGAGTGGATGCATTTCTCCTCAGTTCCACCAAGAGCAAGTCCATATCTGTTTATTTTCCACTGGCTTTTGTATTCAGTCGCATTGCTTTCTTTAGTGAACGTGCTTTTGATTACAAAAGCTGATTCTGTGCACATGGGAACACACTATCACCTTTCTGAAACTTTAAGGAAAGCATGAGACTAATGAGAACTCAAGTTAATTATTTGTAATCCATACAGATAACTCATCTGTTACAGTCTAATTAGAGTGAAGAACAAGTTGAGCATGCAAACTTATCATTATTTCAAGCTGTAACAAGAAAAGTTTTGGTTTTCAGAATGAAATATATTTCTACTGATAAAATTTAACATTTCCAGTGTGTCAATACACACCGTGCCTCTCACTTGATGTTTTTTGGGCTCTGGTGACATCTCCTGTGGGATGAATTTGATTGGTCCCTTGATCTGCCTTCTGGACCTTTTGGTGCCATCAGGTAGCGTCTCCATGGCGAAATCAGCCTCATCGCTGCTGGCCTGGTCACACTCCGAGCATTGCCTGAGGAGAAGGAAGAGAGCTTCTCTCAATAAATGGTATTGATTTTATTATCACAGGCTCAAATCTTTAGTCTTTACTGTAAAAGAAAAACAGGTCTTCACAGCTTCTTCTGATCAAAAGGTGAAAAACATAGTGACACAATTGGGCTGAGTGAAAAAAAAAAAGAAAAAAAAAAAGAAAATCAGTACAGCATCATGTTGACTTCTTGATGATAAAGGACTGTTTTTGCCAATTCTAATGTTGCTAAATGCCAGCCAATTCTTAAAACTGTTCTTTGATATTGCTTGTCTTTAAAAGGGAATAAAAAATTGTATGACTTTTAATGGTGATGAGCAGCGATTCCAAAAACCTTGACAAAACCATTGTCCCAATTCCGAACTTTGGACATTGGACAGAGCCCCTGTTTAGCCCAGTTTCCAGTCACCACCTCCTGACCTGAACTGACCTGTACATAAGGCATAGACATGACACGGATATTCTTCTTCTCAATTCACTCTTGGGAAGAAAGCAAATAAGCCAATTTTCAAAAAAGACGATCTTGGAGGTTGTTATTTACACTCTCTCATAAAGAGGCTTAGAAATTCAAAATCTGAATCAAATCCTCCATTAATCCTCATCAATAATTATGTATCACAAATCTACAAGCATAATGTACAGCAGGTACACACAGAAAATCATTTGCATTAGTAAAATGCAATGTAATCCACGTAGCAACTACAATCGTTATCACAGATTTACTGTAAAGTGTTCCTGAACATATACTGTAATGATATCTAGTGGATTTCTTCCACCGAGCAGTACCAGGAACTAAACTCAGTATTTAGTTATCAATCCACAAACTTTAATCAATCAGATAGTTTCAATTTTCAAATAAATAAATAAACCAAGAGTGTCTTGGTTTCTTAAAATGGATGCTAAATGAAATACTATAGTTACAAACAAATTGCCTTACACTAACATGAACACGTCCTATATTGTAATACCAGGTGCTTCTCTTTATTTCTTTCATTTACTATAGAAAGAGAAAAAGCTTCTCTCTTTTCCACTAAGGGACAGAATATCTTAAAACTATCATTTGTGGGAAAACAGATGCACTAAATCTCCTCTCTAGATAAGGAACTGCAGTAGTTGAGTGAAGCGACTGTGACATTTCCACCATCTCAGCATCCGTCATCTGATAATCCTGCTGCCACCGACTGGCCTCAAATGTCAGGACTAATACGAATAAACAAACTATGGATCCTAATGTTTTACTGTTTCTGGCAGACAAAGAGTGAACATGAAAAGCAATCCCAGTTCATATTCACATAATGAAGATGTTTTATGATGTCAGTGTCAGCAATGATTGTCAAAGGTATTGATTTTTCTCAATCAGTTTCTATCAATTCTCTATTTAGGGAATAATGCATAACTAGTTTGCCATACATTTTATATCAAGATGGTATGAAGTAGAGTAGGACAGGGACAAAAAGGGGCAATATCCTAAACATTATCCCACATTATCTCTCACTGTAAGCTAAACAGGACCTGGTTCCAGATGTAAAAGTCTCATTGATTTTTCTCACAGATAATGTTGTATGACTCACAGTTGGAAAGAGCACTTCTGTGTCTTGGATCGTAACAGGAAAGCCTCCTGGTTAACTTATTAGTTCAAAAGATGAACAACTGAATTCAAAAATATCTGTTTGCTAAAAAGTAAAAAGTACAGGCCTGTGTTTTGGGCAAATACTTTGGGAGAGAAGTTAAATACCACTCACAAGGGGTCATTTCTGTATTAAGCATCCAATCACGGTTGTCAAGATTCTGTTACAAGTGCTGCTAATGGCAGGCAGGAACAAAGGATTATGGGAATGAAAAAAATGAAAACTTGAACTTCTATTGAATTCAGCTAACATCGTACCATGTTTTGTTTGTCACTACTCAGATTCCTGTCTCAGAATAGCTTCTCCTCCATAGCAATGAAAGCCAAGGATCATGAATATTGTAGTATTTAGATGTATCCGCCATGGCAAACTTAGAAAAAAACAGCTATCTCTGAAGTTAAGATGAAGTAATTATATTACATTAAATTCACTCAGCAGACACTTTTGTTGAAAGTGACTTACATTAAGAGCACTCAATCTATGCAGGAGCAAGAGCAAGATATTCAAAATTGGGAGTTTACCCTTTTAAATGAATACCTAAAAGCATGTTCAGTACTATAGTACAAGTGTATAAAGACATTCAATATTTTGGTTTACAAGATGAACGCAATTCTAAAATGCATCAAATGATGATGTTGATGCAAACGAACATGATGCAAACAGGAAATATTTCAGGTTGCTGTCTCACTGCAGAAAATATCACTGCTGCTGCTGATGACAATGCTAGTGAGGTTAGCTAACAAATTCTTGACTGATCACGGAAAAAAAAAAAACACTTTATGCAGCAAATACTCCACTGGTGCAATGAAGTCAATCAAGTGAAGTATTTTTTCCACAGTTTGGGAAAACTTACACGTATGCTGGTTAAATTCTATTAAGTGTTCAGTTGTAGAGTTGGTCCATTAGTAATACATAGGTTAAGTCCAATTCTTGTGTTAGGTCTATTACAGACTGATAGTTAAAACTTCATATTGTGTAAGGCATTTTGTTCTGATGACTGTATGTATACATGCATTCTTTATGATGTATGATGTTTGTATGATTGTTTTTAAAGGCTGACATGGATGAACTTGTAATACCTTCTGTAACGAGGTCAGGTGAAGCACGATTTTGCAATATTTCCAGGATACAAATTTATATGTATAGCTATCCTTTCATTTTCTCTCTTTTTAATTTTAATGTGTGGTGTTTTTTTATTACAACTACGTATGTTCTGTTACTGATATATGTGTCATCTAGTTAAAGAAGGTAAACATACAATGGTCCTTCTATCTGTCATGTTCCTCTCATATTCTCTGGACTGTCTTTCCTGTTGTTTTGAATCATGTTAGAAAGCAGGGTGGCATGTACAGTGGAGCCTCAGCAGCCAGCAGACAGTCAAGACTGACAGAGTACCACATTGATATGCGGGTGTTCCTTCGGAGAAATCTTGAACTGTGTAACCTTCACTAATGGCTCTCCAGCAGTCTGAGTTTGTGCCTGTTTCCTCAAGCTTACAATGATTCTGTGGCCTTACAGAGCTTACATTTTGTTGTACTTGTAACTTCTCAGCTACTGACATTGATTTACTTGACACGGTTTTCAATGGAGAGCTTTAAGGTTCCATGCTTTCATTAAATTTCATATGACCTTAAACAGGATCCTTCCCATGTATGGCTTCCACCTCCTCCCCACCCCCCTCATGCCTCCATCTCTCTCACCAGTAGCTGTTCTTGGTCTTTTTGGGCATGCGCGTTAGTGGTGGCTCCAGGCAGCCCAGGTGGTAATACAGCTTGCAGGTGTCACACAGCACTAGCAGATGTTGGTCCTGGTTCTTCTTACAGATGCCACAGCTACAGGAAAATGTTGAGAGAGACTGGTTATTGTTAGTTTTTGTTATGATTTTGAAAACTAAAAATGCTGGACCAGAGCATCGGTGATTTCTGCCCCTGGAATTTCATGATATATAAAACAACTGTTCATTGCATCCCTGGTTTCACTCTTTAATCTCACATTTTTACATTTTAATTTAACTTCGATCTTCAATCCTTCCTGTTCTTTCATTAGCATCTCTCTGGACACTGTGTGTTCACCTGTAGAGGATTGCTGGCAGGCTGGATGACTTCCCTGGGGTTCCTCCTTCCTTCTTGTTGGGCTTCCTCTCTTTAGGGGCTTTCAGAACAGCTGGGGTGTTTAGTTTCTGCCAAAACAAGGTCCACAAATATTTTCATGTTACAGCTATGAACAGCAACATCTCTTCCCAGTAACTGTGGGCCTGTTCCTCTTGGTAACCCACAGAACATGCCATGAACCAGTTTTCACATTGCTTCTTCTGAAGGAAGGCATTACAAGCAAAGCTGTTAACACTGAAGTTGATGGATTAAATCTTTTCTGGCATTATCAGTTTTATAGGTTTGAATTTGGATCAAGTAGCTCATTAAAAACAAGTTGGGCTGAATTTAGAAGGCTATAGCGGTTATTTCAATATGTCAGGTACATGTTTAATTAACATTTACGTAAATATAAGTATCAAATCAGACTCCTTATTGGGAGATACAAGAAATTAAAGAACTGAGATCAGGGACAAAAAACTTGATTGAGTAAGATGTTGGATATTTTACTGCTGACTTTTTTAAATTATATCTTCTAATGATGGGAGCACCCTCACAGGATTTCCATTTATCACCAGTAATGGGGTAGAGGCAGAAAATCTGACAAAATATTATTCTGTCATTTAGGTTATCTAAGCTTTTAAACTTGGTATCACAGATACAATGAAGCATGATTCTGTTATTGCGCAGCCATAAGGTTTGCTTCAAAATGACAAACTCATTTTGATGGATAATGAAGGAAAAACATCTCAGAGACAACTGGTACCTTTTTCCACTCAATAAATGTACAGAACAATGACAGTCCAGTAATAGCCCTTACACACTGGGCAGAAAACCCCACTGTTTGTCCAGTCGGGTTTAGGAAGTGTTCATGTTGTAAAAAGAGCAAACTCTCAAACATATTGTGCAGCCTAGTTGAATATTCTGTCTCTCAGCAAATTCAGTATAACCACACTCACTACACCCCAGAGAGAAAGTGTAATTGTAGGCTGATGTTGCTAGGGACAGAGTTTGACTTACCAACCTGTGGCACTTTATTGAACACCTACTTTGTGTTGGCTGAGAGTATAGACTGTCCAAATAAAGTGTTAGCCAAAGCAGAGCTCTAAAGTTCCCTCACAGCAGAGATGTGAGGAGAGGAGAAGGGAACCTGTTGTATGTGGCAGGTGAAAAGCAGCAGCAGACAGCCAGTTTATTCTCCCCTGCTTCTCAGGTGCATTGCTGCCACACGGGTTAATTAGAAAACTTATCTCGTAGGGGCCGCGTCTGTCACTAAACAGACAAGGTTTTCCCTGAGGAAGTTCTAATCTGGGCGCGTTTGCTCTGCCTGCAGGGCCGAGGGAGCGTCCCCGCAGGGAGGCCTGATAGATGGAGGTACAGGGTGACCAAAGCACAAGGGGCTGCCGGGGCTATCTCCTCAACCTGGACAACAGTCTGCCTGCATCCAACCACAAGCAAATGTCTGTACGGCTGATATGGAGCAGTTGCAAAATTGTTAACATGCTTTATCAGACAGATGAAGAAGTTTAGGTACAGATTATAAATATTGAATGGAACAGTCAGGTACACAGACAGGCTTCAAGCTGCCTGGCTTCCTGCCACCCTGCTCTGTTCTCAGGGGAAACTCATCAAAACATAACAGTGCAAGAGCAAACTGGGCACTTTCTGTTGCTGAGAGCATTTTTATTCAATACAGTAAAATAATGAAGATCAAGCTGCGGCACAAAACGCTGCTTGAGAACAGGCTCTGTAGGCTCCTTTATAACTATGTCTGTTACATGCTTCAGCTGTAAGACTCCACTGTTGCTGACACCTTTGGGCCCTTAAGCCCCTTCTATCAGAACTTCTCTGATACAATATCAGATTCTGGGAGGCTAAAATCTTTCTCTTACCACATGAGGATACATGTGGTTGGCAGCAAAAATGGCAGGCAATCTTAAAATCTGGACACATCCAAACAGGGCTGCAGTACTCGAATCTGGTTTTATTCTATTATCTTGCATTATCTCAGACTCAGAGGGTTTTGATTTGGAATTTTCTTGTTCTTGGCCGCAGGACTGGCCTACGACAGTATGTGGTCTCGACCAAATTCAGATGTATTTTTTTCCCGCTTTCTTGCTCAGTGATGGTCCCACCAGACAGCAGAGTAGCCAGCGCTCAACTGAATTCAATTTCTCCATCAAAATGTTTATGTCTAGTCAGCTACATTTACTCAACCTCCACCTTTGCCTGAGTGAAGTTCTATAATCACTGAAGCTAACCTATTTGCATATTTGCAACCTTTCCAGTCTCCAACAAACATTAGCCTCCACCAGATTCAACAACTGAATCCTCAGAGGACTAAGTTTTATAGGCCATCAGACAACAAACCTTTTGCTGAGTTGAATTTAGAGCTGAAATGATTAGTCAATAATCAACTAGTTTATACACACAAACACACACGCAAATATTTTCATCAACAAAAAAAAAAATATTTAGTTCACTAAACACAGATATTACCAGCTTCTCAAAACGTGAGAATTTGCAGCTTTTTACTGTTTTCTGTTATTATAGACTGAATATCTTAGGGTTTTGGACTGTTGGTCAGCAACAACTCTGGGAAATTATGAATTATTCATTTTCCTAATACTTCCTGAAATTCCTGATCATACAGTTTCATAATCACATTTTACTCAGCACAAAATTTTGGAGTTTCTTTGTACAGTGTAAAACCAGTCAGTGAACATGAAAATGAACATCTTTTTGGAAAAAAGCATATATCAGATAACAGTAGCAAAACTAACAATTCAACACTAATGACTCAGGTGCAAAATGATGTGAAGATAACATTAGTGCAGAAGGGTGTCTCAGCAAATACAATACAAACAAATGACCTGTTTTATTCAGTGATGGTTTTAGCCTCTTGTGATGGTCAGTGCCCTCAAAGCGTATTCAGTTCTGCATTGCGTCTGATGCTTGGACCCCGACATATCTACTTGCAAGTCTAGTAGGCAATTATTTTTCTGTTGATAGACACTACACTTGGATGACACTGTAACACTTATTTCTGTTAAAATATCTGCCGGCTAGTAGCTGTTTTAGCCTCATGGCATTTTATAGGGGTTGGTGGAAAATGTCTTCTGAGTGCTTTCTTGTGAAGTTGCCAGGAGTGCTAAACATCCAGGAGCATCAGGAACAAAAGCACTGACTGTGTACTGGAAGAGTAATGAGAGTCCCAGTTGGGGACATCAATAATTTCTGCAAATGCACAGGCAGGATGACAAATAGGAGATGAAAACGTGGCAGATAGATGACACAAAAGCATGCGGTGCTGTGACTGATGTTGCTACTTAAACCGTGCGTGTTCATAATTAGGTGATTTATGGCGGTCATTGCAGATTCACTGCCAGTTTTCCTTCTAGTCTCTGTCCATTCTGCTGCCTCACCACAGTATTAATATCATTTGACCATTTATCTACACGGCTCATACACTCAACTACCATACTTTTAATAAGCCTTTTTATGGATTTAACAGGTACTTATATACATAAACCTTAAAGGAGTGACTACACTGTTGGATAAAATATAATTTTTATTTTATTTTATGTATTTATTTTTTTTAATTTAGGTTAAAGGTCAGAGCTGCTTCCTCTAATCTTTGTGGACAAGACACTGATGATTGTTATGAGTAGGTAGAAATACTGACTATGAATATTATGCACAAAGAAATACAAACATCTGTACATGTACAGCAGGGCAGGGCGATATACCAAAAATTTACTAATACCGAAATTTATGACGATGACCAACGTCACTTTGCTCACGTCGGCATGTTCGGTATTTTAGAAAAAACAAATTAAAAGTCGTTTTTACATGTGCATTGGTATTACATGTACAGCGGTCGGTCGGTTTGGACCCCCCCCCCCCGCCAAATATTGACGGGTACTGATCGTCCAGTTATCCTTATCGAGGTGAGGTGCTCAATATTGTGATACTGATTTGAGGCCATATCGCCCAGCCCTAATATACAGTACAACATATTACAATATCCTTGCATTTGACCATCTTCAGAAAATACTCTATAATATAAACCTTCTTGCTTAGTTAGTAGCATAGCTCTTCAATCTTTACCTTGGAAAGTAGCAGTACAGTAGTTTTACAAAAACAAAACAAAAAAACCCTGCAAGATGACCTTGATAAGTATGTTGAAATAATGTTCTACTTTACCGATCATATTACAATTTGTTAAAATGACTGCATCAAAAGCTGGATATTATCCATGTTATACATAATATTCTATGTCATAGAATATCATATATCATAGGTTATTACTTTGACAAATACTGCATTTCCTTAGATATTTTTGCAACTGAAAGTTAATAAGTCATAATTTGTGCTGTAGATGGTGGTGGTAAACTGAAACGCTTTACAAACCAATTTGTCCGTTATTTTGTCTATTTCTGCAGGTACACCAGGAGCCAATTTTTTCACTCCAGCAGTAATTTGAGATCCCTGATCTAAAGCGAATAGCTTCAGTACCTTGGTTAATTGGTCCTGTTTGTCCTCAGTTGAATTGGTTCATTTGGTTTTGGTCCTATTAATTAATCTTTTTTTTTGGTCTCAGGTCCACTTATGTTACACTTGGTGGTGGCATGTCTGTGGAAGAGGTGACACCCTGACTTGAGCACATTCAATCTCTTCTATCAATTAGTTCAACAAAGCTGAACTGTAAAGAGGGGTTACATTATTGGATATATTTAGATTTAGAATGTTTTTATATTATTATAATACTATTGCTATTATAAATGATGTAGTTAAATCCTATAATACCAATGACTAATAGTACATAATTATGAATATCTGCAAATTTCACCCCTACTGCTGTGAGTAAAAAGGTTGGACTGTAGGTGTTTATAGAGAGTTGACAGTATTTAAGGGTAAGCTTTGGGCTAAATGTAACCTCTGCTGATGTTAGATTGTCTCTCCCACTTTGTTGTATGAGCCCAGTCTCAACTCATTATTTTAAAATGCTTCATGTTAGCTGCTACCTGCTGCTGCTTAACACTAGCTGCTAACTTGGATGCCAAAGGAAAATACAAGCTAGCTAGCTAGTTAGCTGATAAAATAAAAGAAGAGTTTAGTTATTATGTATATATGTATTGTGTCAAAGCAGCAGTAAATTGGCTGGGGGTTGTGACTAGCTGAGCGGCGAGGGGGCAGGGATTAATAATATAAATAACATATCATAATACTGAATTAAGTTGTAATAATTTCCTTAAATATTTAGCAAAGTCTTAGTTAATTATTATATTCTACTCAATTTAGCCGCATAATTATTCATTTCATATCTATTTACTCTACATTTAACACTTGTAACACAATATTTGTGTGCAAAAAGGCCAGTATATAAACCCCCACAATGCTTTTGTGCGTCTCAACTAAGAAAACTAAAGATCTCAGTCTATTTTTGTAGACAGCAGTTCACATTCATTGAATAAGCCAACAGCCATAGTGGCACATCTTGGCAATTGGTTGCCATAGGAACAAGAAGTGGGAGACAGCTTTTACCTCCCTACAGTCAGGTATGACTTCATGGCAAATGACAGATCAATCACTTAGTACAAAATGAAAGGATTTTTATAAACAGCAGGGTTATTACAGCCTGCAGTATCACCCCACTGTTGGTTATGTGGGTTGCTACTTGCAATCTGGATAACTCTTCATCACAAATCATTGCTCTGCTAAGAAGTAGAGATTTATAAAGAGCAGTCTGCCACAAACTTTCATAACATCTTATCTGTATGTGGAGAGCAGGATGGTTCTAGGAAAAAGCAGAAGGGGGAGACAGTGATGGTGGTGGTGGTACCTGGCCCAGAATGCCCCCCAGCAGAGTCCACATGGTTTGGCCTTCACTTCGCAGCTCTCCATTCACATTCAGCAGCTCTTCCAGAGATTCACAGAGCTGCAGGAGGGGAGAGGAGACAACATGAGGCAAGGACATCGTAGTTTCTGCCCTTGTTAGCACAGAACAAATACACACACACTCAGATATTTTAACACATACATATTAGTCTTTTGTACTCTATTTTGTTTTATATTATTATTTTATTTTATCATATATTATGTTTTATGTCCTACAGTTTTATTTGGTCTTTCAAGATACTGACATTCATTTGTAGAAAATTCTGAGAATAAGGTGGAATATATCCTACTTCACTGAAAGATTTGGGGGAGGGGGGAGGGGAGGACGGCTAGCCTGGTTCTGTTCAACTGATACCAACACAAATGTGTATTTCCTTTGGTTTAATCCGTACACCAACAGAAATGAAAAAGAAAAAAGAAAAAATTTGTTGTTTTCGGGGGAGTTATGTGCTGGAATTATTTCTTGTTGAACAACAGTTAAGTGAAGTGACTGTGCAGCTTCTCTTCTGTATTCCCCCTCTGCTTCCTGTCTTTATGCTAAGATAGGATAACCCTGTCCTGACTCCAGGTCTGTACTTAACACAAAGACAAATAACTGCGATAAGTCATATTCCCAGCCACAGTAGTGGGAAGGGTCACAGTTGGAGTGAAAACATGAGAGACAAAAACCAGGCCTTATAAATATTAGACTGTGCATAGCTTCATTTAAAATGGTGCAGGTGAACCTTGAACCAATTTTGCAGTCAGTGTAACTGTTTAATGTTAACACTTTACAACCTTGTGTCATGAGTAACCCTTGTACAGGGCTCCAGTATTATCTATCCATCAAAGCAGGACTCCTGATGACATTCCTCCACCGGCATTCTCTCCAAGGCCAAAGCCATGTAAGAGCAACTCAAGCAGTGCAATTAGCAACACACACTCCATTAATAACGCTTAACATGCACGGTAGAAGACTGAACGCAACATTAACTCTTATGACTTTTACTCTGCAGTTGTATTCCCTTCCTCATGTTGACAGACGGAGCGGCAGCCTCTTCACAGAGGTCACATGTTCGAGGAGAAATGGGAGAGAAGCATGCATGGGATTTAGTTTTTAATCACATAGCATAATAAGGCCATATCTAAGGTGGTGACATACAGTAGTTAAACAATGTAGAATATTACCAAATACCATTTGAAATTCATGAACTGATTTTGTTTTGTCTGGCAAATTTTCTCTCATTTAATTCTTTAACCTTAACTTTGTACTTCCAAATGAATACATAAAGCACCACTGCTGATGCTGACACTGTTACACAACAGAACAGTAGCTGAGCTAACTACAGCATGGCTCAAAGACCAACAAAACTACACATAATAAAGCTACAAGAGACTCAAATATATTAACCAACTACTTTTTCGATCTGTTTTTGTCTCCAGAGGCCTCATTCTCAACAGACTGACGTGTCAACTGTCAACATGAAGATAAGAATCTATATTTACGATTAAGGCTCATCCTACTTTAGCTGAATACATTTTTACCAAATAACACTAAAGGTCTGCAACCATGCTAGCAGCTCTGTGAGGCTGTTAGGCACATTTTTTTTCAGTTATTTAGTCAGAAATAATTTAAAACAAAGTGAAATGCTGACCACATGATGACAATTACTTTTCACCTGGGTGTCATGTTTCCATCACTGCCGATCAGATCTAGAGCCAACAAATACCTGTGACTACAGTAGAGTGATTTGACCTGGGAATGAATATGGATTGACCATTTCCCAATGAAGAGAAGAGGCACATTAGCAGGTTTTTTGTCCAGTGTGAAAGGGGTATCAGAGGAAACAGGGAGAGACATAGTCCTTTAAGGGTGAAGACAGCTGTGAATGTGCTAGTTAATATTTTAATAAATACAAGAATAAAAAAAACAATACATGATGAAATTATAGTGCTTGCTCCAAAAACTGTATTTATAGCTCAAAGTACAACTGCATAGAACTGCTAGCATGGATGTAGACTCTAGTCTTGAAAGAATTCCATTTTCACCCCGAATTCAACAGTACCATTTGGCTTATTTTTAATATTTCTCATCATTATATTTTATTTCTAACATCAAACCCCTTTTTAAAAAAACAAAATGGAAATAATAAATCTGAAACATAACCTGCCAATATTCTTTGGGAGACACATTTTCTTTAGCTTGTGGTGGTTGTAGACTACCTCCTCAAATCCTAAATGGCACAGCTGAGGAGATAGTTCTTCTTCATGTACTCATTTGTTTGTCTAATTCTTTGTGTTTTTCTGTCTAACAATCTTACCGCACAAATCTGTGCAAGCAGTCCACTTGTACATTTCATGAACCAGCCTGTATGAATTGTACTGCTCACCTTGTTGTACTCCACATGCAGTTTTTCTTGCTCGCTCTCCAGCTTGTCTTTTAAGTTCTTCTGTTCAGAGATGTTGTCCTGGATCTGGATCATTCGCATGTTCCGCTCTGAATATCAATGGGACAAAAATCAATAGCATGATCACAATCTATATACAGGAAAAAGCACATGAGAGAGTGTACTGATGGCAGATAGGCCCTCTGCTGCAGGCTAATGTAGTACGCTCTCAAGGTTACTGGCATGGTGTCTCACACATCTGGCATCACAATCATTTATTCTGAGAGAAAGTGTCTTTACACATAACATGCCTTTACACATAAGAGACATTAACTTAACCACCCTTTACAACTGTTAATGATATACATGGAGAGTATGGAGATAAATACTAAAATCCTTTTAGCTTAGTTTAAATTACTAGATTTAGAGATTGGAAGCCTCTTACAATAAGTTTTTAATGACGCTTTAGTTGAATATCTATAAATATAAGTGCATGGAGCAGAATACAACCATAAAAGTAGCTATTAGCAAACATACAGATAAGCATCACATTTTAGGCTCAGTGTCTCAGGCAGCTCTGGAGGAGGAGAATGGAGGAGGATAGGAAGGAAAAACAGTGCTACTAGTGTCAGTGCTGCCTTTTGAATATAGGCTGATTACATTAAAGAATTATTAAACTGTATATAAATTACAATACAAATTGTATTGCATGCTGTAGCTGCATGAGGATAGCATTTCAGCCCATGCTTCATTCTTTTTAAAAAAGCTCTACCTTTGTCTAAAAAAATAGAGGGGTTAGATAGTTCTAAGGTAGCACAAGCTTTCCCTAAGGAATTGGTTAGTGAAGGTGTGCTAATATGATATTTCATGAACATGAAAGTACTGCCTCGGATGTTAGTGGAAATGCTCTTCATTTAAGACAAGGTTGGGTGCCTCCATTATAAAACAATGTGGAAAACCATGTACTGTGTTTTTCATACCCACATACACCTCCTGGAAAGTAGAGGTCACTAATTGATGGAATAAAAAAATCATGCCAAGCTAAAACATGTCCTCTCCAGTATGCTGCACATAACATCAGCTAATAAGAACTCCCATTCCTTGTTCTTGGCAAAACCTGGCAGCTACATTACCCACAATGCAGCCCCACCACCTACAGTTAAGTCGCTCAGTTAAGTCAGTTGCTCTGACTTAATTAATGCAATATTTTACTTATCAGTTATCCACTTAAATAGTTCATTCATCTTTTCCCCAATCCATTTTTTCTACCAATGGCCCCTGGGGGCTCTGTGGGCTCCTGCTCTTAATACATCCTGTCTATTTATGGACATCTAAAGCATCAATTTCAGTCACTGAAAGAAAAGAGCTTCCAAAGCGTGCTCCTATTCTGGACCAATAACTCCCCATTGTTTCAGACGTGGAGGTGTCTCAACCCAGCATGGCACAAGAATAATTGGTAAGATGGAAGGAAAATGGTTAAAGGTTCTCAACTGATTTTGAAATTTAGATCACATAAATAGTTTCTTGAAATACATGAGCTGAAATGTTGTTATTTTAACTCGCAAATGCTTAATGTTTGTTTTTGCAAACTGTGAGAAAAAAAGGATGCTGCAGCAAGCAGAATATAAGTCTCCTCACCCAGGTAGTAGTTGACAAAGTCTGCCGTGAGGGCAGGCTGCTTGTGTTTCCTGCGTCCGTCCATGCTAGCGTTGGCATCAGACGTGTCCACAGGGAAAATGTCAGTGCTGATGCCCATCAGCTCCGCCTTCCTCATCAGCTTCCTGATGGCTGAGGCACTAGAGGTCAGAGGTCGTGGCAGCTTCTCCCGGGGCACCCACGCCTGAGGCCGAGTGTTCCTGGACAGCTCTGCTTTTGCCCTGTACTGCTGTAGGCGGGTAGTGATTCGGGCCTGCCGGTGGGACACACACATGTTCACATACTCCCACTTCTAACGTAATCAAACCATGAGGTAGTTGCCAGTGATTTTCGAACAATTTGTTTATCCAAATTGAAATCAAAAGGTATCATGTAACATTGTCTTCACCACTTGACTAAAGAAGCAGAAAAATGTGCTACCATTGGAATATTCTTCTCATCTTCTCTTATAAAGTCATACGGGCACTTTTGGATTTGCTACAAACAAACAATGTGAATTTCCCCACTGTGGGACGAATAAAGGTTTATCTTATCTTATCTTATCTTAAACACGCACATGGTCCGACATTTGACTGCTGCAGCCGAATTGAATGAAAGAATCTTACCTGGGCTTCAGGAGTAAGCTGTTTCTCTCTTTCCTGCAGAGAGACCTTACAGTAAGACTGTAAGGCTAGATAATTCTTCCTCTTCCACTTCCTGTCGAAGCGGTCTGCATGCTGTTTGCAGTACGCAAAAAATGGATCAGCAATATCCTGAGGAAACAAAAAACATGCATCTGTACAGCTGTAATAATCACTAAATAATGGAACACTTTTAATCTTTTACCACTTTTACTACACTGACATTTTACAACCTAGTCCCTTCCATTCCTCACTCTGTCACAGGAAGAGAAGTACAAAAATCAGAAACTTTTCCAGCTGCTGACCTTCTGAAACCATTTAAGTCTAACTTGTCACAGTGGATGCCATCAGCATTTTATCTTGTTGATAGAAGCCTTTTTGTACGATTGACTTGATTAATTAGTTTGCAGTGGGTAGATGCTCACATTGTGCAGAAGTAGAGGATGTATGGTGCATACATAAACTGTTCTGCAGAATGGATAGTGATTATTAATAACTTGTCTTTGTTTAAAAAAAACATATCACAAGCCATTCTGTACAACAATAATAATTATAAAAGTTTGGATTTTATATAATGTTATGTGTTACTCACAGGTATTGGCACTGACATAAACATATACTGAATCTTTGTGTCCTGTAATGTAAAGATATCCAGCACTGTCAATGACATGCCAGATAACAACCAACAGCAATAAAAAAGGTTGAAGGTAGAAGAATAGAAGTACAGCATAGAAAGTAATAATATTCATCTGATGGCTAGGTCACATCAGCGTTTAAAACTTTGAAATGACGGTGCTAACTCATAGTTAGCAAGCCAACGAGATTGGTGAGCTATTGTTGCTGATGCCCCGCTAGCATGTTCCCAGCTGGTTAGGTTATTTGCAGTTGAGTAGAAGATCACAAGATCAAATTTTATCTATTGTCCAAAAAAAAAGAAAAAAGAAAAAAAAAGACATATTTGAAATGTTTCGTTCTGCTTGAAGAGTCACTACAGGGTGTGAGAGAGGACCCAGTGTAGCCTGTTTTCATCATGCTGCCTGGCTCACAGGCTGCTAAAGCCACTGCCTGCTTAGGTCACTTAGGTTAAAATGTGTTCACTGTCTCTGTGAGCTGAAAAACAATTTTGTTTACATAGTCATACAAAGGAATAAATATCTTTGTGGATTTGTAACCCTGAAAGTCATATGTAAATCTATCAAACTTTCTGGGTGTGAAAGAAATTTTGCTATGAAGTCTTAAAACCGAGTTAAAGTGGTACTTTACGATGAACACAGATGAGCTGTGGGACAAAGCTCACAGTGCTGGTCTCTCCTTGTGTTTGTGCATATTATACGATCTGCATATTACTTCAACTTTGTTTGTCATTTGCACAGCTGCATAGCAGCATGGCACATAGCATTTTTTTCACTCCTTAGAAAAGTAAAGCAATAAAGTAATACTGTAATGTTGTGATTTGAATATCCAGGATTTTTCCTTACCTCCTCTGCTGCAGCCTCAGACAGGAGTCCCTCCCTCTGGGCACAGGTGACATGGAAATAAGAGCGACACATTCCTGCATCACAGCTAATGCACACACCGGTCCTGGCAAAGCGGGCGTCTTCACAAAAACTGCACTCCTACATGCAACAGGTATAACACAGACTTCAGGTTTTTGCTGTCACAAGGAGAAAGTATGCACTGGTGTCTGTTATCCCATCACAACATGGGTTGCTTTTTTTCATTTTACACACATTTGTGCCATGAGTTGTTCCAATGGTATGGTTGCAGAAGACATGTAAACAATGCATTTTATCTCACAAGTCACTGAAGGCATCACTTTCAGCAACACGGCACACATTGTGTGAAAAAAGAATGGAAAAATGTTATAGCATGTGCTCTGTTCTTCCCGAAAAGCCAGACCTGAAAAGGCCTTTTTGCTGGCATTCAAAATGTCCAGATTTACAGTATTATGGTGTTTTGCCAAAAACTGTCTGTCTGTGTCAAGTGATATGTCAACTGCTTTCACAACATTCACTTTTTCCACTTCAACTTCCATTTACTCTTACTATTTCTACATTTACTAACATATGAACTGCTGTCAATACCCATATATGAACTTGCACTTCAACTTATACTTGAACTGACACTAACTAACTACTTTCACATTCAGATGTTAAATGACGGTTCCAATGCTTTCATTTAATACACATCTAATGAACAAGATGTATTTCATGTGAAATAAATTTACTGGAATAACTGTGAGAGTAACTTATGCAGTACAGTTCATAATCTGGTCAGTAAGGCTACACTAATCAATAACTGTCTAAGATGTGGCTTCTGTAGGATTGTCACATGTCACTACTGGATATACTCATCACCGTTAACTGTTCTCAATATTTCTACTTCAACAGACATTTCAACAGTGTACACAACACAACTGTTCTTCCTTTTTAACTCAAAGCTTCTATTACAACTTTCAGCTCTAACACTTTTACTGACATGCAAAATTTACTGCTGTCAATGCTTGCATATCAACTAAGTCTGTTTGTGACACTTAAAAGTACAAACAACTATCTCCAGCACTTGCACTTCAACTGACATTTGACAACTAACAATTCCACAGCTTGCAGCTCTTATAGTGACATTTCAACTGCTTTTATCTTTTACTCACTTGACAGTTCGACTTCATCTCATTCTTTAAAGAAGAGTTCAACTACATTCACTGATTACATGTCGACTCCTTTTCAACTCCTTACACTTCAGCTGACACTTCAGAGTGCTTCAGCTTCAACCTCAACTCTCATACAACACCTTGCAAGCAAGAATTAACACCTTAAACCATTCTGTGAAAAGTTTGAAATGTTTCAAGTGGTTTCAGTGAATGTGAGTGTGCTAAATTTCCTTCAGAAAATGATGATCAAACATATTGTTTGGACAGCTATTCAGGATGCACTAATCAATGTGATGATGATGATGAATGATGTTCAAAAAGAACATATAAAAAGTGGCGATTGAGGATGTTAAACATGTCAGTAAAACCTAAATAAACATGAACAACCAAACCTGCATCAATAGGTAAAAAATAGTACTTGCCTTGGCCCCATATTTTGAATAATTCATCTCTGTGAGTGTCACTGGTCGTAGTTTATCAATGTCTCCAAATGCTACTCCAGGAACGTAAAGTGCACAAACCACATGCACCCATCTGAAAACGAGGAGGAAGAAATTCAAACTGGCTGTTGAAGTATTTGTTGAAGAAAAACAAACTACAGCACATTAGTATGCAAACCATGACCTGACAATGTTTCAAGATGAAAAATAGTTTTAAAAAGGTGACATTTAAAATGTATTGATTTCTGGTCACTGATTTCAAGGAACCCCATCCAATTGATTTAACTCTACTGTATGGCTGTAGTTATTTATTTTTGCATTTTAGTGTAGTGAATTACTGCAGACAATAAGAAACTTAATATCATGAAATTGGCTGCAGTGAGTTGCTCAGACACTTCAAAAAGAAATGGATTCATAGATTTATGTAGCCCCAGACTCTAGCTACAGTTTGGTGTGACACAATTTCAAATGCGGACTTTAGGGAAGAGAATCCGAAGTCCAATATAAAGATATCCATCTCTAGCAAGCAACAGCTTCACAGTTTAATTTGCTGTGTTTTTCATGCTCTAGTGAAGTAGTAAATTCGGGTGCAGCCTGGCTGAGGAGCACTATCAGCGATAACGTGGCTGAAGTCTCCACGCTTCACATAACACACTCTTTTCTCTCACTCCTTTTCTTCCTCTATCTCCTCTCTTCCCTCCATCTCCTTCTCTCACTCCTCTGCCAGTTCTCTCTCTCCTCCTTAATTCAACTTCCTCTTCCTTCCACTACTGAATATATGTAAAATGTAGCTTGTACATATATTGCCTTCAGCACTGCAACCAGCTAAGGTCATTAATGCGTTATTTGTTTCTGTACACGTTCCACTTGCTGCCTCTAGTAAATGGCAACTGACCACCAGGTCAATGTGCTACTCTATCCCACCTCCCGGCGTCCGTCTCTTTGAAGATGCCATCCTGGTTGGGGCACAGCTCACAGCTGGGAGTCACTCCGTTCTTGCAGGCATCACAGAACCAAGGCTCCGTTGAATTCTCTGATGCAGAGCTCATGATCGAGTCACTCTCACCATCAACACCGTAACATCCTGGCAACACAGAAAAAGATTGCCGAAATTGCAATATTAATTACATTGTTTATTAAAGGCAACTGTCATCCTATTGTCTATGTCACTGTATCTCAAAAACGGCAGTGGCATGGACATTATGGATTGTCACTGTCCTCCATGAAGCAGAGGAAACAGGCCTATGTACTGACTGTTAATAGCTTTCAGTGGCTACAGCTAAGAGAAACTCAAAATCAAATTTTTGGGGAATCTCAAATTATTCCAAAAAAATCTAGCATAAATACATCACATACAGGCAGAGAAATGTGCAATTTTTGACCACTTAGCTTGTGGTATCTTCAATATCTCAACTACACCCATCCCTATACAATTACATGTACTTCCAAAAATGTTTAATCCTATACAAAATAATATTTTAAACATTCCATTTAGGCTGCAATTTACAGTAATTAAAGGGCTACACCAACAATTAGTGTTCTTCTATACCAGGGGTTTTCAAAGTGTGGGATAGTGAGCCTCCCTAAAGAGAACTCAAAAGCATGCCGCCCCCCTTTACCCCCCCTAATTATTATTACTATTATTACTGTTATTGTTGCCGCTTTGTATGTTCCACACAGGCTTAAAAAAGGTTTTAAACAATAAATGCTATACACATTTTTATTTTTGTAAACATCTTAAACATGTTTGTATGTTCTTAAACATATTTTTAAAACATTTTAATCATCTTTATCTCTGTGTGTGTGGATAAATATCTTTTTTTAACAAATTCTAACATCTGTATGTTTTCAGCATCTTTTTAAAACACATTTTAACATCTTTATGTTTTTAATATTTTTAAAACACATTTTAACATCTTTATGTTTTAACATCTTTTTTTAAACACATTTTAGCATCTGTTTTTAACATACTTTAACAGAGTTTTTTAATATCTTTTTGAATACATTCAATTTAAGGCATCTTTGTGCAATTCCTCAAATCAGATAATAAACAGATCAACGTCAGTCAGATTTTTTTTTTTTGTCATAGCGGCTTGTCGTTAAACTTTGGTGCTTGGTTTCAATATGACACCAGAGTTTACATGGTCGCATACTGTCGTTAGCTAGCACCTCTTTGCAGATAACACACTGTGGCAGCGGAGCATCATCAGGACCAATACATGAAAAGCCAAACTTTAAATAATCAGGGTCATACTTCCTTCATTTTCTGCTCGCCCCAGACTCTGTGCCCTCTCTCACTTTCACTTGAGATACTAAAAATCGATCCATCTTGTCTCCTGTCAGATGTTTACTTTTTTTTCCTTTTCAGGTTTATTTTTTCACTCGCCGCGCCTCCCCTGAAGCCCTCTGGGACTCCCCAGGGGAGGCACGCCTCACACTTTGAAAACCACTGTTCTATACAATACCATTATAAAAACAATACTCGATATCTCTTTTGATATCATGGCATAATGCAAAATAAATCCTAAAAAAAATTCCCCACTGCTTCTCTGATGGCCTCCCTCCTCTCCGGATACACACCTAACTCTTTAATTTTGGTGAGTTTTAGTAAATGGAGTATGTTTTCTTTGACAAGAGTGATATAGCCACTGTTTCTGGTTAAACAAAAAAGATATTACTCTGTCACAAAAAGATCTATCTCTGTAGGAATCCTTTCTATAATGTTGTCTGACACTTAGATTAACAATCTGAGTCTCAATCTCAGCTTCTTATGCAAGCTTTCTGTTACTCTCCACTTAAAGAGGACCTACTGAAATGTATTGTCTCATGCCCAAGCAGAGATAACTCTGATGACATCTCTATGATATTAATAGGGCTATTTTATCGACAAAGTTCACTTAGTTGCTACATGACCCCAAATATATATTGACTACTTAACATGTTTGACCTCCTTAGCCCTGCTTCTCTCTGCATTTTTGAAAAGTCTTTGAAGTCAAATAATTGGAGCACAGGACCCCAAAAATGTTTTATGGTATTTAACTGTTTCATATGGCTTATGATATATCATTGTGCTCACTAAATTAATTGCTGGAATCAGTGAATGTAATGATATGGCTAAAATTGCGTTTAACAGGAAAAGAAGGGTCCAAAAACCAACAAGTCAATGGTTTATTTATAATTTAAAAACTATGTATTTGGAGGTAAAACTGACAATTAGTGCACCTAAATTGTTCGTGATAAGCCTTCATTTTTCAAGGAAGTGCAAACAACTATGGCAAGTACAGTAGGTCAAGTAGGAAACCGGTCTAAAAGGCTGACATGGGAGTTTGATTACGACCTGTCTGATTGTCTGACTGCTCATCATTCTCTGCACCATGAGACGTCTTTCAAACAATGTCAACTCATTCCAGATCTAAGCTCTCTGCAGGTAAGATGAACTTGGATGCAAGAAACATTCTGCTGTCTTGTGTACTGGCATTCTTCGAATGGATGACATAATCCATTAATCATCAAAACTGAATGGGAGGAGATGACTGCATAGACTTCCCTGCTGTTGTCATTCAAGAGCTTTTCTTGGTCAGCTACTGTAAAATTGAGGAAGAAAATAAAACCAATCAGCCTCTAGGGGAACACTAGTTATACTTGCTGACTGTACAGTTTTTGCTTTTAACATTCTGGCAACCAAGTAGAAGACAAAAAGTCAAAAATAGACCTGGTCTGCTCTGGTCCAAAGCTGTCAATCTACTATGACACTGCAGCACCACAAATTGAACCTTTGATAAAAATTAAAAAAAAATTAAAAAAAAATGAAGGCAGAAGAAGCCAAGCGAAACAATTTTAATGTTGTCCTCTTAATTCTCTGAGGTTGCCTAAACAATTACTTGGCTGATGTGGTTTCTATGGCAGCTATTACACCAGGCAGACGTGATCTTCACTACCAATGAGGGCAGCAATCAGCACTCTGCCTCCGTTGGGGAGATAACACTCTAACTCCTAATTCAGTCAACCAGCCTTCGGGCTTTTTGAGCAATGGAAAAGACTCACAAATCAAAAGCTCAATGTTCTGCATGCCTGTCACTGTGTGCCACGCTGGGGAGTCGGGCAGCCCATCGAAAGCAAACACTGGGGCAGATGGAGTTGTTTATTCAGCTCTACACTTTGTTTGGTAGGTGCATGTCCTTTTCTGATTGAGAAACCATTTGCTGTGTGTCATGGTGAATCACTAATTTTGAACTCTGCTCTTCAGGGTCTGGTGTGGTATATCTTCAGTTTTTATGGGCCACATTTTTTTCTTGAGATAAATGAACTGATTATTCCACTGGGGATATTAAAGTCACAGCTGGACTTCACCCTGACCTTTGAAACAGAAGAACTACTCAGAATCTAACAACCTTAGATTTGAGCCTAACTATGGCCTATTTCTACTTCCATTTCCTCCACAGTATGTGGCAAAGGCAGGAGACCAAGTCCTGCTAGCTCCAATATAGCTCCACTCAACGTTTATTTTCTTAAAGAAAGGTATTACTGGAATACCTCTGGCAACAGTTGGGCGCTTCATCTTCACTGATTGGGCTTTGAACCGTGGAACGGGGGATTGTGAACGACCACCATGCTGGTTTAACCGACTTATGGCTGAACCGTGGCACAAATCTTCGGTGTTCCTTTTGAACTGAGATACAAAGCTCAGACCGTTAAGCTACGGGTTGCTGGCTAATATGAGCTAAGCTGACAAAAAGTGATGACTACAGGATAGCTTCATAATCCCTGAAGGAAAGATTATCCTTGTCAGAAATTACGAGCTTGGCAGGAAAAAAAAAGAAAGGGCAAGGTAGAGTTGACTGAACCAAGAGAAGTACTTTTAACTGTACTGGCACTATTTGCTTGCCTTCAACAAAGGCTAACCAACTAAGTGTTGATGAACCCAGTAGTGAGAGTATAAAATTATGTGTGTATGAAGACATATAATAACGATAATGCAAGAAGGTTCCCATAGGTTACTTTTCCATGGGACAAAAAGAAAAGTGGAGAGCACCTCACACACACCTCACGTACACCTCACACAGCAACCTCCACCCATATAATCAAAACATTAAAAAAGGTGAATCTTTCATATTTTTTATCCCCCCAGTAGTATTGCAGACTTAGAGATTCTACGAAAAGGAGCACAGGAGTGGTTCTGGAGGGTTGTGTCGGAGAAACTTCTTAATAAGACACTTCATAGAAATCATTTACTGGGATATTTCAGCAGATCAATTAGTTTGGCGATTACTTATTTGCCAAAAGTCTTATTTTCACCAACTCTAATTGGAGAAAATTGACAAATTGTTCTTGAAATTTGTATTTGTTAGAAATCAATTTCATTATAACTGTTGCTAAAAAAATCAGTTTTTTAAATAGTCAAAACTGCTCATAAAAACAAAACATCTTAAAATAATATTTCAGTAAGATCTGCTTTGCTTTATGACAAATGGTATGACAACAGGATGGGAGAGTATTTTATCCCTCATCACAATGAGACAACACACAGGCGCGTGTAGAATAAACATACATCCCAGGGGAGACATTTCTCCCACTATTTTCCCACATTATACACTCCTGTGGCTATTTTGTCTAACTAGTGTCATATATAGTTTCTCTTGAATGCTAATGTTATTCTACATTTTTCTAGTTGGTAACAAATCCCATGTGCAGAGTTGAATTAACAATGAATGTATCCTACGAACAATTACTGTGTTGGCATCAAACCCTGATATAGCTTCCTCCTCTGTGCCATAGACAATAAATATTGACAAACACATTAGCACATAGTTGCTTTTGTCTTTTCATTGGATTTGTTGACAACAATAAAATTACATCAGACTTATACTTTTAGTATTGGGATAAAAATCTTAGTATTAAAAGATGACGGCATAAATGAGCTGAGCCCATTTGGGGAAATAATTCCATTTAGAGTACATTTCACTCACATTTGAGTCTAAAATTTGACATCTTACACATCATTTGATCAGAAAAGGATGAAAGCTTGATGGTGATGTAACATTCACCTCTTCTAAATTAACATATCATTGACAAGAGAAAATAAAACAAGGGACAGGGATGTACAGAATAGTGAATAAAAGAAAGCAGAGCTTAACTTCATATGAATATGTGAGGGAAAAAAAGGGCCTTCTTTGGCATTTACAGCCAAAGGCAAATAAAAGCAAAGGGAAGAGAGAATTTGTGGTATGGTAATGATGTCTGCCTGTATGACTGGCGAGAGTCTGATAATCAAAAGGCAGGCTGGTAAGAACAGGACTCCTCAATGTGCTCTGTGTAGATGCTTGCTTTGTGGACTCCTGCCCATTCCAGCTTTTGATCTCTCACCCGGGTCTTGTGTGCCTACCTTTCATGTCAGCCTCTCTTCTCATCTGAGAGGGAGTGATGGTGTCCGGACAGTGGTTCGAACGCAAGAACAAAGACAAGCAGTGAAGTCAAACAGCAAGACTGACTTGTCTGAGCTCCAGATACTGACAGCTCATCTCTCATCTCTGCCTCAAAGTCCCTCCTTGTTTGACCTCGTCTTAACCTTGAACCTGACAAAACCTTTAGGATCTCTGAGATGGCAAACATGTAATGAGCATAACTTTTCAGCAGAGGGGCATGATATTATCTCCAGGACTATCAGTTCTCTAGTGCACAAGTACAATTAAGTAATTATAGCTGTCAACATACTGATTCTTTAACATCAGACACAATTAGTTTCTTATTTTTCTGTTGATCCATTAATCAACAGAAAAAAACCATTTGTTATTATCTTCATAAAATTCATCCATTAGTCTACAGACCGTCAGAAAATAGTGAGCAATGGCCATTACAAATCACCAAGACAAGGTCTTCAAATTGCTTGTTTTCACTGGCCAACAGTCCAAACCCCAACTATATTGCTTTTTGACATCAGCTAGACAGTCCCATAGTGATCGCAGCACGCTAAAGTCAGTGGGATTCATTATAAGGTACAGCTGCATGTCATCAGTGTAAAACTAAAATGAGAAGCCACTGCACTGAATACAGTAATATTACCCGGTGGGAGTATATACTGAATAGCAAAAATAAAAAAGGGCCCAAATTTGACCCCTGGGGTAATTCAACCCAAATTTTTGCCAGTAAAGAGAGATGCTTTTCCATTTAAACACAGACTTGTCTTTTTTTCTAGGGAGATTTCAAGAATTCTAACCCAGTGTCTCACTCTGCCACTGAGAAGTTAATGGTCAATAATGTCAAATGCTGTTCATAATTCTGCAACACAAAAAGAGCCTGTGCCTCCATCTGCATTCATGAGTAAGTCATTACTCTTAAGAGGGTATTAATTAGGGATGCACCGAAAATTCGGCCACCGAAAATTTTCGGCCGAAACTGGCTCAAAAGTGCATTTTCGGTTTTCGGACTTTTGTCACCGAAACAACACGGCCGAAACAAGACGTTGTGATGACGAAGAAAAAACACGCCCGGGCGGTTGCCGCCTCTAGCCATCTTTAAAATGCGTGTGTAGCGCTATTTTATACAGTCTATGGTGTAGCGGCGCCAGTGTTTGTAACTAGGCAACCATGACAGCGCTTTTTGATTGGCAGAGAGCGCAGCGGGTCCTCTCGGGGTCCCCGGCATATGGCCCCCGGCACACAGATTTAGCTGGCCTTAATCTTTCCTGTGTTTTATTTAGTTCATTATTGTCACATTTAGTGTTGAAATGTGTTTGTGACAGACATGTGTATGGGACATTTATGAAATACGGGACAAATCGCGTCCCGTATTAGTTCAAAAGAGGACGCAACATTTAATTTTCAAATAAAGGACAATTCCGTATTTTTCGGGATGTTTGGCAACCCTACCGGCACGCGCACGTCTGGATAGTTGCCAACATGTCTGCGGTGTGGATGCATTTCATTATATCTGAGAAAGACCCACGGATAGCTAATAGCTAGTTTTAATGTCAGTGTTAATAAATATTTTCATAATTTTGCAATTGATTTATTCTTTGAAGCATTAATATTAATTTATGCAATTGCAATGCCTTGATTTTAGTGAGGTTAGTACACAGTCATAGCCACGAATGCAATAGTAATAATTGGCATAACAATTTATTTCGGTTTTCGGTTTTCGGCCTTGGTTTCTTCATTTTCGGTTTTCGGTTTCGGCCAAGAATTTTCATTTCGGTGCATCCCTAGTATTAATACAATGCAACCAGATGTTCCGGTTAGTATTGTTAGTTTAGATAAACCTCCACTGTCTCCCACAGTAAAAACCAGACTCCAGAGAGAAAGACAGTCAACACGGAAGCACAACCAACTCCAGCCAACAAGCAGCTCCACAAACACCAGAACAAACACGCTGAGAACATACCACAGATGTCTCGCACCATGATAGCACACAGCCAGCATCTAGCTTGAGGGCTTTAGCCTGACACTAATTCCTTAGTTGACCATTTAATAGTAAACAAAAAATGGGAGCGCAAAAAATGGACACTCTATTATCACAATTAATTAGCAAGCTATTTTATTTAACTAGTGTTTGCATGAAAAAATTATTCGAAAGGCAAAACATTTTTTTTAAAAAATCAGTGACTGAATGAGTTCCGTGTTTGTTGAGGTCAGACTCATCTTAGAGAGCAAAGTTCTGTTTTGACAATTTGTAAACTAATCTTAATTTGCTAACAGCAATCAGTTGTCACATTCCACATGTGATGAAATAACACATTATTGAAAGGGAAATAGCTTAAGGGTTGTACAAGCAAGGTAAAAACTTTAAAATAACAATATTAAAAGTAATAATTGTTACTAAAGTGCTTCAAAGGTTTTTGAATTGTTCACCAGCAACACCAGCTTTCCTTAATACTCAAGAATGGTATGATCTCACTTAACAAAATCTTTTTGAAAAATATCAGACTGACAGACAGACAGAGTACTTTATTATCATGAAGATAGTTGGTATGAATAGTATGGATATAGATAGATAGACAGATATAGATAGATAGATGTACTTTATTTGTCCCAAACAGGGAAAGATAGATAGAAGATAGAGGAGATATTATGAATTTGCATAATCATATTTTGGATACATTTATGGAAGCATAAAGGGTATGAGTGTACCTATCAGGAGTATTTCTGGTAATGTAATGTCTAGTTGTCCAAAAAATGGTGCAATGTTATTAGCTCATCACAATTAACTTTTTATTATTGTCTATCCAAGCATTTCCCCACCTTTCCATTCCAAGATGCATGCCCCAAGACTGACATGAAATTCATTTCTGATAAAACATGGCCTTATCAAAATTGTGCTTAGGGGATAGGACATACTTTCAATGCCAGGTCAAACTAGTCTGTCTCAGAATAGAGGTTCTTCCTAATCAAATAGCTTGATCTCAAGGTAGCAAGGTTACAGCTCAGCTCTCCTCAAAATAAATGCATGAAAAGGCCTGAATTTATTAATGCCAGCGACACCTCAGACCCCAGTGCAGTACTTCACTTAAATCACTGGATTAGAAATACACAATTCAAGAGCTGGAGGAAATGTAACTCCCCATCCAATACACTAAGACACTTTGTGAAACGAATTGCTGGAGTTTTCCTTGGGTGACACTACCAGGAGCTACTGCCCCTGACACCACAGCTCCCAGGTCACAGAGGTGCACAAACCCCTCCACCATATTAAGGTGGCTATTCCTGGTTCCATTTCTACATGTTCACATGATTGGTGACATTTAAGTTAATTTGTAGGCTTGCTGAAAATGGAATCCATTCTTTTCTAAATCTAATCATTGTGTAAACTATGATGAGTGATATCCTGGGAGACGAAATGCTGTGCTGTAAATCTCAGGGAGAAGGTCATATATCATGAGTATTTAACTTCTAATAGCACAACATATCTATCCATTTTGAAGTACACAGGAACTCAAAAGGTATGGCTAGAATTAAGTTCCATTTACTGCCCCAGAAAAAAGAAAAGCCATTCATGTCCTTGGAGAGGAAGATAGGAACTGGCCGCAAGTGCTGCTACTGCCTCTTCTCTCTCAAGCCTCCACTGCAAACCACTTAGTCTCCCTTCTGTGTCTTTTCAGGGAGATTAAACATGTCTCAAAGGAAGAAAATATCAACCAACCAAAGGAACAAGATAAATTTAAGACCTGCTCCTAATATCTCATGTCTGCTATGGAGAATTGGTGATTAGGACGTGTGCGTGTGTGTGCATGCATGTGTGTGTGTGTGTGTGCGTGCGTGCGTGCGTGCGCATTTGTGTGAGTTAAACTGTCTAGTCCCCCTTGCACCTCAAAGGTGTGGTGCTGCTTCAAAGCTAAACTCTGATACAGTTCAGCCAATCACAGTGATGTGGGACTGCGTCAGTGCAGGGCAAGTTGTCAGTTTGTGCGATGTTATGTTATGGATGAATGCAGGTGTGTATATGTGTTCATAAAGGAACACAGTAGGTGATTAATGTGCTATATAAACAAATTAACTCACTTGATCTTAACTATGTCAGAGGGAAAATCAATGTTGAGTCCATACAAGTGCAACCATTTGCCTTGGATCATATGGGTCACTGTGATAAAAGGTACAGTTTAAAGGGCACTGCAAACCAACGGCATATGATGAATTTCATGCATGAAAATTTTGTTTTCTATGTTTTCTATTTCAGGACCCACACAAGGAATGTTTATACACACACCACTGTCAAAAAGGAGCCCCCTTTATGTTTAATATTGACGTGAAGCATCAGATGATTTTTTTTCGCTGTGGCTACAAAGGCAGGCAACATGACATGTACTTGAAACTGTAATATGTGTTTAGTCTGATAATACTGATGCTACTCCATAGATGCACAGTAGTATAATGACAAGAATACAGAACAATATAGTCTCACAATGTAAGGTGTATTGATGAATGGGATAGCACAGCTTGAAAGGACTGAAACCATGCAACAAATATATGAGAGTGAGCAATTATTTGAGTGTGAAGCAGCTGCTGTACAAGGTGCTGAGAACGGACAGACTCTCATACACAGGAATGAGCAACCTGTCACTGATTTGGCTGACACATTGCCCTGGATGTGTTCGAACACCACTGGATCAGCTGTTGAGGCTCCCAAACCAGCCTTCCCTAATGGTGTGTCTTACTGGCACAGCACTGGCACTAGACACAAAACATCAATTCCAGCCCTGGGCTGACATCGTCTGTCACAAGGGCAAATCCAGCAAGAAATCAAAGAAGAGAGCACCAACACTCACCCCACTCTCATTGCAAAACAGATATGACCCACTGACTTGCAAGCTGTGATAATACCAATTATGCTGAACCCAGGGAAGCTAATCACACAACACCAGCATTAAGGAAGAGAAAAATCCAAGAAATAGCCCCAAAACTGTGGCTAGGCCAAAAGACATATTGCTAATTACCAGACACCATTCTGATTGGGGATTCCATAACCAAGCAAAGAACCAAAGACTGAAAATCTATGGTTGCCACATCTGTCAGGGTGCTAAAATGGCTGTTGCCAGTTATCCTCTCTCCCCATCCAAGTAACAGGTGCATTATTCTTCACACTCATTTTTTTACATTCTGTGAATAACAACTGGCTCTGAACCTGAAACTGAAGAACTTTGCTTGCTCCTGGAGAAACTGAGTGATTTTCATTTGCAATATATACTCATTTGAGGACCCATTCCAACCTTGGAGAAAGGAATCAAGCAGACTCCTTTCCCTGAATACATGGCTGACATCGGCATGCCTCATTCATTGGATAAAGTTTATAGACAATTTAAATATCTTTTGGAACTGTAAAGACCGCTTTAAGCCTGATGGGACACATCCAAGCATCGCTGGTTGCAGACTGCTCAGTGCCAAACTACATCATGCTTTTGGCATTCCATGCCGAAACAAGAATGCAAAAATAAGCACAAAGGCCACAGCTGTAGTCTGTATTGACTGAAAAAATACATGTGGAGTAGTCAGAACAGTCGGAACCTGTTTTATACAGTCTATGTTCTGAACCTGTTTTATACAGTCTGCGGTGTGAACCTGTTTTATACAGTCTATGGTCTGAACCTGTTTTATACAGTCTGTGGTCTGAACCTATTTTATACAGTCTATGGTCTGAACCTATTTTACACAGTCTGTGGTCTGAACCTGATTTATACAGTCTATGGTCGGAAGCAGACAAGGAGACAGAGAAAAACAGAGGCGGCATCTCCATTATCTGGAACTGGTTCAGTTTAAATACATCTGACACGGAGCCAACTTCAACAATATGGAAGATCTGCTGCCATGTTGTGACGCAAGAGGAAGAAATACAAGCAACTTCTTTCATCATTTAAAAAACATGCACAACCGTGAATATGAAGAAGCGACCCGGGCCAAAACAAGTCATCGTTTACTACAGCAACACCTTACAACAAGAGCAGTAAGTAGTATTAACTTTATTTACATAACTTCTTACAAAACATACAAAAACCTAATACTGTGATATAATATTGTCACTGCTGGAAGGGTGAAAAATACTGTGATATTAAGTTTAGTCCATATCACCCAAGCCTACTTCACAATAGGGTAGCTGGAATCAGCAAATGTCTTTTTCCTGCACTAAAAAAAAAATTAACTATTTTCGCACAAATTAATATTTTTGTCAAAATTAAAACACAATTTATTTTTTTTACTTTTTGTTTGTGGTGAATGCTGTGCTGACTGAGCAAAACTGGTGTACTGTCTAAACGTTTTCGGTCTTCTCTGTCTGTGTTAGTTTGTTTGGTGCTTTTAAATTAGTACAAGGGGAAATAATTTAATAAATGAAGTGATTGAAAATTAGAGGTGTCACACTGATCCATTTTGGACAGTCGGCCTTAACTACGGATGCTTGGGAGAGCTCCAATCCAAATGTGATGACTCAAAAAGTCGATGATCTTGTTTTCAAACAGTCATTCAGCTTGTAAAGAAAGGAAGGTAATTGACTCCTAAACCTGTGTTGAACAGTTCCTGATCTAATTATACAATTACAGAAGAAGGAAATTCAATTCATCTTAACATGTTACCTGATAATGTTTACGTCTACAAATTTCCTGACCCCTGTTAAATAACACTGTAACTACACAGGATGTGTCACATCAGCAGCATGTATGATCTCACATGAAACTTGTGATGCATGGGACTCTTCATATCAGAAAAGCACAGGTCCCTATACCTAAAATTTGTACAACCTCAGCTAATAGGTTATGAAAGTCAACAAACTATAATAATTCATAATAAAAGCGCTGAAATTGTGATGTAAAAAATATGAAACATTTTCAATTTAATTTTACAAAATAATTCCACAAAATATATCGATTCAAAACAATGCTGAATGTGGAGGCATGAACGGCTTAATTTTTATGAGCAGAGTGCAAAGGTGCTGATAGTTGATAGTTTTATTTGAGTGCTGTATGTTCACTTGTTGCAGCTGTCATGGCAGTTCCTAATCACATTTTCTGTGGCACATAACATAATGTGATGACGTCATCAATGTGAAGACACGAAAAACAAAAGGCTTAGCTTTCAGTTGCAAAAGAATGAATGCTCTTTCTCTGGTTTTTATTTTAGATCAGTTTCAGCAGGATTATAAAACAACTATCTCCTGCTCCTCCATGCACAATATTAGGGCCTCCTGGGCCTCCCAAATGGAATGTGACGATTGTTAATGTTATTAAATAAGCCTGTGCTTTTCCTATATGATGTGTCAAATCGTCTGCTGTGAAAAAGTTCTATCAAAGCTTCAGTGTGTTTGCCGTTAAATAGGTCATACAGCTTGTTGTCCAAATACAACGAAATGCAAAAGTGTTTCTACTAATACTATACCAAGTGGCTGCAGTCAAAGGCAGGACAAATAGCCTCCTACAGGCTGTATCCCACTGCCTCTCCAATCTCTCCAAAACACCATGTTTTTGCATGTCTTTGTAGTCTCAATGTCATGGGTCACAGGCACAGACTTCTTGGAGACATTTGCAATGTTATACTTCTCCACTGAGGGCCAATTAAAGGAATATCTTATCTTATCGTACATACGAAAAGGGATGGAAGTGGTTGGTGCGAAGCGTAAAAAGGAGAGAGCTTGAGAAAGACGTTAAAACCTTGCTTTCACTCCTCCACACACTTGGCCAATGGTTGGGTAAAATGAGCATGACTGTACGTTTTGGAAAGTTACAAAAATTGATTGCACAGTTTTTGCCTCTATTCAAATTACAAAGGCTGGTATGACGTAGAAGACAAGCATTTCATGTGAAGTATAGTGAGACCCTATAACTCTCTATGATGATGATGACCGCAACGATATCAGTCGTATTACCATTACCACTATAGTAACAAAAAAAAAAAAAAGAACCATGAAACAAGTATAGTGCAAACACCTTTTAACTTGTAGTGGTGGCAAAGTAAACATATAAAGTACAAAATGACTTATCTGGTAGAGTTTGTCTGCAATGATACACAGCCTGGGAGTATGTACTGCCAACTTTAAAGAAAAGTGAGGCCTCTAGCATGAACAAACTTGAAAGTTCACTTTTTTGTAGTTTATTTGATTTTTTTTTACCTGGGATACAAATGGTTGTTCTAAAGAGAGTATTTTTATGCAGTAGTCCAGACAAATAACTGGGTTGTTGCCTGGCTGTTTTTATGCATGAATCTTTTGCAGCTCTGCATACATCTACACACATATACTGGACGAACTCTGCAGCTTACCTTCATGCACGGTCACCCCACAGTTGTCACACTGGATAATCTCATCTGCATCCTCGCTGTTGTCGCCCAGACAAACGCAGCAGATGAGGATGTGTTGAGTGCTCCAGGTCTGGGACCGGTCCAGCAAGGCATCCTGGGGAATCAGGAAACAGACCCACAGTAAAGTCACTTATCCAATGTCCCCTCCCTCTGATCTGACCATAGATCCAGTAACTGGCAGTTAGTAAATCCCATACGCAATGCTCATGGACACTGTGTTAAGTCGATTACAACAAAGGCAGAAATTCTCCTGGAATCACTCTGATACCATCTAAACCTCTCATTGGATTATATGGTGACTTTGTGACTCATATTGTTGTTTTGTATTATGAGGAGCCATAAAAAGCCTATGTGCAGACCAAATACCTAATTCATTTGCAGTGATTTGAACAACTAGGACAAGGTGGAAGACTCCATGTGAAAGGAAAAATAAAACTTTCTTCCTTTGGAGCTACCATCGGTATTGAATAAAGTGTTACCAATGTTGAATAAAGACTATACCATTTAATACATCTGAACTAGCACGCAATTTCTTCTATTGAATTGGAACATAGTATGTATGTGGTCTAATCCTTCTCTACACTATCGTAACTACCAATGTCATATTCATTTGCATTGCCTCTGCTGTCCCACAAGCTAACATTACTGGAGGGCATGGCATTGCATCTTAAAAAGTCAGGAAACAGCTTCAGCTTTTTCAACAATGCATTCATAGAGGTGAATCTAAAATGCTGCCTGACATGACACAAGTAATTGGTTATCAAACTCAGGACAGCATGATACAATGTTTCAGCATCAACATTGCGACAAATTAATTCAAACATGTCATGCTATAACTTTTTGTTGTTTGACACAAAAGGAAAACTCACAAGGTTCTTATTTTCCATGATTAATTTTCAAGAAAAGTTGGTCTGTTTACCCGTTCTCTATCCACTTGTCCATACCGCTGTCTGAGTCACACACATCAAACTAAAAGTTTAACTGTCCAAACTGATTTCTAAAGTGGTGGCAGGGGGCTGAATCAAGTGTAATAGAATTAGAGGGGAGGTTTTGATTTGTTTAAAGAGGACTACACAAAGATGAAAATTGGGATTGCTAATAGTATATCTGTATATGAATAACACACCATGTGTATTTGGTGACATTTCCTGTATTTTGTCGTATTCCTATAAATATATATATATATGACAGGAAAAATTATATTAGAATGTCATTTAATTTAACATTGTGCAGCCCTGATAAAAATAGATGCCGATGAATTTTCTGTCTGAAGACTAATCACTTAATGACTAATCGTTACAGCTCTAATAAGGAGGCATTAGCTAGTAATCGAATGTGGGCAGCAGTTGAAAATCCATGACTCTTTTTATGCCATGTCCCCTCTGTCTCGCTGCCTGTTTGCACACAGCTTGGCTGAGTTCTTCCACACACACAGGGTAGAAAGCAGCCTAACTTCAAAACAGAGTCCACAGTGGAGGGAATGGAACCAACTTTGGGAAATGTTTTACTGAAGTCAAGGACACCAATGTCCACTGCTTATTATTCATACATTAACCAAAAGAGAAACAGTATGATCAATTTATCAAACACTTGTTGAACAAGCAGAACACAAACTTGCAGAAATGCGACTTCAGCCACTCAGCCCGCAATAACCTGCTGCCACCTCTTAATGTGCACCTCTTTGTTTTACTCAGCCATAGAGATCTCATTATGCTAAAGTGCCCAAAGTGAACTAATTTTATCCTCTAAAGCTTTGCTGACAAAAATAAAGCTAACCTGACATTGGTAACATGACATCAACTATTTGAAAGCAGTTTAGACAGTGACAAAGTACAGATTAAGACAGCTCTAAATAAAGCTATGTTTGCACAGTTAAATGTTTGGTATTTTATGATTTGTGTGAATAAATTATTGTCTAAAGTTGATCTAAACTATTGAACTCTACAGTTTCTTTAGGCATTATTCATTAAATGGCAGCATTATTAAATAATACACTGTGATAAATATTGCTATTAATCAACATGGAAAAAAATATGATTTTGATGATTTTATTTGTCATATTCCTCAGCCCTCCTTGAAAATAAGATGAGTTAATTACTATATGCCACAAAATTGTTTGCATAAAAAGAAAGCCAAAGGCATTCTGAGTGGTAAAAGCACAGATGGGGTGCCATCATGGAACCAAAAGATATAAAATGCTAATTTCTCTCTTTTGGGGACTGATTCTCAAAAGACAGCACATAAAATATGTGCAGACAGGTGACAAATTAAAGGATAAACCTGAATAAATACGTGGAGAAACTTAACAAATTCAGATGCTTAGACACAGGTGCACTGCATGGTAAAATTAAGCATTTAGCATTCAATCATACTCTGTGGCATGTATAAAAATGCTGAGCATGCCCAGTTGATTCTGGTTTTGTTTCATTAAGGCACAAGGAAAAGGTGTAACTGGCTTTGAAAGAGGTTCGTTGTCGGGGCATGGATGGCAAGAGCTTGCAAATAAAGTGGCATCTGCATGTACAACCTTGATTTCAAAAGGACACTGCGTAAAACATATATAAAATAGAATTATAATTTGCCAAACCTTTCTGAAATATACACAGTTGAAAACAGAACAAAGACAACCTCCTAATCCCAACTGATTTTTGCCTGCTTGAATGATTCTGCTTACGCTGAATTTGACGCCAGCAATATGTTTCAAACAAGTTCGGAGAGGAATCTCGAAGGGCTCAGTTGTTCACGAGGAAGGATGGGGCAAGGTTCATCATGTTGTGAAATTCATGACTGCCTAAAAGTATATTACTAGATACACAAAACTGTTGTCGATAAACACATTTTGCAAAAGGTTTTACACATCGTACCATAGTTTTTTGGAATCCAGGAAGTAGATTCTTGGGATAAACATTAGTAAATAAAGTCGGAAATCATGGTCAACGGTGCACATTTGATGAACGTGATGCTCATGCATTCATTAGAAAAATACAAGAGCAACTCTTCCTCAGGTGACTGAGGATGTCAGTACAGGAAGTGATCAGACTGTGTCAACCTGATATTCTGTCCATAATTACATAGAGTGCCCCTCATCAGAGATGAATACACATTTGAGAGTTCAGTTGTACAAAAACTAAAGGCACTGGTCTACACAGATGTGGAATAAGTGATATGGTCCGATGACTGACCCTTGATCATATTCTCAAGAGAGTGGGAGAGTGCATGTGGTATACACCAAGAGAATGGTACAGGCTTGAATGCTTGAGCTCGCCATGAGGGGGTCCAGGCTCTGTTATGCTCTTTTGTTGACATGGTTTGTCCCCTTAGAGGGAAGGGTCACTGCAATTCAATACAAATTTGTTCTCAGTGATCACCTTTACCCTATGATGGAGTAGTCTCTCAGGATGGCGATGCTGCCGTCCATAGAGCGTGAGGGTCACTGAGTGGTTTGATAAGTATGAACATGATGCAAATCATATGCTATGGCCTTCATACTCACCAGATCTCAACTTAACGTAACACTTATGGGAGACTTTGGAACAACATGTTAGACTGTGCTCTTCACCACCATCATTAAAGCACCAAATGAGGGACCATCTTTGAGAAAAACGGTGTTCGATCACTTCATAACAGTTCCAGAGACATGTAGAATCAACAACAGAATCATCAGGACACACTGATGATGTGGCTGCATGCCTTGGCCCAACGCCTTACTGAGACACTTCATGCTGTTTTTTCTTTTAATTTGTCAGCCATGTGTATGTAGCAAAACAAACAAACAAATAGAGAACATGTCATTTAATTTCAGTTGGACTGGAGCAGGAGTTGCACTTACCTCATTGCCCTTTCCCTGAGACATGCTGTCATTAGTCAGCTCTTCATCAAAAGCACTGGTGCTCTTAGGCTTCTTCTTGGCCTTCTTTAGTTCTTTGTCACTATCACTGCTACTGTTGTTGTTGTCATCACCACCTTCCTTGTCATCATCGTCATCATCGTCATCATCGTCGTCGTCGTCGTCGTCGTCATCATCGTCGTCGTCATTATCGTCATCATCACTAGCACTGCCACCTTCTGCTTCCTCTGTCCCTCCTTTCACAGTTGCTGCTTTGCCTTTCTTCTTCCCTGCTGTGGGTCTCCAGTCATTATCATCCTCGCTGTCGTAGTCATCCATCTCATTCAGTTCCTCCATGGTGGTAAAGTCCAGCAGAGGTCGGTTCCTGCGGAAATTCCATTTTTTGGGCTCAGCCTGAGACTCTTCTGTGTTCACACTGCCAGGCCCTGAAGTTGAGGTAGACTCAGTGCCAGCAGCTGCAGTAGATTCAGGCTCTGATGTCTTCTTGCTCTTGCGTCGGCTTTTGGGTGGGGTGACAGCAGGGGTGTCTTTGGTGGAGCTGTCTGAGGAGGGCTGCTGTTTGGCCTTCTCTTCATCTTCCGTTAAGTTGTCCTCAGCGGCCAGGCCTTTGGCCTCCTCTTCATCTATACCGTCGTCTGCAGAAGCAGCATTGTCCGAGTCACTTTCTGAACCCGCAGCGCTCGCTTTAGACCCTTCCTCATCGCTGCCGTTGCCTGTGCCATCTGAACCTATCGGAATAAAAAACATTGAGAACGGAATCAAAAGAGTGAATAATGACGTTGGGGCTTTGTGTAAGCAAGTGTGTTAAAGTGCCAACTAAAATGAAAATTTATTTCACAAAGAAATGGTGTTTGTTTGGACTTATGTATTTATTTAATCAAAATCATAATAGCCACAAAGAAGTTTCAAAAATATAAGTTTTAATTATTTTATTATTTATTTCCAGCTACTCAATTGTGAGAGCTTGCTGCTATTTGTTCTCTTGTGTTATAGTTAAATGAATATTTTTAGGTTTTGGACTGATGGTCTAACAAATTTCTGGCCATTTGAACATGTTGCTTGGATTGAGAAAATGTGAAGGGCATTTTTCACCATTTACGGATATTTTAAAGGCCAAATGATTAATCAATTACTCTTACAAAGGTTGGCTAATCAATAATGAAAACAATCATTAGTTGCTGCCCTACAGCAGTGTGCACATTAATGGAAGCTTCCATAGGCCTACAACAAAACCCTCCTTTGTGGCTAATTTATTGTTTGTTTTTTACTGTATGGGTGTACAATGATAGAGGTTTAAGGCTGCTAGACATTTTTGAGGCTGTGTATACCTGAGGCATCTCCCACTTCAAAGTCACTGTCATCTGAGCTGTCATAATCCAAGGCATCTAAGAGAGATGCAGCAAGTGGCTTCACCTGCCGGCGCTTCAAACTGCGGTCCACTAAAAAAAGTGTAGCAGAGAAGAAAACATTGTTTGAGTAAGATATGATGTCCGTGCAATGGCAAGCAGTACAAAACCATTAAAAAAAAAACCTAAAAATATAAAGCAGGAAATTAGAGAAATTCTTGTTATTCCATACCATGTAAAGCCTGTAATTAAACTCTAAAGATGATTACTCCCTTTCACTTACATTATTAGCAGAGCTAGCCTCAATTCATTGATGATGAGAACAGAAATTACAGATTCCCGAAAAGGAGATCAATCAAAAGACTGTTGCTTCTATCATCCTTTAAAAGTACTGTAAATGTAAACAGTGCCTTATCAAAATCTGAAATTATGTCCAAATTTAGATTAAAAGTATTAGGTTTGGGCTTAGGTTGGTCGCTCTGTCTAGTGATGGTTCCTTTGGATGAAAATTTTAAAACTATGCATCGACATTTTTGTAATTTGTTTTTGTAACTTAATCAGGAAACCAAGTGTTGCGAAATAGTATATGGACTAAAAGAAACAAAGTCAAAAAGTGGACACTGATATGTCATTTTTGATGTAGCGCAGGGGTGCCCAATACATTGATCGCGATCTACCAGTCGATCGCAAAGGTAGTATTGCTAGATCGCATGACATTAAAAAAATAGACGTCAGCCTAACATCCATCCTGTCACTTGATTGATATACAGGGCAGCCAGTCAGATGACAACTGAATTTTTCTGACATTTCTGACTTGTTTCGACTAATTGCTAATAGAAGAGAGGTAAGAAAACCGTTCGCTCTCCAGCTCTCAATTGACTGATGACTGAATGTAAACAAAAATCTACAGAAATCTAGTGGCTCTATGCGCTCTTAAAGGGGTACACCTTTTAACAACATATACAAAATCACATAAAAACATGAATTCCAATAGACTTTTAACCTTTTTAAACATTATATAAAGTTATAAATGAAATTATGAATTATTAAACTACTCTGTACTTATATTATTGAATTATGAATTTTCTTAACACATTTCAATATATGAACTATATTTATAACTATAAACTGTACTTCTGCCTCTACAGATTTATATATATTTATATATAGCATTTTTGTAGTAGGTAGATGACGTGGGCATTTTATAAGTAGCTTGCATGCTGAAAAAGTGTGAGCACCCCTGATCTAGTGGCATATGCCTGACTCCAGATATATGCTTGATGCAATGGGCTAGTGCCCACAATGGTTTTAATATATAGTTCAGCAGTGGATTACCTCGATTGGCAGCCCTATAAAACTAGAAAGTGATCAGACTGTATCATGCTTTAATCATATTTCCCACTGTTTCACTCTACTTTGTGAAAACAGAGCAACAGTAGGCTGTGCAAGAACTTATATTACTAGGATTACCTTTGGTTGATTTTTATTTTGCCTTGTTTCATTACTGAATAGGAGACTGCTGTGGGGTTTACGTAATCCACTCAGTATAATAGAAGGCAGTGATTATGGCGAGAATGTGTTTTGCAGTAGACAGTCTTAAATAGTCTTTGCTAGATGTGTGTTACTGAAAAGGAGAATATTGCTGAGTCTTTCTTAAACTTCCTGACCAAGCAGCCAATCACAGTTCTTACAGTCCCCCACATGGTTTCTCTGTAGCTGCCATAGCTAGCCATAATAGCCAGCAATATGTAGTCAGATCTTTTAGGAGGGGCAATTCAACTATAGCTTAGGAGGCTAGGTGCATATGCTCCTAGACCTACTATACCGTAACCCCTTTACATACAATGACAAATCAAGCTTTAGTGGTATGCAGTTGAGTTTCTACTGCCTGTTTTTGACCTGTTATTTTAGTGCCAAATGCAAGGTGAGCTGCAGAACACACACAGGCACAACACCTGTCAGTGGCATACCGCTAACAATCAGAGTATGACACTAAAGTAAGGGTGACATACAATTAGTATATGTCGGTGAAAGCAGTAAATGATATGCCATTTATAAGTGGAACACAGCAGCAATATTCCATAAGCAGGAAGGGCATATGTCAGTAAGAATCAGTATATAGTGGTGGGAAGTTGTACGTGCCAGGAGAAAATAAGTGAGAAACTATATTGTGTATAAGTGCCATATGCCAGTGGAACAGCAGCAGCATACCAATAATGAACAGCGATGATATACCACTATGAATCCACATGTGCCACTGAAACAGGAGTGGCATAGCAGCAGTCACATTTTCACTTAACAATAAACCTCACTGTAAACTACAAAGTACATATTTCGGTAACTGATCTAAGACATGTGTTGGGATTATAGAAGAAAAAGAAGAAAAAGAGTTTCTTGTATAGCATCACTTGCAGATGTTCTGTGAGTTCAAAAAGCAGATTGTAGAAGGTAACTGCTGATATAGGTTTTGTTCACTCTCCTCCTTGTAGAGAAAGGCCCACGACTGATGTTTGTTGCCATTTAGCACATCTCTTTGCAACCACTGTGACTATATTCAGCAGTGACAACAGAAACCTGAAACACAAGTTTATTTGGATTTATCCCAACAGCTTCAGTGATAGATGACAGTGATGCTGAAAGCGGACAAGTCCGAGAATCCATGAACCTCACCTGCGAGCTTCGTTTTATATTAGCAAACATTTAGCAAACAAAGAGTACCGCCGCGCGTCCGCAGCTACAAAAAGCTGAAACGCTGACAAAGTGTTGCTCCTTCCGTCAGTAACTAACCACACAGACTTTCTTTGACCTGAGAAGTGTCGGTGTTCACAGTAATTCCGTCAACCAACCTCACATTTGTGTCCCTACCTCACATCTTGTCCTCCAAGCTAGCTAAAAGGGAGCTAACAGTGAGTAGCATTAGCTGGAGTCTTTCACGCCAAATCACGGCGTTATAATGCAAAACAGGTAAGTTTCACACAGATATATGTATGAAAACAACATTACAGTGGAAGATTCCGGTTAGACTGACAATAAGAGATGAAGCAAAGCAACACACTACACTTAAAACAAACCAACATTAGCATCATTAGCAACATCAAGTGCTAGGCAGAAAACATAGCTAGGCTAGCGTAGCGGCTAATCAGCAGCAGCTCGAGCCAGCTAGTCGTGTTGTTAAATCGGTGCACCGGGAAAAAGAAGTTTAACAGAATTGTGCCGAATCAAAGGGGGAAAGAACAACGTGGAAAAAGCCACTCACTTTGTAGCTGGTTTTCACTACACGGAACAAGGCAGGTCTCCCTTTGGCAGCATGTTAGGAGGACAATGGAAAACAGCTGTGACGTCAAGATGGCTGGATGTAGTTGCCATGGGAACAGTTTAGCTGAAGCTACAGGGTGTTTACATTAGAGAGAGATGCATTTAAAAAAAAAAAAAGAAAGAGGGGGAAATAAATACAAAGTAATTCATCTATTATATCATAATTTAGTTTAGTGAAGCTTTTTAGTAGTATTTTAAAAATCAAATACTGCATTGGGATGGAACATTCCTTTCTATTTTGGGAACCATATATGTACAGCATTAGCATTTATAAAGACAGACCTCATTACTGTATAAGACAAAGAGCTGAACTGTTTGGTTCTCTAAAGAGCTTATAAATGGAAGAACATCTCTTTACTTCATTTTCTTCAGTTTTGTATCAGTATTTTGGACTGCAAAAATGCAACCATAATAAATGAAAGCAACATTGAACATCTCAGTATTTTCCAGTACAAGCCTCCAGAACAGCTTCAGTGTTTGTTTGTTTGTCATAGCTTTGCCAAGTGTGTGAATAAGATGTTCCCTTATATTTGATGTTTCAATGATGGTGGTGGTGGTGACATGGCTCAAACGTGGCTCAAAAATCTTTCAAATTTGCTGAGAAGAATATGATTTTGGGAGGCTTTAAAAGCCCAACCATAGCAGAATATTAGTCCACATGTATACATACTCATGGATTGTATAAGTAGAAGGGCCTAAAATATTAATGAAATTTTTGCACTCAAAATTCAGCATATCAAAATGACATACCCTGATATCAAATACATAGTAGGCGTTTGGGACGCTCTTTCTGATAGAGCCAGCTGTTTATTGACAAATTTTGTCCTTTAATAAAAAAACTGTGTGTACTGTGTACCACGCAGAAATGAGTAAAGACCAAAGCAGTACAAACAGCAGAGAGAAAAATATAAATACCTAATAGTAATTACTGTTACATTACTGTTAGGTAATAGTCATTACCTAACAGTAATGAGGGCTCAACATCAAATAAAAAGGCCATATTCATTCCAAGTTCATGTTTTGTCTGTGTTCAAACAAACATCTAGATGATGCAACTGTATAAATTTATTAGAATGTAATGGAAGTTTTTTGATCTTGTTCTAAATATCCCCAATGTGAGACGGATAAAGGAATATTTCATCTCATATCTTGTTAAAATGTTTGGAACAACTTGCTGCCAAAATTGCCAAAATAGGTTCAGACTGGATTCCCTTGAGTGCTGAAAATAACTAATTATTTTTCCCTCTGAATCCTATTCTGTTTGTAATTCTCTGCATGTGTTCTTAGAGTATTTAGACTTTCTTTTGCATTCATAAAGAAATTGTAAAGTTCCTTCAAATGGTGCACTTGCATAAAAATGTACTTTGGCTCATATTCAAAATGAGCTTTGTTTCTATTGTCCTCTTTTGACTTTGCCAGTTTAGCAAATAAGAGACGATTAAAATAAATGAGCCTAGATTGATCCTGATACATGGTAAGGGGAAGACTGATGGGGCAGGCAAGTAAAAGGGATGATTACAACTGTCCTTGTTTGATGACAAATGGCCCTGTATTGTGCTGGAAAGCGGTAGTTTTTTATCACCTTGTCTCAAAACACTTTGGGGATATCACAGTAGCCATCATTGTCATCATCACTATCAGCATTTTTATCATTTTCTATCCTGCCCTGCTTTGATCAACATCGAGCCCATGATGCAGCCAGATAGTGTTGGAGGGGATATGACAAGTGGTGTGTCTGAAATTGCATTGATAATGTTAGTGAAGCCAAGTGTAAATTTAACAGAGATACACTCACTGAATTACAACTTTTTTTCCAAGCAGATCTCAGTTTATTAAACTCCTTAGCAGAGCAAATGGAGACATAGCGGTGAAGTAATTGCTACATTCCTGAACATTAGGTGAAATGAGACACAATGCGATTTTTGACCTCCACTGGGCCTCCTGCCAGCAAAATCTGTGAACAAGCACCATGCTGAGAGAGCACGTGAACATCAAGAATGGCATTTTAAAGTGTTGGCAGTTTAATTTTCTCTTGTTTTTTTATGTTTGGTTGGTTTTTTTTTTTATTCCAAGCATTTATGAATCCCAGTGTCACGGAATAACAGCTCAAAAATGGAAAAAATATTTTTCCTCCAAGAAATTACTAAGGCTGACCAAAAGAATGAAGCTGACTCTTTAACAGAAAGAGAGCACTCTGTACTCAGAACATTACAGTTGTTCTTCTTTTGTTTCCTTTTGAAATAAAACATCACTGGCAGTACAGTACATGCTGGATAATACCATATGAGTGAGTTGTGGGTGATGCAGGGAGGAATAATGCAGGTAATGAAAATTATTAAAAACAAAGTTTGATGAATGCTATATCAGGGTCTTATGTTCCCAACGTCCTATGTTTCTGTGTTAGGATTAGGGTTAGAGAAATATTTTAACTTGAAATAGGTCACTTCTGGCTTGAACATAAAAGGAAAGTTAATATCTGTCAACAGAATATTGAACTGGGGAACATGGAACCCTTGGACCACATAACCCTGGCAACACTGACTCAAGCTGCTGCTGGTAACCTGTTAACATGCTGCTTCAGTACACATCCTTTATAATGAGTTATAATGATAATGAGTTATAATGAGTTCTATTAATCCAGTGTAACTGCACTGATTATTCTTTTTTGCTGGTGAACCTAATCCTGGCAGCAATTATGTTTCCTTTAAAATGTATTTTGCAATCAATTAAGTAGTTTGTATATAAAGACATTTTTTATTAGAAAAGCAGTGCATCTTCACCCTGAGTGACTTTGCAGTTGGATGGACAATCCTAATAATGTAATTTTGGAAGACTTGACATCCTGTCAAATGGAGGATAAGTTGAGCATCTCATCTCTCAAGGATAACACCAAAATATGAAAACCAAATGTGGAAGATGTGTCTGTGCAGACAGTAATCACAAATGGGGATAATATTTTAATAAGGTATTCAGGGGTATGAATTACCAATATGTATTTCATTTAAAAATCATATCCTAAATGATTTAAAAGGGACAAATGAGGTGCACTAACATACTATATACATTGCAAATGACTCTCAACCCATTACTTGGCGGTGGAATGAAATGCGGCAGATGATAAAAGTAGATGGAGGCAACTTCAGTGAAGTTTGATTTAAGAGGAGCAGTAGGAAAGACTGTGCAGACTCAGTGCAGAGAACTGATATCTTGAGAAAGTGTCCTAGCACAGATATCATTCAGCCTGATGAGCCAGGGGACAGAAGCAATTACATTGAGAGCAAGAATAACACAGGGTTTAGGAAATAAAAACATTACTATAAGGACGCACCATGACAAGTAAGGTTTAAAACCTCATTTGAAGAGGAGTAATTGCATTGGATGTTATTTATGAATCCTGAGGTAAAATGTACCAAAATGTCTGTGTTTGATCTACAGCCCTGCTCCTCCTCAAGATTTTGCATTTAAATTGGAATATTTGTCCATTCATATGGTGTAAATCATGTGACACCATGTTCTGCATTTATCTTTCATGAGACTGCCTATACGTTTCATTCTACATCTGGAGAAAGTGAATTGTAGTATTACCGCACTGGCAGGGCCCCGACGATGTCCTGCAATAAAGTCTTCACCGGTAACCAATTACTTCTGTGGCATGCTGAACAAATTATATTTAAAGAAGTATAAGTCTTCAGCTCTCACAAAATAAATTTGATCACGCAATTTGATGAGCATAGAACAAAATGCATTACTATTTAATAGAGCGATTGTCAAACGGGCTCAGGGACTCCTGTTGGTCCGACAATGGCATTTTTTAAAATTAATTGTAGTTTCACTGACTCTGAAATCTACTTAAAGTTAGTCCACACTCAGATTATCCAGAATCGGAATGAGAAGACAGATAACGGTAGAAATAGAAACTGTCTTGTCTACCTTAAAAAGACACTATAGAACTTTTGCTTTTCAACAGTGGCCTCTCCAAGTGACCAAAAGTTCAAAAGTTACATGCTCCCAAAACTCCAAAGAAAAAAAAAGCTCATCTCTCAATTCTCTCATTTCTTTCATATTTTTTGGACAATAGATTTCATTTTACTCTCCATGCTAACTCATTTGCACTTCTTTTTGGTCAATCGATGAGCATTGTCCCTGTAACTTTATGGCTATGGTGACTAAAACTGACCGATCAATAACTTCTTTAAAGAAGAAGAATCATTAAAGAGACACAAGGCTTTTTTTTTCAAATATAAAAAGGCCTTAAAGTGATCCCATTTGCTTATCCGTGGCTAATGTGGCTGCAAGTGACAATTCTGTAATGATGATCAATGAGAAGAAGTAGTAACTTTAAAACAGGTTGAGTGGAGTCAATAAAGTTAGCCAGCTGACTCAGAAGTACAACTAACCTGAGCAAACTTTAGAACAATATTTCAAGCATTAGCAACAATAGGCTACTAGATATTCCATAACAACTAAGGCAGTAAAACCCCTGAGTGTGCTGAATTGAGCAGGAGTGTTTTGTTACTTCTTTGCAAACAGTCATGGGTGACAGTCTCACTTTTAATCTATCTGTGGGACAAAACTCCTACATATAGAGATAAATAATGTAATAATAATGTAATACCAAAATGCAAATGATTAACTAATGAGGTCATGTATGAAATTTTCTGATGAGTATGGAATTGATAATTGTAGCAGCTTGAGGGACGTACACTGCAGCTGTTGGACGGCCTTGATGCACCAGTATCATGTTTAGAAAGACAGCGAGATGAAACGAGCAGGAGTGTGCCATCATAATAACACTCTGTGCTCTTTAATTTCACAGTGATTGTGATCCATATCGGAGATTAGTGGTATTGATGAAGCAGTGTTGGATTGAGAGGGCTTAATGATGTGCCATGCATTCACATGTTTCTTGCGGTCAAAATGTTTTTCAGGTTTTTATAGTAAAGATTCCTCATTATGTCTCGCAGTTACACATTTAAGTTAAATAATACATTAACCCTTGATAAAGGATGAGTCAAGATCATCAGGGCTCTATACGTTATATATGCATATATAATTTAGTGAATGTATTTAGCAACAACAAACACCAGTAAACAAGACAAATAACCATGAAACCACAACTTTAACCCTATATCACCGAACGTATCAAATATGATCCATGAGTTTTGGAGGCTCCTACATCATCAGTGCGCAAAATAAAAAGGTAGTGAACCACAAAATGAGCCAAAAAAAATGAAGTGTTCCTCTTTCACCTGCCAGTTCTGTTGCTGGATTTCCCATTGCTGCATGATAGCAGATAGTAGCTTATGCAGAGTAATAACAAGAATAAATAGTGGAATAAAAATACAAATATCTTCCTGTTTGGAACTAGTGACCAATTTGTTACATACTTTTGTTTCAACATATTTCTGTTGAATGAAATGAAACTTGAGTTTCAAATGATGATGATGTCTCAAATATGATACAAATTGAAACTCATATGTGGAAATTGATATTTGAATTTTTTTTCTTTGTTTGTTCAGACGGACCATTAAAGGCCCCAGTTTCAAAGAATTGAAATTTTCTGTCAAGTATTTCATGGTTCAGGCTTTACAGGGTTAAGGCTAATAAATTCAAAAAGAACAATTGCTGTTAGATGTTAATCTCACAAGTTTTTCAGCAAACTCAGATAATTCTCTCTCTCTCTCTCTCTCTCTCTCTCTCTCTCTCTCTCTCTCTCTTTCTATACAGTAACATCCGTGGCTTGTCTGTCAGTTTTACTCTTGAATACTTTGTAGGTGACCACTGACTCCAAAAGCTGTTGTGTGGTACGGCCCCGTGAGCTGGTGTAATGGATTTGATTTATCATCATCCACAGACTGTAGACGTTATGTTAAACAAGCAAGAAGCTGTAAGGAGTTCACTGAAGCATGCACTGTACTGAGCTCCCTTTATGCCCTGGAGAAAAAGTTGACCCCTATGATTGTCATGGTATAATTCGCACTCTGGCTGCAGCCTGTTGAGCTCTCCACAAAGCTCAGTTTTCATTCTACAAATAACACAATAACACATGTAAATCACGCCTGTCAAAGTAACCTCACATAGTGTCGCTGCTCCACAGTATGGAAGCATTATAGTTTCCTGGCTAGTTACAGTGAAAATTCAAAGATTAGTGTCAAGTTGGGTTTGTCACATACAAATTTGCTTAAATTTGATTTCTGACCTGGAAATAATGCAGAATCTAAAATATTTAAAATACTATGTCCTTTCCAAGTTGGGACGTTGTGTAAGACATAAATAAACACAAAATACAATTATTTGCAAATGAGGTGTGTTTACCAAGAAATGTTTTCTGCAGTGTTCCGCAGCCAATGTAGTGAGTTCCACAAAAAGGAGGTTGCCCATGATACTATCATCTGTTACCAATGAACCTGTTTACATGTAGAATGTTCCAAACAGGTGTTTTTTGAGCATTCCTTCACTTTCCCAGTCTTTTGCGCTCCAAAACAATCAAATTCAGAATATATCATGATTGTTGTATGCATACTTGTATATATACTACAGGTTACTGTAACTGTATCTTTCAGTGCAAGTGGATTAAATCTTAACCCAAAAAATATGGATTAAATAATATTTTAAACCCAAAGATATAGTCAGCCAGGAGTAGTGTCTGCAGGAATACTTTCAGCCTGCACACAGTTTCAACCACCTTTGCCAATAAGGGAATTGTAGCCTGAGATAGCACAATAGACTGAAGATGCAGCGGAGGAGAGACTTCAGTAAGAAAATGAATCTGAAACAATAAAAGTGAGGGTGACAAAAATGTGATTTTTGAAAAGTGACAGAGACATGCCATTCATCATCCAAATGTTTCATGGAGAACAGCACAAGTCGTGGCTGCAGTGAACAAAATGGATACAGTCTAAAACTATAGTATTGACCCTGCTGTGATATGAAACTGAACTTCACTGCAGGCAACAGACCATTCTGTCATCTTCCAGCTCCATACTTTTCTTTTTTCTTAATTTCTGCTTATAATATAATTTCACAAAGTAACACTGCATTTGCGAAAGGAGGATGTGGTCTTGTTTGACTAAACTCTATTGTAATTGTTCCATGTGTGACCGGAACCGTGTCACGGCCCGCTTAAAGCGGTCTTAAGGCCACAGATCCCAAAACTGATGCAGTGAACGGTCCAATAAGTGTCAGAGACAAAGGGGGCTTCCCTCGAGATCACAATTTTATTGGATGCAGCACAATTTAAAATAAACAAAAACTTTAATTTACTAAAAACGAATGTTGACACACACAGGAGCACTACAGGACGGATGAGTGTAGCTGTAGTCGGGGAGGGAAAAGTTGAATGGAGGCAGAGCACTCACCACGCTCCGTGCCCAACACATACACACACACAGCAAAACAACAAATCTTTAAGAGCAAATTATAAAGTGTGAAGGACGTGCAAATTAATCACTACACACACAACATAAGGGGAGTGTGAAGCCGAGGTGAGAAGCTCTGACCACCAATCCCCCCACCGTCCGGCAGCCACGGGGTCACCAGTCCTGCAGCACTCGTGCCCAAAGAAACAGACCAAAAAAACAGTTAAAAACACACAGTGCTGCTAGCAAGGATCACTAAAAATCTCGAGGGATGTTTGGAGCAAATACAAACAAAACAATTACAACAAAACAAATGCAAAACAAAACAGCAGTGGCAGTCTGCCTATAACAAATAAAAAGAACCAAGTTAAATGTGAGTAGTCTGCCAAACAAACAATATATGTGAACAAAGAAATGTGTGATCACCTCTGACACCCAGTTTACATCCACATGTGGCCTATGGACACAGGGGGGGGTAACCGGTGACCAGGACCTGGAATGAGGCAGAGGGTAAGCAACACAGCACTGTTAAAATTCCTTGTATATATATTTAAAACCCTTACCACAATATGGCAGATTAAAAAGCAGCAGCAAAGAGGGAGCCATACCTCATCTGCCAGCTTATATGCCCTGTCCTGATTAGTGGGCGGAACTACCTGCTGTCACCCTACGGTGACCCAGAGAGGACAATTCTCACTGGTCACACATGCTTATGTTCACTGTGAGCAGCATGTCATTGCCAGACAACTGCTGTGTAACAGTGTGGGTCACAGGTTTTGCCTGTACATACAAGCTCATTAAAACGTGTACAAGAATAATAATAAATAGAAAAACACACTGTCTACCCAATTTTAGGTGCAACTTGCTCTCATTTTAATGAAAGATCATGCTATCATAACTTTTAAGCGTTTTTATTTGCCAGCTGGCTAATTTTAATTTGAAATTTTAACCCTTATTCTTAAGGTCCCAATCTTAAACTGGCCCCTTCTGCAGGACAATAATCCAAGCCTTTAGAAGATTTTTGTTAGTTGTCCTCATTTAGATAGATGTTCACACACACACAATCAGTCACATAAACACATACACAGCATAAGTATAAGCAAGGTTAATAGATGTCATGGAAACTCAATTCATTAGCCCTGGCACCTTGACACTGTGTTACCAGGCTGTGAATAGACTCCTCTCAGTGCAGCAGGAGATCCAATCGTTTCCAGATAAGCTTTCAGCTCTGCCACTTTGTATGTTATGATGTTTCATTTATGTTCAAAGAGTTCCTCTATTGGAGATATTCTCAAAAAATGTAGATGGCATGCGTCTGACAACTTCCAATTTTCTTTAAAAGGCACAACTATTTATAAAACTTCTAGGCACTCTCTCCTTGGCACAGCCTCCATTTCTCTGATGGATTGGCTGTCATATTCCGACAGTGCAGTGCTTCTTTCACTTTACAGACGTCTCTGTGCTCCTGACTGTGCATGGCGAACCGTAGTTTTTCTTTCTTATCGTTACACTGCTGTTTCCGGCCTCCTCATGTAAACAAACTGGCAGCACAACCAAATAATCATGACTTTGGGATTTTTTAACTCAGGTTATGGATCTCATATGCCATGTTAGGTAATCATCATCACTCACTAGCTCATCAGGGATGTTAATTACTTTCATGTTTGTGATGTCACAGAAGTCACTTACATGCATCTGTTGTGTGCTAGTCCTAGTCTACAAGCAAGTATGTAAGGTGTATTTGTGCTGTTATTCCTGGGACTAAATTTGATCGTTTTTCAGTAGGTGAATCTAAAACCAAGTTTCAGGTGCATTACTGCCAGTACCTTCACAACAAGGTCAACTGCAACAAACACAGCAACAGTAACCACCATTTTACTTCATCTTTATCAACAGCCCAGTATCCCTAAGGAATGAGGCTTGGACCATTTTGGATTCCACACCTCACAATTTCCAACCTTCAGTGTCAATGTAGGAAGCAGTGTGCCTCGTCAGTGTGAGAAACAGGGGGACTGCAAGGTTTCAGAGAGTGAGGGTGGAGACTGGGCATGGGGTTGGCCATCTGACCAACGTTCACGTCCTGTTGCAACCCTCAGTTCATACACACCTTTTTATTAAACATTAGTACAATCTTTGGTTGTTTCATAGTTGCCTTGCATCAGGACTGTAAAATGTGAGAATTTAAAATCTAGTGGCAATGGATATAAAAGTCCTCCAAATTGAACTAAAAAATATGTCATTTGTCCATACCCTCTAGAAAGACAGATTTCTGATCTGACGTTCCTGTCAGCAGGACAGCAATTTTCTGTGTCCTCCTTAATCGTTTCAAACCACTATGTCCACTGTGTTTTATGATGTGATGCCACTATGGTTAAAGTTTGGTTAGGTTTAGCCACAAAAAATGTGTTTAGGTTTAGGGAGAGATCATGGTTTGGGTTAAAATAAGTACTTTATTAAGATTAGGAGACCTTGGTTTTCATGGTTACAATAATACATTCTTGATTAAGGTTAGGGAATGATCACAACCATGCTTAAAACAAAAGCTAAGTCTCTGTCAAAGTTCAGTGTTTTGTTGAACCATCCATCCAGCAAACCCTTTCCCTACATAGTCTGTTGCTCTATACCCTCAGCTGACTCATTTGATTTTGGCATAAATCCTAAGGTCAGTAGAGGACACTGTCACTTCTTGGGAATACAGGCCACATAAAAAACATTGCCAATAGAAAATGCCAATGAATTAAATATCTACTGAAGCTAGGGCTGGTATGAACCAGGAGAACCAACAACGTGAAAACAATGAGATGCTTGTTGGCCAAACCAAGATATCCTGGGGCCTCATGTACAAAAAGTGCGTAGGCACAAAAAAGTGGCGTACGTTCTTTTTCACGGCAACGTTCAGATGTATCAAGAGTGAAATGACACACATTGGAAGACATTGCAAATGGTGCAGTAAGAAGAGAGCGTGTCTACAGAGACAGAAGATTTGCTGGCACACGATGACAGCGGGCTCATCAGCGCCGTAGAGCCGAGTCGGCCTCAGAGCGCAACACGGCGAGGAGCTATGCGCTGCCTGTGCCCATACAGGTGCAGACCACACTGGGCTCTTTCTAACAAGCCCCAGATTGTCGCTGTGTGCAAAGTACTCATGTTAATAACCCCGTGCGTAAAGTCTGAAATGTCTTCCCCTGGTCATGGGAAGCCCAGGGCAGTTCTTGCAGTTCCTGCACAGGAAAAGTGTCATAACAGGGGGTTCAGGACTCAAACGCATCACACGATTTACTGCTTAGAATAGTCTTTAATGAAACAAATAAAGTCTTAACAAAAACTCACTGCAAGATCCGGTTCAGGAATGATGAAAATCCATCGCACAAAATACATCGGCAGAAGGCATGACATGACAAGGGAAAAACATGGACGTGAACGAAGACGTGAACATGAAGCGTAGACGTGAAGTGACGATCCGGCAATGGCAAACAGAAAACAGCTGACTTATATAGTGTCGTGGTGGTGATTAGCTTAACAGGAAACACAGGTGACATAATGAGGTGGGTGTGGCTGGTAGATGACGTGAGCAGAGGCAAGACACAGGATATAGAATATGACAAACAGAACAGAACACAGAACTAGAACAGACAGAACTCAAACATTACATTACATATGACGAGGCTGGGAAAAGGCAGAACAGGACAACGACAGGACTACAACATGGCAGGACTAAACTGAAAGAACTATGACAAAACACAGGCAAAAACTAAGACAGAAAACTAAGACAAATCCAAGACAGAAAACTGAAACACAAATCTAATACAGAACATAGGACAAATACAAGACATGAACAGGACAATGGCAGAAAGGAAACTATGGCAAAACAGAAACTATAGCATAACGGTGACTAGACTGAGAACAAAACAGAGCTATGGCTGGCTGGAATGTAACAATAAAACTAAGGTAGAACAAAAACGATGTCTAAACAGAAACCTGACTGCCGAACTGTGACAGAAAAGTGCTACTAGTGTTCTTTTAATCTGAATGTCCTCCCCAGTCACCAACAAAAGTCATGCCAGACTATACTCTATACTAATATAAATTTTCCAACCAATACAATCACAAATACAATGTATTTTCATTAAAGAAAGTCTTATTTGGCCAAATGTATGGCCTACAGTATATGGCTACTTCATATTTTTTCATCCTCATTAGTTGTATCTTATTTGTCCTAATCTGCTTTTTCAGTCACACAGACATAAACAAAGACTTCATCTGTAAAATCTCTTCGCTGCTGAGTTACCTGTTGTTGTTTTCTTTTTATCCAAGACTCACTTTGAAAAGCGCTGTATTTATCTAGTGGAAAGGTTAGAGGCTGTGGTTGAAATGCAGCCGAGGTCCTCTCAAGAATAGTTGATAAGGGCACATATGTGTGTATGTGTGTGTGTGTATGTGTGTGTGTGTGTGTGTGTGTGTGTGTGTGTGTGTGTGTGTGTGTTTTCCACATGTGAGCGTCTGACCTCGTGGACATTGTCTTCCTGGTAAATCTGGTCCCTCCAGCAGGCCTGCGTGTGAGCAGCAGCTTATCAGCTCCGACCAGAGTTGCCCTCACTCCCAACCACCTCCATCGCCTGAGAGGAAAATAAATTGCACCCATGCAGTTAATAAGAATAAAAAATATATTGCGACGGAGTCTCACACAACCATTACAAATACTGCATAAAGACGTAGCTGGTGGGGGAGTATGTGTGTGTGTGTGTGTGTGTGTGTGTGTACTTCGACAGGAACTCGTTGGCATGGTGAGACATCTCCCGGTGTCAGACGAGTGTTCGACCTGCTTCTCATGATGAACAGTCGAGGTGGTTCTCGCCCTCCTCCGCAAATCCAAACAAACATTTATTTCCTTCGTGTTACACCGCCAGTGTCATGGGTGCATATTGAATTCCTGACAACACCGTGACGATGTCTATGGAAGGTAATTACATATTGAATGTTCTTTTTCTTCATTCAGCTCCTGGAGGGGAAAATCCATCTGTTGCACCCACAGATTGTATGGAGAAATCATGTTTCCTCAAGCCCTCAAACGCAGCCATTTACATCGACATCAAAACAGGTAGAGCAGTGTGGGATATCTGCGCCACGGTAAATTAACTTCTGGCAATGCTGCACGTGATACATTCCCTGTGAAATGAGGAGGATGCTCTATTATACAGTTCAGAAAAAAAAATGAAACACTGAGTTCTTGCTACGAATATGATTTAATAGAAAGATGTTGTGTTGGTTAACAGTAAATGTTTTCTGAGAACTGCCTAGCAACACAGTGCTGTTCTGTTGTAGGTTTCTCAGTGCTTTGTGAAGCAGGAAATGAGCTGAAGGAAGCATAAAATGAACTGGAATTTTGTGACAGTTTATTCATCAGTGAAGACAATGTTTTTGTACAGGTATGGAGAAGTGTTTATGAAGCTGTGCACAGTCCAGCAGGGTCCAATATAACTGGTGACCCAGGTCCAGTAAAAATGCAGGGCACGCTGATTGGTCAGTGACTGATTGGTCCAGGCCAGTGCCAGTGACTGGTGACTAACTTATGAAAAGACAGTCAGACAGACGTTAAATTCAAGTTCAGAACTACTGTAAATCTGCTTATCCATTATGGTGGTTAGACAGAAAACATGACTGCTGTGAGGATGTTAACTAAGGATACTTAACTGAGGTGACTGAGTGGTGAAAACCACCCTACAGGTAATATATAAATATCATAGACTGTATAAAAGATATACGTTAGGTTTCAACACGAGGACATATTGAATATGGTTAGGGTAAGAATCAGGCTGGGGTTTCTTTTTCATGGCGGGGGTGCCAAACTGGTGCTACAATAACACAATACAATTGTCGTAACATTGTCACTGTGTGGTGCTCAGCTGTTTTTTTATAATCCGTGATCTGAGATTTGTTTTCAGTAAGAAAACACATCTGCCAATGTTAAGTCAACAAGACAGAAAGGCTGCTTCAAAAGTCCTTATCATGGGTTCCAGTGTTTGTGCCCAGCACAGACTTGCACAAATGTCCCAAGTAGAGAAAAATAAGTCATTCAGTTTTACTCAAACAACACAGACAGCAGTCTAAACATGCGATGTGACTTCCTTGAGTTGTGGTTGGCATCAGATGATGCTGACGTTACTTCTGAGTGCCTGGAAGGCATTTGATTGATCCCATCCTCGTCAACAGTGTGGACTGTCTCACTGTTCAAGATGTTGTTGTATCAGGTAACAGGGACGAACAGAGACGACAACACCAATGTGTGTGTGTGTGTGAGAGAGAGAGAGAGCAAGAAAAAGAGTGAATGCGTGTGAGTTGTAACTTGTCTGTTAGGTTGCATGTGCAAACCACTAAACAATGTCTTGCAAATAAATGCCATTAAGTTATTTCTCTCACTGTTCCGTCTCCTCATATTTGCTGAATTGTTATCACAAATGATTAAATTAGGGATAGAAGACTTATTTGATTTTTTTGCCTGCCAATAGTAAATTAATTAATCAGTCTAAGTTTAACTACTCATTTAAGGGAACAGTCTGACATTTTCTAAGAAGAAGATTAAAACTACTTTCTCCTCTAATGTACCAAGCCAGTGGTCCATTATTCTAATTCTCTGCATTATTTTTTTCCCACCCTTGTTGTGTTGACCCCTGCTCTGTTTTGTATTGACCCTAACCAACCATCTATCCCTAACCCCAACCAACCAGTGAATACTACCCAGTCAGGTGGACAGATGGGGCGGATGTTTTCGGACATTTTTGGGCTTTCAGAATAATGGGCTGTTGGAACTATTTCTAGACATTACGGTCTTAGAAACAGTGAGAGTGAAAGATTTGTAGATGTTTTTACCAACAATCTCTGCTGTCATGTCAATATGGTCCTATCCAACCGGACTTCTCATTCACTCCATATGGACAATTTCTCTGTGCATCAACGTCATGTGCAATACGGCAATGTGCAATACATTGACAGTATATTGTATTCACCAAGCCCTGTTTGGACTATTCCTAGTATTTGCACCTTATTTGACCTCATTCACTATTTAAGTGTTATTTTATTCTTATTTTATTCAGACGATTTATACCTACTAGATTTATATTTAGTTTAGTTTTACATTTTGAACAACACCTTCCAAGGCTGCTACAATTTAGTTTTTTCGTTTTTTCGTATTATTGTACAATGACAATAAAGAATTCTGATTCTGATTCTGGTCGTGGAGTATTTTTCACTTTTTGATGAATGTAAGCAGTTTCCCCTTCTTTTAGTTTTGGGCTAACACATTTTCTCTACATTAGAGTGTTTGCTTCAGTTTTAGATTTTTTTTTTGTCATGGGAGTTTATATTACCCTCAAAGGTATGTGGGGTGAGTAGTTGTCATTTATTGCTTCATGATGTGGCTCCTTGAGAGGACTATAACACATAAACCTGACTTGACTTGATACTTTACTAGCTTTTCTTTTGCTTTCCTTGTCACAGTGTTCTTTTATCATCTCTCCCCAAAACATTGTGTGTGTGTACCTTCATCCAGTCCTAAAGCCTCCTGGGCAGCACCCCGAGGACCCTGCTAAACCTCTGCTGTGTCTATGCCTCTGTCAGACTGTGGAAATAGAGCTTTTGTTCTCCGATGTAAGATCCTCAGCTTCAGCCTGTGGGATTAGCACTGGTTATTCACTGCCTTGGCAGAGGCTGGCATCGGTTTGCACGAGTCTCACAGTAGCTGCAGTGACACTCTGCTTTGGCTGTGGAAGGGGGCCCACAGTGGAAGCATAGGCTGGCCATAGTCCCTGGCAAATAACACTGAAGCTACTATAACGACAACCAGGGAATTAGCTACAATTGAGTACACAGAGGGCACGGCCTCAGCAGTGTTTCGGGGACTTTGAAGGTTTTAATGACCTGAGGTGGAATCTGCATGATACAACTGCATACAAATGACAAATGGAGACTAGGTTTGAGCACATTTCTTACATTTGATTGTTTTAGGCCAAAACCAGAATTGTAGACCAAAATCAGATTGCTGGTATTGTGGAGAAGGTTTGGAATTATAGAAAATCTATTTTAATAATCAGCATGATATAATAATTGTGGGGGAAAATAATTTAAACATTTTGACTATTTCACACATTTCTTTGGGAGGTTGGATTGCACCTTCAAATTCTCAACTTACCAGTACTTGACATTCCATTATAGTATAGAGTTGGTAAAAGAGCATTCATGTGGGCAGCTTGAAATGAACTTTGAAACACTCAATTATGTATAACAGTAGACTAGCTGGTGAAAATGGTTTGAAATGTAAAGTAATGAATATTTTATTATATATTATTGTACACTATATTTTGTAATTTGTGTGCCAGTTGCCCTTTACACACACACTCTCTCTCTCTCTCTCTCTCTCTCACTCTCTCTCTCTCTCCCTCTCACACACACACACACACAGCTGAAATGGGGACATATATAAATCTCTCTCTCGCTCTCTCTCTCTCTCTCTCTCTCTCTCTCTATATATATATATATATATATATATATATATATATATATATATACATATCTGCGAGGGAGGGCAGCCACTGGAGACTGCTGCAGCTCAGTAGCAGGTGTTCGCCGGACCACTGACGGGGAACCAGGAGCAGGTGTCAGCCGACGGGGAACCAGGAGCAGGGCTGCTGTAGGCAGACAGACCGAGAGGATAGGAGAATAGCTCAGAAACAGATGGGGTGGTGGCCGTCCCAGGAACAGAGTCAGGACAAGGAAGGACTTCAGGGAGGGAAGAGGGGCTCAGGACCAGACTTAGCAAACTATCCGGCTCAGGGACAGGAGTGGACTGGAGGCTGGCAGGTCAAACAATAGCCGACTGGGAGACGGCTAGCAGGCTGAACGCAAGCTAATTGGGATGTGGGCCGAAGGCTAGGCAGGAGGCTTGCTGGCAGGCTGGGGCATAGACCGAGGCTTGGGCTGATAGCAGGGAACCTGGGAGGCTGAGGTGCAGAGGAAGCTGGAGTGACAGGCTCAGGAGGAAGAGGAGAGTCGATATAACGCTGCCACTGGGAGTGTGCCACTACCTGGGCATTTAGAGTCCTAATTCAGATACAATCGAGAAGGGTGAGTCCAAGTTTGGCCAGTTCGCACTGTTACATTTGTGTAAGCAGAGCGCAGGAAAACAAGAGGTTGGACCCAACTGCAGACACAAAACAGGCAGACAGGATCAGTTCAGTAATACAATGGGGAAGTGCAAAAAAAAAAATCTTGGAGTTGCTTGACAGGCAAAGGCTCAAACCAGGGAGGCTGTCTAAACAGGCCTACAAATCCAAAAGGGAAGAGAATCCAAGTAACTGGGAGGGTCCAGGTAACACTAAGCAGATCTAAAAAACGCTGGGAGAGCAAGACACTAGGGAACACTGAAACATTAGAAACAAGGTACAAGAACAAACTGAGGAGAGAAGAGGAATATTCACAGGTGGGAAACACCTGGAAAGGGCAGGAAGTAAAGTTCACGATCACACCTGAGGACAAACTCTTTAACATAAAACAGGAAATAGCTGAAGTAATACTCACAAACATGACAGCTGCTTTTTACTGAAGAAATAGCCCCAATCAAAACTACTGGCGATTTTGTGGATTTCACAGTAATGAGGACACTGACTCTAGAAAGACAAGTTGATGAGTCTTTTAAGAGATGTACTATATCTGGAAACCTGGACAAATAGATTAAAGAAATTATTATGATTATACATTTAAAATACAGTAGTTGTTTCTGGCATACATGACTGTAACTCTAAGGTAAAAATTTGCACATTATAACAACATTTGATGGCAACCAGTGTGTGTTGGCTAATTGAAATGTTGTGTAATGATGCCCTTGAAGTTCATTTATTGAATCACTGTTCAATAGCAGCCGGTTCAGGAAAATTCAATAGAGCTCCTCTCTCTTATAAATAACACTTCATTCAGTATTGTGATTGCTCTTTTATGAAATGGAAGAACACTTTTCATATCTGTGTCAGTCATTCACTCTTCAAACAGCATTTTTCTCACTGAGCACAAATGGCAGAGGCCACGGGTTTTCCTGATTCCAGACCCATTTGTATCACGCACCTTCAGACCACCCCAGCACACAGCGCCGAGTGTCAAAGTGCGCTCTGGCTATGTTCATATTCATTTCCTCCTGATTATGTCTTTCTCGTGTCTGTGATTACTCTCAGACAGCGCGCTGGGCACGCTCATTTCAGAATACATCATAAACAATTTACACGTCATTAGTTTTGTTTTGATCATATTTGTTTGACGAAATGTCTCCCTGCATGGTGAGTGCTGGGGTTATTTACCCCATTTAGAGGCCCAAGGAACACCATGCAGAGTGTGTTATGTTGCATTGTGTGATTAATTGTCATGGCTACGCACAGAACTTTAAATTAGAGGGAAAAGTGTATTGAGTGTTTTATGTATGTGAAGTTAACTGCATGTGATGATTGGTTTATTATTCTATGCCAGTAAGAGGATCAGCAGTGTGCCATTACATACTAATACAGGTAATTTAATCTGTCATCCAACTGCAAATACCCTGCAGATGACGGGCATCGACTGCTCCACTGCCAAGACGATGAAAGGGTACAGTTGTGTGTGTGTGTGTGTGTGTGTGTGTGTGTGTGTGTGTGTGTGTGTGTGTGTGTGTGTGTGTGTGTGTGTTTGTTTGTGTGTTTATGTGTGGTGTGCCCTTTACTGATGTCCTGCAGAGGGCAGTAAAACTAACTGCAAACACAGAGTGTGATGTAAGCCAGAGTAAATAAACAGCAAACTGATCGTATTAACATGCAAACACATGCAAACAGAGCATTAAAAGTTTTCTTTCTCACATACACATGTAATGTTCACACTTCTGTTATCAAGTCTTTTTAGTTCCTAAAGCTGAACTTGTTTGACTCCCCCCCACACCTTAAAGGTCTTGAAAACACATTTTCGCAACACTATTCTGTCAAAGTTGGAACTGTTCAATTGGAGATTTTGGTATCTCTTTTCTCTTTCTCTGGCAGTTTTTTTTAGGAAGCGGGGCTCACCTCGAAAAGGCTGCATCTGTGTTTAGCAACATTAGGATCAAAATCTGATGACAATTGATAGGCTGATTAGTTTATCAAATCTGATCAACCTGATAACCACACAAACACATTCAAATGCAGAGCGGCCATGGGGGCTGAGGGTGTGACTGTCTTGGGGCCCCACATTAGCAGATGTCCATCTCTGACGGACCAAGTGACTGACTGAGTGAGTAAGTGGTGAGGTTACCAGTGGGAAACAAACTCAAAAACACAGAGACAAAATACAGCTGGGCTTAAGAAATGTCACATCCACTTCACTATTGGTTAAAACCATAAACCAGTATAAAAATGACAATTATCCACATAAACCACTGTGTTCTGAACAGAAACAAATGCTACATTAACAAAAAACACATTTGCATTTTGCAACATAAAACAGCAAACTTAACAAACTACTCACTATGTTGACTGAGTTGGCACAATTGGTCGGCCCAATGCTGATGCTCATGACTGATGTGTGTTTTTTTTTTTTTTAAACCAGATGGCAATGACAATGGACAATGAGAGAAACAACAAATCAGATGAATTCAAGAAAAGGAAATTTAAGAAACGTTTTATTCCAAGAGGCGTACCCAACTGACTAAGGCCTTTTTTGTAAACCGTGCTCTCACCACCAAAGCGGTCCGAACTGTGACCGAGCATGGCCTGTGTCAGCCTGGTTTGAAAATGACACTTCGATCCAGCACAGACTACATATCAAGAGTGAAGCTCAAGCACAACGGAGTGATAGTGGTTAGTTTATTCTACCTTACCTAAAACAAGGTCACAGTTTGGGTTTTGTTGCTGCCTTTCCAATGAAATTATTGGGAAAAGCTTGACTGATCCATGTATGGCTTTTCTACATATAAGAAAGGTATACAGAGTGGATTGAGATGCCCATACAGTGCTCACTGAGAGGCACAGAAATCATATTTAGAGACAAAGTTCAGTATTAGGACAGCATGCTGGTTGCCAAACTCATAAACGCTGAGAGAGAGCTGGTGGAAAGGAACAGGAGGACATTTCACAGCCTGGCTGATATCACTCTTTCCTTTTTCTTTTCTTCTTCTTCTTTTTTTCATCAGGGTCTGGCATTTCATGGCCACAGTGAATATACTGGGCTGGATGCCCCTCACTCAAATGAGGGGAACTGTCTGGAGCTTCTGAAATGTTTGGCACACTGACCCAATCCATGAGCTGGACTACACTAAACTACAGCAAGCACAACAGCTGGTGAGTGACTCATCCATAATTAGTATTTATGAACTTTAATTTTGGTTATGAAGAAATCAGTCAAAATGTTAGATTTAACTTTTTATTAACCCCATGTTTACCATATCTTGGCAACTGACACAGTCTACTGTAGACTGTCTACTTTTTATTTGAATAGACTTTGTAGTGTTGTAGACTACTGTTCCTAGTCTATGTTAGAATTAGGTTTTGTATAGTGTTGTAGACTGCTATGACTATTTTAGATCTGAATAGGCCTTGTTAGTGTTGTCGACCACTTGGCCTAACAGCTTTGTATTGTAGCCAGTATTTTAGAAATACTGAGGTCATGACTCTGAATTCCCCCAGCCACCAACCAAACGATGCAAAATTAGTCTTTGGGAAAACACAAAATGTCACTTTTTAATCATGTAATTTTTCAATTCTGTCTTCTATAAATTGTCTCTCACTACATTATGGTTGAAATTTGTGGTTTCCAACCGGGGGAATGGGACTCTTCAAGATAAATGCTGTATCTCTTGTTGCCTGAATAGATCTGAGTCTTCAATTGTTATTTGACCACTTTGCTTGTAATGAGACAGAGAAGAAGAAATGGCTGCCGTTGACAAGTTAATTTACAATTCTCAACCAAATGAAGAGGAAACTTGTAAAAGTTTGTAATACTAAAAATGAGCTACTGATACACAGCACATTGATAAAAGTAAACCATTTAAACATTATGTCAGGAAAAAAACTATATATATTGTATATTGTATATTGTGTATGTATATTGTGCACAGTTAATGTGTATGTTATGTGGTGGACAAGACACGAAAGAAAGCCTGACTTTTGCCTGTGGCTGTTGATGATAGTTAACTCACTTTAGATGGGCAGCACAGAAAAAGGACTGACAACTAAAACATGAAGATGTAACTGTATTCTTAGCAATTCAAACCATATAAGATGATTGGCCTATATCATGGGTGTCTAATCCTATCCGCCAAACAAGATGGATGAGGCCCCATTTGTCACAACCGCGGTTGAATTTGGTGTGTTAAGGCCGTTTATTTTTTTGTAGTTGTAGTTTTGTAGTTCTTTGGTTTTGATGTATTGTTTGTTGGTGCATGGGCTGTGACTGAAGTACGTTTGTGTCAGGCACATCCATTGGTTGGGAGATGCATTTTGGATAAGTTGAGTTGGTTGCATCAGTTGTGATTTGGGGCAGGGAAAGTTTTTTCCTGTTACGTGGAGCTGGCATCAGTGGTCACATGGTCCTCTAGTTAGCTACACATGCTTTTGTGGAGTTTCTCAGTTTTAGCAACATGGTCCATGTGGGCTCGTTGGTTTGTTTTTTTAGTTTGTTATTTTTGTGTGGTGTGTGGTTGGAGCAGTTGTCTTGGGGACACAGTCAGAGTCATCAGATGGGCAACCAGCTTTGTTGGGGACTTAACTGGGCTTCTGGGCTAAGTGTTTAAAGAACCCACCACTAATCCGCATGAAGACTAGGGCTTTTTTTGTTTGTTTGTTTGTTTTTTGGATAGGCAGGTTTTGTTAAAGGGGAACTTCCACATTAATTTGGGGATGCTAGTGGACTTGTGACACTTGCTGTTTGGTGTTCTGGGTGTGGGGTCTTCAGTCCTAGAATGGCAGGAATTGAAGATTTTGTTGCTGCTCCTTGTGAGGAGTTTTTAGATCATTGTAGTAAAGACCAACTTTTTTAAGATTGCAGAGGAGTGCTGCCTTGATTTGAGCAGTCTCAGTGATAAACGTAAGAAGGAGGCTGTTAAAGCTTTGGTGAGATTACAGTTGTCTGAGAAAGGGGTCCTGGGTTTGAAGGATGAGGTATCACGTCAGTCTTTATTAGCACAGCCATTTTCAGTTCCATCAGCACATTTAACTTTTGAGCAGCAGAAAGAGTTGCTGTTGATGCAAATGTCTCGTGAGAAAGAGAGGCAGATGATTGAGATGGACAAACAAGTTGCCATTGAACGTTTGTGGTGTGAGACAGAGCAGGCTAAGATAGCACTGGAGACTGCCAGGTTAGGATTGATAAAAGAGGGGAAGTTGCTAGGTGAAGAGTTGAGAAGTGAAGGAGGTCCACTTTTGCCATCACATTCACCTGATTTTGTTAATAATTTGCGCCTCTTGTAGCCGCAGATTAGTTTGCGCTTATTCATAAAAACCGGTCCAAGGAACCTGTGTGTTAACCTGTTGTACAGAGNGATCATAGCTGCAGTTAATCAAGTCACAAACACAAAGATTTTATTAAGTTGTGCCACTGCCAAGCACTGCAGAACAGCACCGATTATTGTTAATACTGCTCATTAGCTTCCCTAAACCAAACCATTCTTTTATGAGCTCAGCTGTGTTTTCCATGTTACAACATATTTGTGAAATGGCTTTGTTAAGCAAATGTCAAAGCTACATTTGTTAAAGAAAAACTGGTTTATTTCAATCATTTTTATTTTATATTTTGGCCATCATTGTCACAATCTCAGTCTCAGCCTCAGTCTCAAGCTCCAGCCTGCCACATCCCTGCTGCAGCCTCATCAGCTCAACTCACCTCACCTGAGCTCCTGCTCACACCTGCACCTCATCTGTTGCAATCAGGCCACCTACTTTAACCCCAGCTCCACACACAGTCAGTGTCAGACTGTCTTCGCCTTCATGCTGAGAACCCTAAACCTGTCTTCTGGATTGATCACCTGTTGTCAACAAGTTTCGTTCTTGATTCTGCCTTTAACGCCTGACCCTCGACTGCAAGGTATCGACTAGCTTCTGTTCTTCACTCACCTGTTTGCCTGAGTCCCGGCTGTTGATCCTGCCTTCTGTCTCAGACGCCGAGTTTTCGCCTGTGAGTCCTGATCTGTGGTGGCCTGCCTGGTATCTGATCTTCCTGCTTGTCCTCGACTTTGAGAATCCGTCTGTGAGTCCTGATCTGTGGTGGCAGCCTGGTTTCTGGCTTTCCGGTGCATCTCTGCTCGCCCAGCAAAAGTGAGTCCAGTTCTGGGTTTCCTGAAAGCCTCTGTTCGCCCTGTGTGAGTGTTGTCAGTGTGGCTCAGTGGTCTTTTCATTAGGCTTCAGTTCAAAGGCTCGCAGGTTTGATCCACAATTCTACAATTCTACAATTTCATTTAGCAGACGCTTTTGTCCAAAGCGACGTACATCTGAGAGTAAATACAACACAAGCAAGGATCGAGTCAGGAGAAAACAACCTGGATAAGTGCCAAAAAAAGTCAAGGTTCAACTTAGATAGGGCCTGCCTACAGGCAGTGAGGACAAACATGACAACATACAATTAGACTTTTTTTTTTCTTTTTTTTTTTGGTGTTTGTGTGTGTGTGTGTATGTGTGTTCATTTTATAGGAGTTTATCAAGTGCCAAGGTGTTCAGTGAAGTGTCTTTAGGGTCTTTAGTCTTTTCTTAAAGACTGAGAGTGACTCTGCAGATCGAACAGAGTTTGGTAACTCGTTCCACCACCGGGGAACCACAGAGAAGAATCTAGCTATTGACCTCGGGCCCTTTTGAGGTGGTTGTATCAGGCGCCTTTCATTGGTCGAGCGTAGTGAGCGAGACGGAGTGTAGACCTGAATCAGGGTGTTCAGGTAGGAGGGAGCCATTTTTGTTGTGGTTTTGTAGGCAAGTGTAAGAGCTTTGAATTTGATGCGGGCAGCAACTGGAAGCCAGTGGAGTGATCTGAACAGCGGTGTGACATGTGCTGTTTTTGGCTGGTTGAAAACCAGACGTGCTGCTGCATTCTGGATCATCTGTAGAGGTTTGACCGTGCATGCGAGGAGGCCTGCCAGTAAGGAGTTGCAATAGTCGATGCGTGATATTACTGCAGCCTGTACCAGGAGTTGTGCTGCATGTTCAGACAGGAAGGGTCTAATCTTCCTGATGTTGTACAGAGCGAATCGACATGATCGAGCAACAGTGGCCACATGAGCCTTGAAAGTCAGTTAGTCATCAATCATGACACCCAAGTTTCTGGCAGACTTTGTGGGTTTGAGTTGGGCTGATTCAAGCTGGATGTTGATTTCTTGTTGTATAGAGGGACTGGCTGGGATGACAAGGAGCTCAGTCTTAGAGAGGTTGAGTTGAAGGTGGCGTTTTTTCATCCATGCTGAGATATCTGCAAGGCATGATGAGATCCGGGCAGAGACCGTGTGGTCGTCTGGGGGGAACGACAGGAAAAGCTGGGTATCATCAGCATAGCAATGGTATGAGAAACCATTGGAGTGGATTATTGCACCGAGTGAGGTTGTGTATATTGAGAAGAGGAGGGGACCAAGCACTGACCCTTGAGGAACCCCTGTAGATAGGCCCCCTCCAAGACACTCTGAAATATCTCCCTGAGAGGTAGGACACGAACCAGCAGAGGGCAGATCCTGAGATGCCAAGCTCAGTGAGTGTGGAGAGGAGGATTTGATGGTGAACCGTGTCAAAGGCAGCTGACAGATCTAACAGCAGGAGAGCTGAAGACTGATTCCCTCTCTGAACGGTTTTAATCCAAGAATCTGTAATAAAGTCTGGTTACTGTTTGCACAGCTGCTGCTTCGCTTCTGGGTCCTTCCTGATGTTGGGACTAGTGAAAGTCCACAGATGAGTTTGTTCATTGTGTGACGTAAAACACCAGATGAGATAAGACACTCCAGCTCAGGTTGTCTCATGTCTCATGTGGGGGGCAAAGGAGCCCAGCCCCCACAGTCTTCCTGTTAACAACTAGGTGTTAACTCCAGCCAGGACCCATCTCCAAGCCCCCTCCTCAACTGATTCTTTCTCCTCAGCTCCTGCAAGGAAGCAGGAGCTGCTGGCTCTTCTCTTCAGCTCTGCCAAGGAGGCAGTAGCTTGTCCTCAAAGCTCCAACAAGAGAGCAGAAACCAGCTCTCAGTGTGGCCTGCTGACGGCAGCTCAGATTTTCCACAGCCGCAGGATCCCCAGCTAACAAGCCTCCTCTCCTTCAAAGGACTGGTAACTACACTAGGCATAGATGGTTAGACAAGCTAAGTTAAACATAGCTAAGCACAAGACTGTTTGACTTTCATGAACATGTGTTGATTCAATTTGTCATTGAGATTCATTGTCGTGATAAGATAAGATAAGCCTTTATTTGTCCCACAGTGGGGAAATTCACATGTTACAGCAGCACAGGGGATAGCAGCAGTTAAATATTAAGAACAAATAACAGTCTAAAAAAAATAGGAGCTATACACAAGTTCGCATTACTTAGTTACACTTTTGAGTATGGATATGAAATATAAAATCTGAAATATAAAAATATATGACCAGTATAAAATATATGACCAGTAAAAATACACAATGGGCCTAAACTGACGTAGGAAATGACAGTTTAAATACAGAATATTAAATATTAAGTACTAAATACAGAATATTGCACATTGACTTGGTCAAGTATTGCACAGTGAGTGGAGTTACATAAAGAACAAGTATTGCACAAGTGTACTGAGTGTACTGAAGAACAGTATATGGTCCATGGTCTATTGGGAGCAGTGCTGGTTGTATAGTCTAACAGCTGCAGGAAGGAAAGACCTGCGATATCGCTCCTTCACACACTTTGGGTGAAGCAGTCTGTCGCTGAAGGAGCTCTCCAGAGCTGTTAAAGTGTCCTGCAGGGGGTGGGAGTCATTCCCCAACATGGATGACAGCTTGGCCATCCTCCTCCTCTCTCCCACCACCTCCACTGGGTCCAGGGGGCAACCCAGCGCAGAGCTGGCCTTCCTGATGATCTTGTCCAGTCTTTTCCTGTCCGCAGCCGAAATGCTGCTGCCCCAGCACGTAACTCCATAGAAAAGGGCTGATGCAACAACAGAGTCCAAGAAGGTCTTCAGGAGCGCCCCTTGCACTCCAAAAGACCTCAGTCTCCTGAGCAGATAGAGTCTGCTCTGACCCTTCCTATAAAGTGCAGCAGAGTTATCAGTCCAGTCCAGTCTGTTGTTGAGGTGAACACCCAGGTACTTATAAGATGTCACCATCTCAATGTCCATTCCCTGGATGTTCACTGGTGTTGGAGGGGAGTGAGTAGCCCTGCGGAAATCCACCACCAGTTCTTTGGTTTTCCCTGCGTTGATCTGGAGGCGGTTCCGCTGGCACCAGTAGATGATGTCCTGTGTGAGTTCCCTGTATTCCCTGTCGTCCCCATCTGTGATGAGGCCGACGTGGCAGAGTCGTCAGAGAACTTCTGCAGGTGACATGTTGGTGTGTTGTGTGAAAAGTCTGCAGTGTAGAGGGTGAAAAGGAACAGAGCCAGGACCGTTCCCTGCGGGGCCCCCGTACTGCAGACAACCGTGTCAGACACACAGTCCCGTGTCCTCACATACTGTGGGCGGTTGGTGAGGTAGTCCATAATCCAGGATGTGAGGTGCAGGCCCACCCCTGTGTTCTCCAGCTTGTCCCCCAGGAGTGCTGGCTGGATGGTGTTGAACGCACTGGAGAAATCAAAGAACATGATTCTCACAGTGCTCCCAGGTTTCTCCAGGTGAGAGAGGGCTCTGTGCTGGAGGAAGATGACGGTGTCATCCACCCCGATGCCAGGCTGGTAGGCGAACTGAAGTGGGTCCATCGATGAACCCACCAGGGGGCGGAGATGATCAAGGACCAGTCGCTCCAGGGTCTTCATCAGGTGAGATGTTAGAGCCACCGGCCTGTAGCTGCTGAGGTCCTTGGGGTGCGGAGTCTTGGGGACAGGTACCACGCAGGATGTCTTCCACAGCTGTGGCACCCTCCCCAGCTTCAGGCTCAGGTTGCACATGTGCCCAACAACCCCGCACAGCTGGTCTGCGCAGGTCTTCAGGAGCCTGGAGCTGATGCCGCCCGGACCCGCCGCCTTCCTCGCCTTGATCTTTTGCAGCTGGTTTCTCACCTGGGATGTTGTGAGGGTCAGGTTGGAGCAGGGGGGCTGTGTGCTGGTGGGTGTGGGAGGGTGGGTTGAGCTGATGAGCTGAGCAGTGGGAGGTGGCTGTGAGCTGAGAGTCGCAGGAGGGGAGGCGGGGGTGGGGCAGTCCACTCGAGGTGTTGATGAGGGTGCTTGCAGCAGGGAGGGCTGGGCCGGGGAAAGGGCAGATGGCTGATCAAATCTATTGAAGAATGAGTTCAGCTCATTAGCCCACTTCAGGTCCCCCGCAGCCTGGGAGTCAGGCTCCTTGTGGCCAGAGATGGTTTTCAGGCCTCTCCAGACTCCGCTGATGTTCTTTTGCTGCAGCTGTTCCTCCATCTTCCTCCTGTAGCTGTTCTTCCCCTCCCTGATCTTCCTTCTCAGCTCCCTCTGCACAACCTTCAGCTCCTCTTTGTTTCCTGACTTAAAGACCCTCTTCTTCTCCTTAAGGAGAGCCTTAATGTCAGGATTAATCCAGGGTTTGTTATTGGAAAAACACCGTACAGTCCTGGTGGGTACAGTGTTATCCACACAGAAGTTGATATAGTCCGTGATGCAGTCAGTGAGACTGTTGATGTCATCCCCATGAGAGTCACAGAGTTCCTCCCACACCGTTGTGTTGAAGCAGTCCTTAAGAGCCTCATCAGCCTCGTCGGACCACCTCTTCACTGTGCGGGACACAGCTGGCTGCCTGTGTACCAGAGGTTTGTACACAGGCCGGAGATGAACCAGGTTGTGGTCTGATCTTCCCAGGGGAGGGAGGGGTGATGAGGTGTATGCCTCCTTGGTGTTGGCATAACACAGGTCCAGTATCTTATTGTCTCTGGTGCAGCAGGTGATGTATTGGGTGAAGGTGGGCAGTGTGGAGGATGGAGAGGCGTGGTTGAAGTCCCCAGAGAGGAGAAGGAAGGCCTGAGGATGTTGAGTCAGCAACCGGCCCGTGACAGAGTGGATGACGTCACAGGCCGCATCGGCGTTAGCAGAGGGGGGAAATATACGCAGCTATCGCGATAACATGCGAGAACTCCCAAGGCAGATAGTATGGCCTCATGCTAACGGCTAACAGTTCAATGTCCTTGTAGCAGAGTTGCTCCTTAATAGTGATGTGCCCAGAGTTACACCATCTATCATTCACAAACACTGCCAGCCCTCCTCCTTTCCTCTTACCGCTCTCTCTTGTCCGATCCGCCCGCATGAGTTTAAATCCGTCCAGTGTCACGATCGTGTCCGGGGTCCACGGGGTCAGCCATGTCTCCGTAAACACCATGATGCTGCACTCCCGGTACTCCCTCTGGTGTCGGGTCGGCGCCGCTAACTCATCCATCTTGTTGGGGAGAGATCTCACATTCCCCATGGTGATGGACGGGAGGGCCGGTCGGTATCTTCTCCTCCTGTTGCGGCGCCTGGCTCCGGCACGGCTCCCGCGTCTTCTCCTCTTTATCTCACGGGGAACCTCGGGCCTCTCGTCTGGCAGCACAGCTGTGTTGCGGAGAGCCAACAGCTGATCCCGACTGTAAACAATAGGGCGGCCGGGGACCCCAGACACGGAAGTAAACATTGTCGAAAAATGAATTAAAAATACTAACTCAAACACTGTCACAATGGTGGACGTGTTGAGCTGGGGGTTTAAAAATAAAAGCACGTGAAAATATATTTAAATAAAAGAAAAGACAGAAAAAAAGAGGAAAAAGCTTGGCGGTGAGCGAGAGCTGCTGTAACAGTCGACCACTAGAGCGGCGCCATCTTGCACAGTGATGATAGTAGGATTAGTTCACCAACTGTACATTGATGTTAGCTGTGCTTCACACCAACACAGGGTTTGCATGCTAAACTTCTCTTTACTAACCTGGCACCCTCTATCATACACATTTCACACTTAGAGATACAGGCTTCACCAAAGCACACTGTCCCTCCGCTGGCAGCGTCCTTGGGGTCGGCCATCTTGTGCGTAACCTGCCTTTTGTCTAGGCCATAAGGCCTGAGACCTTCTTAGCCAGCCATTTTGTTAAGTCACTCACACACACACACACACACTTGTATACAGTACATGTTAGATTTGTATGTTTTTATTATTTGTTTATAAATGCTTGTGAATATACATGTTGTGTCTTTAATATTGTACAAGAGTGAATGATACCAACCTCTGCTCCGCCAAGGATTCCGAAATCCTTCATTTTATGAAACTAACAACGAAGCGGCTATCATTTTCCCAACATAACGGCGCCCTGTGTAAGGCAGTGTACTGTTGAGGGTGGTGCCCCGAGGTGATCCGGCGTATATCAGATCCTATTAATATAATTGTTTCTGATAATTATTAATTCTTATAGATAGCCAAACTGCCCATTAAGTTGACTCCCAACACTGACATCGTGTCAATCATTATCTCCGCCAAGGAGGTTGTTTTTGCCGGCGTTGGTTTGTCTGTTTTTTTTGCAACATAACTCAAAACGTTAAGGGCAGATTTTGATGAAATTTTCAGAAATGTCCTTTCTGGGACAAGGAACAACTGATTAAATTTTGGCGGTGATCTGGAACACCGCCATTACAGAAATGTTGATTTTTCGGGTATAACTAGTAAACTGAAAAGGATATCAATGTGATTCCAATTGCTAAAGGTATGTTTTTATGGTACAGTAATCCATTGAAATAGATAGATCAAAGGTAGGACTAATATTTTGGGGTGTAAGTCACAATAAGCTGGGGGAACTGTGCTGCTTGGCGGAAGTCTGCGCTCTGAGTGCTTTTCTAGTTTCTATTGGATTTGAACACCAAAGTAATTATATGAAATATTGCTACTAGTAGAAAAGACACTGCAAAATAAATGATCCAAACTCTTATCTATCACCAGCATCCACATCTCCTCAAAGTGTACAGACCCATGTCCTGCTTCAACCTTGGCCTATAGTTGTGCTTGGATTTGCTGGAAAGAACTTACTAGTTTGGTACTAATTAAAAGGGAAAGGGTAGTAAATTAATCAATGAATTATTGGTTTAGATTGAGCTTTTCTTCAAAAAAAATTCCTTCAGTATTAGTTAAATAGAAAATTAGAACAGAAGAAATTGCTGACCCTCTTGTTCGTGTTTCTCTATTTTCCTTTTTTTTTTGCAGCAGCAAAGTCAGACATCTTTCACATGGTTCCCATAAAGAAATATGCAAGAAATCTCAAGTAATGTCACTTCTCACCACCCAGTTCACCTGTCAGATACTTTCTTGTCGCCTTTTGGTTAAGCAACATAAAACACAATCAGAACATAATGAAAAGATTATAGCAAATACATAACATTAGCATTAACAAGTTGCATTAACCCTGAACGTGTTTGGATGTGTTGTCACTTGCTTCAACTATATGAACAGCTTTGGAAGAAGAATTTGTTATTTGCAGAGGGAGGCTGCACCACAAACTGGTGCCACAGAAGTGAATTGAGCTGCCAGTAGCAGGGCTTTTCACACTGAGGGATTATGCAGTTCTCTTCAGCTGTACCATTGCTCTATCTGACTGCCAGCATCATCCCCATGCACCCAGCAGCAGCAGCAGCATTTCACCAGGTTCACACACAGCTGCATGAACAGACTGCAGTTTTTAAACCATCAGTCAGCTTATGTAGAGAAACCATTAAGCACATCATCTGTGTGTTGTGCAGTGAGCGCCTCTGTGTGTGCATATGCTACTGTGAGTCCTTATTGTATTCTCAAGCTGAAGAGCACACAGTATGTATTCTGTTTTCCTCTGACTGGGAAACAGTACCATTAATGTATAAGCTCATAAATGACACAAATGTATGTTGTATACATAGATGCACAGAATACCACCATTACTTGTACAATGTACCGCAATCCAATATAAAAGCCTTAATAGAAATCTAATTTAATTGCTGACATTGCATAGCTCTGTGGTCACATCTGAGGCTGTAGTGGTAGTAATGCCCTGGACTGCATTATATTGTGAGGACCTGACAGTATTTTGTCTTCCTCATTTGTATTGCATTATGTTATTAAATATACTCCATATACAAATAAGTAAACTAGAAAAGCACTCGGAGAGCACAGACCTCCACCAAGCAGCACAGTTCCCTCAGCTTATTGTGACTAAAAACATACTCTTAGCAATTGGAATCGCATTGATAGTTTTATAGTTATTCGCGGAAATAAACATTTATGTAGTTGGAACTAATAAACGTTTCAGTCCGGATCACCTCCAAAATTTAATCATTTGTTCCTGGTCCCAGAAAAGGCGTTTCCTGAAAATTTCATCAAAATCTGTCCATAACTTTTTGAGTTATGTTGCAAACAAACAGACAAACAAACAGACAAACCAACGCTGGCAAAAACATAACCTCCTTGGCGGAGGTAATGAATGAATGAATGGATAAACTGTAGAAGAGTTAGAGTGGTAGATACAACCCCGATTCCCAAAAAAGTTGGGGCGCTGTATAAAGTGTCAATAAAAGCAGAATGCAATCATTTGAAAACAGACTGTGTTTCCAGACAGTTTCCCAAAGTGTTCCTCAGCCCATCTAAAAATATTCTTAATACAACTGTGTGTTTGTGTTTCTTATACAGTGTATGTGGTAGGGGTTAAACCAATAAAATAACACCCATCCCTCCCAGAGAATATTGCCTATATTATACACATACCTGCATGTTTAGCAGCAGCTCTTTATCTCTGTTGACATGCCTGAGTCCTGAACCATGTTGATGTTGGTCTGATGCTCCTCCAAATGAATGCTAACCGCACGGACCCGCTATCAGCAGCCTATCAGTTATTACTTCAAAGCTGGGGTGTGAGCTCGGCAGGCTGAAGGTCTCTGCTCTAGTGTCTGATTTAGGAGATCAACCCAAACAGCCCAGAGTCAATTACCAGGCTTAGCCAGGATATCAGCTAAAGTAGCTAAGATTTCCACCAACATACGGGAGAAAGAAAGGCAGAGAGAGAGAGAAGGCAGGAGAGTGAGAGGGGAAATATCAGGGAGAGAAACCTTGGAGGCCATTTCAATACTTTCCTCCAATTTATCTCCCTCTCTCCTCCCTGCCTCCCTGCAAGTGCCTGCAGGTACAGAACAGACTTCCACTGAGCAGGTTGATCTGAATAATTCCTTCCTTCACATATGTTGAAAGAAAACATTCAGGATGATGCCTGAGTGGTAATTTGTCTCTAGCTGCTTTTCTTCACTGGTTGTGTGTAAGTGAATAGAATCAGTGGAGACCCTGATGGCTGTAAACACCTTTACAAAGGATCTACGAGTTTAATGTGATATTAGCTATTAGAAATGTAGTGTGTGATATGTGGCTTCAGAGGACAGTAAACAAGGTTAGTATTATCTCTATGAATCCATGCTGTTTTATATTTCCCATATTAAAAATGGATCAAACTACCTTTTGGAATGTAAAAGACGTTGCTAGTAGGAATTATGGCCTGAATCAGCAGTTCCCCTCAGGTTAAAGCTTTTTAGCCTCTTTTAGTTTGTTATTTTGATTTTACAGCACACAGTCTCCGCTGCTTTTATCAAGTTTCCAGAGAGCAGATAAAGCCACTGTACTGTTCACAAGAGCGTTGGAAAAGACTGATGATAACAAGTAACATGGAGCTGAACCAATCAAGACCAGACAACCAGTTGGCTTGGTAACAGTCGGTTTGATTATAGTAATGATCATAAAAATTCCCCAAATTAGTGTGGTAATTATTTATTGGTTTTCTACTGCACACATTGCATTTGTAATTTAAAAAAACTCTTTCTTCCTAAATTTGCCTAAATTAGGTAACTGGGCCTACACATGAGCTCAGTCTGTCGCCCCTTTAATCCAGAACAAGATATCTTCGTATTTAGTCAGGATTTCAGGATATTATGTTTTTATAATTAGCTGTGCAATTCTATTTGATGTGGAGCAGTTCTATCAGAGAAATACCTCAGAAAATAAACAAAACCAATTATGACACAACCAAATAAACTAAACAAAAAATTCACTTTGTCTCTATTTTCCCTGTAATTACTACCAGTATGAGCAGACAGAAACCTTCTAGGACTCTATTGGGAAATTACAGACCCGTAAAATAAACTTTACTAGAGACATTACTCATGTTGGTCAGTCACTCGGCTGCTCCCCTACTTTGGCCCAAACTGAAATATCTGACGACTGCCGTTATATTTTGTTCATTATATTTTGGACATTCATGTCGAAAAGATTCATGTCATGCCAAAGGATGACTCCTGGTAGCTTTGTGGTCCCCTGACTTTTCCTCTAGCACCACCCTGAGGTTGACCTTTGAGGTTTAGACAGAAATATCTCTATTACTATTTGATGGGTTGCCAGGGAATTTGATACAGACACTAATGGTCCCCAAGATGAATTAATATAACTTGTATGCCACCATCAGGTCAAAATCTTAATTTGTCCAACACTTTAGTTTCTAACCAAATACCTGCAAAACTAATAACATTCCCATAAGCCTCAGCTGTATATATGTTCACATGCTGAAATAAAATGGGAAACATTAACCCTGATAAACATCAGGGTGTTCTCAGTGCCAGACTGCGATGCATTTACTTCACATTCATGCTCATCAGAGGATTAATTCCTTCTGTTTCCATAAGTGTTCCTCTAGTGCCCCCATCAGGACAAAATGTCAGCTTCATAACTCTCTTAATCCAGTGGGCAGATTAATATTCATTTTGCTTCATTCATGACCCCAAGGGGCTAAGCCCTTTATTTAAATCTCATAACCTTTCTTGTAGTGCCAGTGTATTGATTTTTCTTGTGAATTTTCCACAAACCAAAATACCTCTGTAAATGATAAAGACAATGAACAAAGTTGAAAGATTTTATAACTGGCTATAGGTAGAATCACTGATGTGATAAATCAGTATGATATATTACAGGTAGACATTACAGGCATATCAGGAAAAACGCTCAAAAATATGTATTTAAACAAGCAAGATGATGAACATGTTGGCAGTGATTGATGGCTGATATCATAGTATACAAAGGTTTGCCAGGTGCTTCTTTAATTTTTGAAGCCGTTTACTCCAGACTCTCTGACTTGCTGAGTGGGAGCAGGACCAGTGCACTGTTCAAGATCATAAAACCCCAGATTTATCTGGGAGGGTCAGATTGATCTATTAGAGGCCTTCTGTTGACATCGCATTCACCATGTCCTGTGCTTATGCTTGCTAAACGCCCGCTCTCCACTGACGCTTTCTGCTGAAATAAGCAATGCTCAGGCTCCTCGGGGTGGGACAACCTTCGCTGCATCACGCCTGGATCATCCATAACCATGGAACTGCGGCACTGATAAACATTCTCCCTACAGTGGAGGAAAAGTGTGGGGGGTTGCTTTGGCAAACAATGTGTGTTTCTTTGGGCGCTGGGTAATACATTCATTCAATCAGCCTTGTCAGAAGCGGTGCAGCCTCAAGATGGTATTGTATTTGATTTTCAAACTGGCCTTTGATTGCAAAAGGGAATGGCACCCCTGTGACACTGAAAACAAGTAATGCAATTACTCTGCTACTCTATGTTCCTCAGGTAATGAATTCCTTTTGATTTGCTGTGTATTTCTTGGGCCTCCTTCCTCATTAGTAATTATTAATCACGGAGTGGCCTACCTGAGCCTTGGGCTTTGGTCTCTTACTTTTAACCAGTGTTAGAGTAATGTGAAACAACACAGAGCGATCTCTACTCTCTCTTTTGCTGTGTTTAAAATCAATAGGCTGGATTAAAGGCATTGACAAATTTCTCAGGTGTGAAGGCGAGACACGTTTCTCATTTAGCTCTGAATCATTTTCCGTGGAAAGATTGTCTGAGGCGAGTTTTTATTAAAATTTAAACTACAAGATCAGCTGAGTTAGAAAGCAAATTCGGACACAGTCAGAATAAAATAAACATGTATTCCAATCCCTCTGATAACTGGCAAGGCGGACCCGATCTGGGAGAAAGATTGTCCAAGCTTTCCAGCAGCAGCAGCCCTCCCTCCTCCCCTGCCGTCCACCAGTGGTCTCTTCCAAATGGAAGGCACGGGGTAGAAGGGTAGTGGGTAGGAGGAGGCGGGAGGGAGAGTGCAGAGAAGAGGAAGTTATCACCAAATTGCCATATCTACAAAGCTCTCCCTGCACGCCACAGATTCCCCCTCTTTAATCTGACACATACAGCCTCATGCCTGCTAAAACCCTGCAAGGCGCTGTGAAGCTCAGCATCCTGGGCTGAAAGAACACCGCAGCCAAGAGAGAGGGGAGTCAGAGGGATAGACGGAGAAACAGGAAAAGAAAAGATAGCGTGTGTGCAGAGAGAGGGAGAGAGAAAGAGACCATTTTATTTGTTCTTTGGAGCAAACATGCGCCCGGCTCTATGAAGGGAGTTAAATCGTGGAGGTTAATTGAAAAATGAGATAAACAAAGGCTGTGAAAAGCAGAGGGAAAGATTGTGGCTGGCAGCGCAGGCGGGCCACCACTGAACCTCCTTCAGACTGTGCAACCCTGATAAAAAAGCACAGTTAATTGTCTCGCAATTTCTTCCACTTAATTTCAGTCCAATTAGAGAAAAAAATAGCGAGGAACTGTCTTCTTCCTTTCATTACTATGCACGTACTGTAACTCCATAGAAAATAACTTTAATGGGTGGATCTTTCTGTAGACAAGCTTTCATTTTGTCATGAAGTCATGCTCAGCAAAGATGTTCCAGTGTCTCCGGATATGTTATGTGTTATCACATTATGTCCTAAACAATCTTCTTTTGAGTTCTTACATTTTCTCAGCATGGATAACTGTGAATTTCCAAGTCCCACCGAATGAAATTCAGCTCATTGGGTGACTAATAACTCCCTTGTGAATAAATGAGGCAGTGTGGGAGCCACGATGCTCATATATCACTACTTACTGTAGAGATGTCTGAGAGGATCAAAAACAGTCCATTTGGTTGAAGACCCCTATTTGAGGTAAGAGGCAATTTGAAATGTCAACGCACTTAAAGGCGAGTGAGTGACCTGTGAGATCACAGCAGTGAATGTTCTGCATGGATTAGCTGGGAGCGACTTTCTAAATAACAATAGGAGTGTGGAAGCATACCTGCAAAGGCTTTGTATTTGCAATGTGGTGTGATTCTAAGTGTAAGTTTGATTCTAAGAAAGGCTCATTACAAATCACATCAACGTTTGCAGTAATGCAAATGATAAATGAAAAATTGAGCCTTGGGACATAAGCATAGTCAAAAGAATGTGCAGTTAAAACAATAAAGCAATAAAATCAGCGTATACAGTTGACAGCAGCGTAACCTCTGTTTGCATTCAGCAGACAAAGAGACGTCTTTATTTGGAGTTACATTTCTGGCCATGTGATCAAGGCCAATATTCACTCTCCTTTTAGATCTGATTTGATGTCAAGCAAGCTTCACCAGCTTCCACCTTTGTCTGTCTGCAGTTTGGTGTTGGGCAGTAGTTTACAGAGGCTTTCTGGAACTTTTTCACTGAAAGGTCGTGGTACTGACTATACAACAAAACAATAAGCCTAAGAGACTAAAACACAACGTAAAGCAACACCTTTCACAATATACTGTATATTTAATAATTCGATCCATTGTTTGAATAGAAATATTAATGAGTGTAGCTACAGAAAATACTTAATATTGTGTTTAAGTAAATTAAAAAAGATAAGTGGAAAAAAAAGACACTTCATAGATATGAAAGCGATGTAATTTTCCAAACGTGTAACTCATTCCTTGCATGTTAAGCACACACTCTATAAATTCTCACCTGGCATCCTGCATTTACTATCTGCAGGAAGGAACAGGCCTTTATTTGAAACAGGCCTCTTTAAGAGACATGTCTTTATTTCCAATTCTTATCATTTCAGAATATATTTTAAAATGCATATTTTACATATATAAAACATATGCAACATATACAGTATGTCATAAATTAAATTTATATTTAACAACTCTGCTGCTCTGAGTTTTCATTGACTGATTCATTTTAATCATATCAATTTTTGCTGCTTTTTTTTTTTTTTTTTTTAGTAAAACACATTCAACACTTCCTGTTTCATATTAAAGGCCTTCTAGTCACTCAAATATTCCTGTTAGACTTTTAATTTGAAACATTTGCAGGAGAAGTTCAATTTAATCGTTCTGGAAAGAATGGCAAGGGAGAAGAGATGAAAAATATTTGTAGAATGAAAATAGTATTTGTGTTAAAAAGAGAAACTGAGTAGCAAAGTGGTGGTATTATGATATTTTTGACTTTGTTGTTGTACTGATGCTGTGGATATGGTCAGTATACTTTATTCACCTTGTGAGCCTTTAGAGTGCAGGTAGTTCTCCACGATATTATTACCTTTATCAGCAAATGACCTTTATTTTTGCCATCATTACTATTTGAGACTTAGTCTTTATTCGATACTAACCTTTATTGAGAATTTATTAATGACAATGGCATTGCTGCTTGTGGCTTTACTTATAAATGATAATGTACATTTTTTGTGTAAAAGTCTAAAATACACAATAGAGTTTAATGTGGTATCATTCATTTTAAGACTCGTGGAAAAGTAAGACAGTAAATATATTTTCTTCTCCATCTCGGCTTGTCCAAAGATACGGCAAACTTCAGGGATATACTGTATGTTTGGCCACTTTAAAAATAATATGCCAAAAAAAGAAAAAAAAGAAAAAGAAAATATCTTAATTTTAGATTTGTGGCTGACTTTGAAGACTCATGCCTCACGGACACCAAGGCGTGATTAGCATATGTTTCCGGCATACAGAATGAATCTGAGGGGGGATATACATACATTAGGAGTTGTCCCATTAGCAGCCCGGCAGAAGGGCTGATTTATGTTTTCTGTTGGCATCACCTGACAGGAACATTAGTGTTACAGATGGGGACAGGTGACGTTGTCAGGATCATCAGTCTCCAGGTGACTCACTGCCAAAATGATGTGAGAGGAGCAGGCAGCGAGGCTTATGAGGAGCGGCAGAGTTGGAAAAAAGGTTTTGCGGCTGCTCCACTCGCTTTCAGAGTACCTTGTGGAAGATTACCTTGTCAGCATCAGAGAAAAAACACTTCTGCAGCAAGACAAATGACAATTCAATAATTTTGAATGCCTTGAAAGTGTCTCTCTCTTGCAGAACTCAATTACAGTGATAAAGGCAACTAATACAAGTTCACTGGGTGCATGCCCAGATGCTGACAAGATTTATCGCATCATGTGAGCTTATGACTTATTCATGGCCTATTATACTTTATGATTGCTATCACTTTGGCACTAAATACAGTTGACACCATACAGCACAGTACTGTATGGCAGGACTGTTTGAAAGATCAAGGCGGATGTGTTCCAATAGGAAACCTGTCCTGTCAGGGAAAGGACATAAGGAATGATTCACAAATCACTGAGAGTGAAAGAATTTCTAGTCCTACTTGTCTCTGCAAGTTTTAACACTTGACTGTATGGACATGTGCACAGGGGAACAATAATGAGTCATAGAATAAAGTCATCAACAAAGACACATAGCACTGCCCTTAAGGTAGAGTGGAAACTGAATTCAGTGTATAAACATACTGGCTGACCAGTTTTGCAGCAGCACTATTTAATGCTCCACTTTGTTCGCCACCTTGTTGCTAACTCTGCTGACGTGCAGGTGGTGTATGGTTATCTGAAGCTTTTCCACTGGAGCTGTCTGCTGCTGCTGCTCAGAGCGATGCTGATGAGACTGAACCAGTTAAGTTTTAGGCTTAGAAACAAAACGAGCTGGAGGAGACTGAAACACTGGCCACACCTTTCTCATTAAGCTCGTCATACAGTGTTAATATGACAATAAAACTTTATAAGTTCAGATGAAACAGTTACAATTAAATGCCTGAATGAAGGAATGAAATAATTTTTCCTCTTTCGAATGCATTGTGTTTGGTCATATCCCTCATGGAATTATTCAGACATATTAACGAACAACAAACCAAACATTGTGGCAGGTTAACCCACCTTCATCAGACAACAGAATACATTAACATCATCCAGACATAAACACAAACCTTCAACAAAACTACATCTACATCCATAAAATGATAGTTGCAATTCATGTAGAACTAAGTCTGAGGAATTTATCGAGCAAATGTTTTTTTTAAGCTCCATTCTCAATATCTAGCTAATGTAAATCGGGAACATAATTTTTTTAAAATAATATTTCAAAATCAAGGATATATAGAACAGTATAAAATGTTCTCCACTTCATTTAGTTTACAATATTCACAGTCGCGAATTATACTTAACATATATTTCACATATGTAATCTTTCCTAAACAAACAATACATTCACAGTTTTTTGCCAAATTTCTTCTTCTTTCTTCTTCATGGAAACCAAGTCCACACTCTTCTAACAAACTGAATATTTCAGATGCTAATTAACCTCAGTTGAACACATCTCAGAAACCTATTTCACAAGCTATCCTGTTGGCTGGTAAACCCAACAGGCTGTTCCAGGGGCTCTTCACACTGGCCTTTACAGGAGTCCCATCCCATTTTTGCCAAAACAGGGACATAATTATAAATTTAAATATATATTGAATTTCCTGATTAAGGCCATATTTGTTTTTCTGAAATCTTATGTAACTCCACATTCTTGACACATAAGTTTTCTATTATTAACTGGAAATGTTTTGCTCTTTTATATTGCTTTCAGTCGCTAATCTGAATTATGTCTATCTATCTATCTATCTGGCTTTTCACATGTGTATTTATTTCATCACACACTGCAATGATAAACCCTCAACTCACACATTGTAATACGGCAAGAGATAGACAAACAGAGCGAGAGTGAAGGGGAGGGGGGTGCAGCGGCATATAGGGAGAGGGGTTGTATGCTGAGAATGTGTGTGAGTTAAGGGCCGAGAGAGAGAGAGAGAGAGAGAGAGAGAGAGAGAGAGAGAGAGAGAGAGAGAGAGAGAGAATCAAACGCTGGCTGAATTGGGCCCAAATATCCAAGGTTAATTTTGTGAGAAAGCTGCAGTGCCCAGATAAGACCATCCCTGCAAATGAGTTCTGCCTGCCTGGATTACAGCTAAATTTATGCAGCTTTCCTTATCCTTTCACAAGCTCCTCTGAAGTGGCATAATTAACTTGCGCACATAAAATGTGCACATTTTCTGCATGGTGGTAACATTCCTCATTTTACTGCTTTGATTTTTTTTTTTTTTGCCCTATTCATGAAGGTACTTTAAATTTTGCTTTTTCCTCAAGTTTAGAGATTTGTCATTGTAATGGCACAAGATGAGTCTTTTGCTACTTAATCATTCTAATTACTCAATGGCTAAATCTCTGCTGTCATTATATTCTGCATAGATACGGCAAATAAACAAACACAGCGCTCCAATTATCCTCAAGTGTACGTGTTGTGTGGCTGCATACAGTAAAAACAAAAGGTAAAAGGATGATTATGCAAAGCAGATTTAACTACTGACTCATCATTCACGCTTTACATCCCACAGTATGTACACATACAGTACGGGACATGCACACACAGAGCAGGTAAACATGTACATATTAGACTGACAGTGAAGGAACTGAAATCCCTGATACATGTCCAGACCCAGAGAAATCCTTGAATCTTCAAAGCACATGCAGCTGAGATGCAAATATGGTAAGCTGCACTTGAGGACAGGAGGATATGCTCTGCTATTACAAAGCTTTTTTTTCATTCCCATCATGCCCCAGGCTGTTCTGTTTATCTGCCCCCCCTCCAAAAAAAAAAAAAAAAAAGCTGTCCACGGAGGGCTTCCTCAGTAGTAGCAGCAGTCCCAAAAACCAGCTCCACCACTTCAATTTCTGTTTCCACTCCTGTCATCAGCATGTTTAACTGGCAGCCACGACCACTTGATTAATATTTATCCTACAGAGAACCAGATGCACACACACAAAAACACATACCAGACAATAAAGACACCTGATAGTTAATGTAGACACACTCACCATAGTTGGTGGTATTTTGTAGTGTGAATATTTGTTTATATTATTTATGAAACACTTGAATACAGTTTTGCATGAAAGGAGGGGTGTGGATTTGGTCCCCACCATTTCCACTGAAAGTGCATTAGGATATTATGTTACACATCTTAGGGCATTACATCTCAGCCAGTATGAACAGAAGAAATGATGAGAGTAAGGAAAAACTATTTCAGCTGTTCATATGCACCTGACTATTCTTTGAAGATGGAGCTGAGAACTCTGAGCTGCTTTACAGGCTAGGTTTGAATTAAAAGAGTAACTGCTCATTCATACCAATTTTCATCTTTTTTTATAGGGTCTGTTATTTTCAGTTGATTAAATACCAGGTTTCATCATACCTGAGCATGTATAATGTGTTTGTGTCACATATTTGTTGTCTTGGTAACCAATACTAGCTATCACAGTCTGAGCAGACACATTACAAACACCAGCAAAAGGTGACAAAACAGCAAACTACTCACTGCAGCATGGCATGATGGGAAATGTGGTCCTTTCAACTTTCAGCAAACTTAGTGCAAGAAGGGGTGCGTGTGTGGCTGGCTCTGTCCAGAGAGCATAACGCTCTTCTCTGCCTACACTAGGTAAATATATTTACCTATTGTATATTTACCTAATATATTTATTCAGTGCCTTTTTCTTGGGCATTAACCTCACGTTTATGTCCTTATTGTCAAAAATAGACTTGCACTTAAATTAATGCTTCTCATATGTCTGGATGGAGCTGGTGAAAGCAGCTGAATAGATTAAAATGAGAGCACGTCTGATAAAGTTTGGCAGCAAAACTCCATCAAAACTAGTCCTAAGGTATGTTAACATTAGGCTATATTTTCACCGTTATTATAAACCATAATATAACCGTAACATATAGCCAAATGTAGCGCTACTTGTCCTCTGTTTTCCTGTTGGTGAAAGTAAAACAAAAGTAGTGTAATCTGTAATGCATTATTCTACACAGTATAACTGTAGAACATGGCTTATTTCTTTCAAATAAAAGTAACTCCTAATATATATTACATTATGAAAGTAACTTGCCCAACATCTGCTATGACACTGGGATGCCACCTATTGTGCTTTTCAACAAGCAGATTTGAACACAGACACAAATCATTTGCAGTGTAGCTGGTGTACTGTTGTATCTGGAACGACATCAAAGATGGACTTTTGCGTCCAGTACTGTGTTTTCCTTCAGAGACAATTTGACAGATTTAGCTGTATGACATATAAGCTTGAACAAAGACTGGACAAGGACAAAGAATTCTTGCTGTTCCAGGTAAACATTGTTTTTCAATGCTATACTATCACATTTTGATAATCATTAAATGCTCATTAAATCGTCACTTATTTGTGACGGTAATATATCTCTATAGTATTTTATTGATTTGTATGGTCTGCTCATATTGCACATACAAACAATACACATAAATGAAGACGCATAGCTTTTGTTTCATACAACACACGCCTGTTTATTCAGTTTAAGTTGTTAGTACATTAGTTTCTATTTGTAGCGGGCACATTTGGTTAACTTGTATACATTTACACTTTTGTCCAAGTTAGTTTGTGTTCTAACCTTTTGTCTTGAGTTACCTGTGGTGAGGGATCACCTGCAGTGAAGGGTCATCTGGCCAGGCCATGGTAAAGGAGTTAGCAGCTGACAACTGAGGCCTTAAATCCAGGCAAAGACCAATTGGGCCATACCATCTGCCTGCTGCATCATGGGGGGATTCAGGGCTTCTTGGCTAGCTGTTTGTTTATTTCTTAAAATTATCTTAGGATTTTTGTGGTTTGGTTTTGTTAAATATTCATAGTAATTGAACTGAGTGATGGGTTGTCCTGTTTTGGTTCATTTGTAGTTTAGTTAATTGTATTGGTCTTTGTGGTACCCCCTTTTTGTTTCAGTAATGGTCTGATCAGCCATTATATATGTTCCCATTTGTCTGCAGCTCTAGAGTTTGTCAGTTTCATCAACTCAGTTCTTTTCAGTTAAGTTCTGTTTCGTTGACCTCTTTTATGGGCCCAGAACTTTATATATTTCATTTTTTGTAAATAAAACTTTTTTTTTTTTTTTTTTTAATTTACCTCAGATTCCTCATGCCTGCCTGCGTGATCCCCCACAAGATGGATGCTAATTTAATTTCTGTCAATTAACTAAACAATTAATCATCTAATCATTTCAACCCTAAACTTACTTGAACCCATTGTGCCTGCTCCAGTCTGGTCAGCCAGATCACTGCTGGGCTTTAATGCAGTTTAAACACAGACTGATGTGTTTTAATGAGCTGTAACGGCCTCTGCTGTCATCAGGCCGGTGACTAACAGGAAGCTAACACTTGAGGATACCAATACTAACCAATACCAATTATATCAGTAAGAAATTGTTGAGTCTTGTAAAAATGTGAATGTCGTTGAGGCTTGTGTTCTGTGTATCAGATATAGTACGGGTCAGTGTAGTAGTTAATGTATTAATAACATGGAAAACAACAAAAAACAAGAAATTATTTTTTTGTCCACCAGCATGTTAAATCCCGAGTAGAAGCAGAGGGAGTATTTGCTGTAGAAGCGACAGTCACACATCCTTTCTACGGCAGCTATCTCAGTTTGTTACAACAGGAAACACGGATATACCTGTGAGCTGAATTAAAAATGGCTAGATTGGGGGACAAAGTTGGGGACAAAGACAACCGCTATCACTGAGACAGGTAACAAGAATTGCAGGCCCTTTGGGAATCAGTGTGTTCCTTGAATGTTGATGATAGCTGGCAGAATAAAACAGCTGGTTGGCAGAGGGAGGAAGAAAATGGTAAACTGATGGACCCGTCTGGTCAATACGTGTACCCACTTCATCATCAGACTCTCAGACACTTCATCACAGGTTAGTTAATGATGTTAATGACGTGTGCCAGTGGATCGATGGGAAACATAAAGGAGTCTTAGTGATGCTGTGACTAAATGTCCACTCGACCACCTACTAAGAGCAGACGGTATTTTAATGTTAATAATTGACATAAACTGAGTTGATCTACCTTTTAATGAAGAACCTTGTAAACAGCACAAAGTAACATAGGAAGTGGGGCTAAAACAGACCTGTTTTTCCACATTTCTTGACTTGGAGGAAAAAGGTTCTAAGGCATAACAGACAGAAACAGTATTGGACTTAATGACAGCGACCGATGTCAGGAATGCATTACTAGCATCTTCAAAAATATGGTTGTGTATGTCAGGCCAACGGGAGTGCTCGTTCGTTCACTTTGCTGGAGGCAGACTGAACGGACACTTACTGTTAACTGCTACCTTACAAGCAACATAATCACAACCATAAAAGAAGTATTGAGGTGATATAAAATGGTCAAGTGGAAAATTTAATGCCACAATGACAATTAAAAATAGTACTAAACAAAGTGAAACGCAAACAATATAATCACATAACATAATACGAAGTTGTGAAAAAAAAATATTGAAAGTAAAGCTAAGGCTCGAAATAATGGTGGATAACCATGGCCACAGTATGCCATGGTTATCCACCATTATTATATAAAAGGTCTGCTTGTTTGGTGTACACTTGTTTTAATGCATTCATTTCTCTTGCTGGTATTTTGCAGTGTTGAGGCTTAAAGCTTCAGCCTCATGCAGGCATGGAACCTCAGAAAACCTGAATGCCTAACATGCTAAATAAATCAGATAGAAAAGATATTACTGAATAGGAAAAATTGTTCTTTAGAAATTAAACCTGCAGCACCATTGCTTTGTCCCGCACTGTCACTATGGTAACAATATAATTAGTGAATGTGCTCTATCACTGTCAGCAAGACTGGAATGAAATTAATTTCCAACATTTCACAAATGAGCTGATGAGCTTGAGATGGAATGGATTCTGTTGGCTTGGACAGATAAAAGGAGCGCTGATAATGGAGATGATTTCTGCTCATAATTCAAGGTTCAGCGCCGCGCAGGACTCTACAGAAAGAGCGTCCACATCCTGCGCTGTCGCACGAGCAAACTTGGCGTGGTTATTCTCCGGCAGACATATCCCAGCCGTTTTCATCAAATAACTCTCACCATAATCTTTTCAATCATGTATGCCTTGCATGTTGAATGAAGGTTGAGGATTACCAAAACCTTTGTTACAGCTCTTAGCATGGAATAACTGTTAAAACTCACAAAGCCTAAATTACTTTTTTCCATATCTGTTGTGATGATCTGTACTTGCGTCAACTTCTTGCCAGACAGAAAGGCGCTTTGCACTTTGCAAAGTCTCAATCACTCCCATTGTGATGATTTTCTGTGTAATCCAGCAATTTTCACAATCCGGATTATCTTATCATCTCCCTCCTGATAAACAGAAGCAAAATAAAGTCAGATTTAATTTACACTATCCAGGCCAGAAATAATCACTCCCAACACTGTTTATGAATCTGGGTTCATGCCCTAGTTTTTGCCAAATGCATTGCGTTAACTTTTTGGCCAAAGCTAAAGTATTGGTATGTCACACACGCACACACACACACACACACACAAACGACAAATGTTTCCCTTCATCAACACTTTAGTTTATATGTCACAAAGTAAAGCTTGATGTTTCAGTATTGCCGTGGATGTTCATGGTCCACAGGGGACGAATTCTAATGTTTTGGTTCCTATTAGATGTTTTCTAAAGTGCAACATCCAGCTGGCTAGAGCTAACTACATCTATGAACAGTAATGTCAAAATCATTCTGGACAGGTAACAACAGGCAAAATAGCATAGACAAAGTACAAACAAAAAATCACTCCGAAGAGGAAAAAACAAGGCAAAACGGCAAGGCAAAGTAACAAATGAAAACTTGACAATGGCAACAACAAGACTTGACATGAATGGCATGGAAAGACTTACTCAACAGAGACAAACCAATCTGGCACGAGACAATGGGAGACACGGACTTAAATACACAAGGAAGGGGAACAGGTGGAAACAATCAGGACGGGGCTGACAATCACAATGGCGGGAAGGGCAAGCTACCTGAAACAAGAGGGGAAGTTAGTTTGAAAATAAAACAGGAAATCACGAGACAACATGAAACACAAGACAAGAAAGTAAAAATAATCAAATTATTTTTCTAGACATGACATAATGACAGAAAAACTGGCTCTCAACAGCTTGTTTGCACTTAAACATAACATTTGTGCATAAACATGAGCTCTCTTATTGGGATTTATAAATAATTATTTATTTATAATTATTTATAATAAATATTACAATTAGACATGCAAACCTATGGAGTATCTTGCCATCACCCACTCTGGTTACATCCTGTAGTAAAAATCTGAACGAGTGTGGAGGCATGGTGGCACTCGGTGCTTATACAAAGAGAGAGTAATTGCATGGGTATTAGCTCGCTGTCGGTGTGTGGAGCTAATACCCAGACAGAAATAAGGACATTCTTTTTCCTTTGAACAAAGAAGGCCGTTTTTCTCTGACTTGACTGCTACTAAGAACTATCTTTTTTTCGGATGGAAACCCCACATATATCAGTGCATGTCCTGTTTTCATAGTCTTTTAGCCTCAGAAATGGACAACTGCATGTACAGTATACAGCAAACTTTATGAGGAGGAAACAGCTGCCATTAAGACAGCTCCATTACAGCTGATTTAGCTCAAAATCCTATGTGCAAAATGTATGGGAGAGATTGCAGACTGTGATTGCTCATGTAAATAAAATTGTCAAGTTTGATTTTGGACGTGATTTTCCAGGTGGAAGGAGGGGTGAGTGTGAATATGGAGTGTATGAATTAGATGTCCGAATATTTTTCCATGTATTTTTTTGTCATTATTTTTTGCTTCACAATGTGAGTCAGTTGCATAAACATATGCTTGTACCATTCAGTGTGAAAAACTAAAGTGCTTCAATGTACTGGTGGGTGATGGGTGATTTTGTTCACTCACTGTTTGCCAAATAAAACTTACACTGACACTCACAGTTCACGTATTTCAAAATGCTGTCGTTGTTATCAGTGTACGATTGCAGCATGGAGGAAAAGCACATTTTCTTTCTCTCCTGCAATCAGGGCATTGATTGCAGGACAATGGATGTGTTTGATTGAGACATAATCAGACACTTCACTAATTCGACTTCAAAGGAAAATCAGCAGCATGCAGACATGAGGTAAAAATCACACAGCGGTCGAAGTCTGTCTTCTGTAGAGGTCAAAACAGTGTGTTCTCAAAGAAACAGTGGTCACATTAGATGTCACCAAGTTTAGTTATAGCACATGCATTTGGAACAATTAAACGTAACCCAGATGAATAGAAGTAATTTCTGCTATGCTTGTCCTGTTAAATTAAACTCAAAATATTAAGCATATATTTGGAGCGATGCAGCAACAGGGTTGCTAGGTCTGTGTGCATGTATATATGTGCTATTTAGGTCATAATAAATAATTTCATTTCAATTATGGATGTGTATTTGTAGATATTAATAATGTAATTTGCAGGTAAAATAGGCTTAACCAACCAGCGGACAAAAAAAATTATGCCACAGCAAAACTTAAAAAGTAGCCCAATTCCATGGAAAACCGCTGACCTGGCAACCCTGCTGGGCGACGCTATAGATGTAAGCAAGTGATGCATGCTGCCGTGCACGCCAGCAAAGCATGGAGAGGTTAGTGACAGGAGTGCCAGGTAAACGTAAAGCAGACCATGAATGTAAACAGATAGATTCATATTTTGTTTATTATTGTGGGATGCTCTCAGCACTCTGGTCTTTTCATAACTCCTCATGAACTTTGAATTTCCTCTCTAACCTCATGGCATTTTCCTCTGAGGTCAAGGAGTGGCTTTGAAAGTAAAAGGGTGTAAAATGATTTCACTATTCAGGTCTAACCATGGACTCGGTTCACCAGTCCAGTTTCTTTTCAGTAATAACTTGCGGGTTAAAAGTACTGTTTCTTTTGGCTTATTTTGGCTTATTAAGCTATTTTTAGTATTTTGTTCATGCTGGAGATGGGGATTGATTTGTGCCACAGTAGATCCACAAATTTTACACAAAATTCTAGGGACGTCCTGATGAAGGGTTTTTGACCCTGATCCTAATCTGAGTCCTCTAATATTCAGATCTGTTATCTGACCCATGGAATTCACAGTTGTACCATTCTAAACTCAGCCCACCACATTTTTCATGAGTCATGTGTCCTAATTTAAAACTATGAAACTACAAATAGGTCTGTTTAATAATCCATCCATGTTGTGGGAGGAGACCCATGAGCGGACCTCCAGGCTGTATGGACACCATGCTAAACACGAAGACACTTCTGTCCAATGACGGTGATTTGGTTTTGTTTCCCTCAGAGCACGGCACAGCACACGAGCAGCACAGTCATCAAGCAGGTAGTTGCAATTATTATTGCAGAGAAATTCCTAGAAGACACTACACGCAGATTGATGTTAATCAGTGAACAGTGATGATGTTATATATTTATTTAGTAAATATTCAAATTGGCCTTGAATCAAGGAGCACTTGGCAACTTATAATCAGCACAGTGTGTCTGTAACCTCTAGAAATTAGCCTGTGCTAATTAACGCCTAAAAGCTTTAATTTGTTTTGTAACAATTCCAGAGCTGTGTGCATACAAAATGGAGTGGCTCACCAGAGACTGTCTCATTCACAACTCCTTTGCTCTTTTTTGATTTTGCCGTTGTTGTGGAAGAGGAGAAGACTCCCTATGGACCTTTCTATCACTACCTACAAACACGCTCTCCGACCAGCCACAAAATACAGCAACAGCTTGTAGGTAATTGATCAGGCAAGTGAACTGTAAAATATTCATTTTCTACTTCAACAGCCAGATAAATCTCTAGGGAGGGTTTGGGGAGGACGCTGGTGGAAATATTGCTTATGCACCACGAGGTAGGAGCTGCAGCAGCATGATGGTGAGGGGCAGATAAGAGGGGAAGCGTCGCCGGGTTCGGGTGTAGCTGCCAGTGATGGCCAGTCATGCAATTCCCTGCTTGGCTTTAGACCAAGAAGCCAAATCCCCCTCTACAGCCCTGGATTTCATGCTGCAGAGCTGAGGGGAGCTCGGTCTGCAACCTCCATGGCTGGCAGGCTAAAGACCTGATTCCTGCCCCAGTCTGCCTGACCTGTTTTTGTGTATTGTTGCCTCAAACACACACACGTCCGAGACAGCCACTTCAATTCACTGATTGTGTGTGTGTGCGCGTGTGTGATTTACACTTAAGCAGAGGGGAAAACAGCAATTTCCAAGGCTCTCCTTTTATTTGTCAATGGAATTTATCAATGAGGCAGCCAGTGAAACAGATGAGTCACAAATCCATGTCCCTCAGGTCACAATGATAAAAAGGTCACAATGTCAGGAAAGAAAGGTTATTTTCAATGTGTTTTTTTCTGGCATTTTGATTGATCCATCTTGATGAATTCAAATTAAATCTACATTAATCTATATATGCTAATGTGTTGATCAACAGCAAAGCAGCTAAATGTTATGAGCCTTTTGTCCTGACCTTTTACTGCAGTCTGGTGGATTTCACACAAACACGCCAGTCTCTTCCTCCAGTCTTGTGCCCTATGCTTCACATTTGGATATTTAAAAATGTGTCATCCTTTGGTTCTTTGGCCATAAAAAAATCTCACATTCAGCACATGAGATATTTAAAATGAATGTAGTATTCAGTTCTCGATGTCTATGCCGTGAATATTGGGCACTGACAGTAGTAGGGATGAAAAAAGATCATTTTAGTTAAAGTTGTAATAAGTGAGAAAAAGTAGGAATGTTGATAAAAAAACAGAAATTTATGAGAAAAGATCTTAACATTATTAGAATGACGTTGCAAAAATCAGTTGCTTTTAATCCAAACCATTATGATGGTTTGGGTTTTTGAGCTTAAACATAACCAAATTGCCTGGTCCAAATTAACCCATAAGCGCCCATGGTGACACCGGTGTAACAAACACTTTGAACGCCTTAAATTCGTCCTTATACAGCTTTATGCTTGACCTTAACTCATGAAGTCCCTCAGCCACATATACTAAACTCACTGATGTGACGGTGGTGTGACATGACCTCCCCAAAAAATGGTGCTGTGACCTGTAGCAAAGGTGAAGGAAGCAGCTAATTTCAAAAACTTTGTTCAAGTCTGTTTGAACCTAAAGATAATATTAAACTCATTTAACAGTTCCAATGCTTTAATAACGTGACCTGTGTTACATTTAACCTGCTCTGAACATATTGCTTCAGCTAATTAATATAAAACAATAAATATAAATATGATTGACAAAATATTATATAAAATAAAATCTCTAAAATGTGAAGAAATAATATAAATACACATCTTAATAGAAACATTAGAAATGTGTTCCATGTGCTCCACTTGGTCTGTGGTATGTCCCCCATAATTTTCCAGAAAGTTATGAAATGGGTGTGGGCTCTCATGGGTTAAAAAGCGTGAGTATTGCTATGTAAAATGCAGCCATGAGAGGGAGGGGGAGCAGCTGGTCACATGCAGAATGAGTCTTCTAACCAGCTGCACGTCACTTTGATATTTGAAATAAAAATATAGGAAAAAACTAAATGGTGACATTGTGTGCATGTGAAGCAGTGGGTGGTGAGTGGGACTGGGTGGCCCTCACTGAGCTCACACATGCTTTTATTGCTGTGTGTGAAGTGCTTTGCTAAACACTTTATAGTCTGCTTAAAGACGACGAAATGCCCAACTCACAGTGCCAGAGCAGAGCTGTGTTTTTGTAATTAAGTAGTTAGAAATCAAAGCAATATGTGGAATGATTAATATTTAATAACATGGAGTTTTTATGGCTTGGTTAATTGAATACCTTATCTTTATTATGCAGATGCTTCATAAATATGAAATATTACATATTACAGATAGCTGCTCTTGAAAACCCCACTGAAGCATTTAGAAATATAATTAAGCTTAGCAAAATAAAACCCTAAACTTTTTCTCTTTGCAATTTTTTCCTCTGGAAGCTTTATCTACAATGAACCTACATCAACAAAATAATAAATAGCTCTGTGGACTTGCATAGAATGTAACCTCCTTCATCCCCCGACCGACAAAACACAAACTTATTTTGCCATAGCTTCTTTTCCTTCCTCAAAAAAAGGACTTTGTCTTTCATTCTTTAAAGATCAATGTAAGCTCTCAGAGAGGGCTGATTAATCAAGGGATTACGTCTGAGCTCATCCATTGAATATTTCAATATAAAATGTAATCTTGTCATTGTTTGCTGCTCTGTGGTCAGAGCAGGCACGCTGGATTTGAGGAGAGCAACAATGATCGTCTGCAGTGGATTACTCAAAGCCACGTCACGGTATTAAAGCTGAGGAAGTGAATGGTGCACACATGAAAGTACCTTATGTGCTTCTATATGTTTGAACAAACAGTACATTCCTAAGTTGAGCTTGACTGACTGCAGTGAAAATAAAAAATGTGTCAGAATTTAGCGTTGCGTAGGATTGTGTCAGGTGTAGTTATTAACCAATCAGGATCCTTGGTGACAGTCCTTGGCCATGCCGGTGTGTTGGCCCAGGGGATGGCAGTGTAGGTCTGTGTGCCAGTCCATCACTTTGGTCCAGACTGAAACATCAGCTATTAGATTGATTGCTATGAAATTTAATAGAAGCATTCTTCGCCTTTTTGCTTTGTAATTAGCCACTGTTAGCATGCTAATATGCTAAACTAAAATGGTAAATACAATGCAAGCTTTACATCAGCATGTTAGCATTGTCACTGTCCCAGGCTGTGTATGAGTTGGCAATGAGAATTACCTATGTATTTACACATTATTTTCACACAAGTTAAAGAATGTTGTGAGTTGTAAAAAATCCTCAGATTTCGCACACCACTACGAGGAATATTTCTCTCCAGAGTGAGGTCACTTAACAACAAATTAGATCAGCTTCAGCTACGGGTGGAGAAAGAGAGTTTCCTTCGTCTTCCGTTTCATGCTTTACAGAGGTGTGACTGTGGCGAAGGATACCGGACTCTGCACTGTGGGCATCTGCAGAGCGCCACACTGAACTTTTCAAAAGGTGGAGGAATCTGTCTTTATACTAGCAGTGGCTGGTGTAATGATGTTACAGTGATCCTGCAGTACTGCTCTCCTGATCTGACATTAGTGGAGCCCCCCCGCCTCCAACAACTTGAGCTTGCCTCCCACAGTGACAACTTTTTCCATCCTGCAGAGGCTTTTTCAGAGGCCGAACAACCATGAAGCAGTTGGACTTGACTCTGTCTCCCTACCACCCTGAAGCACTGTGCTGATCAGCTGTTCACATCCATCTCTGACACCTCACTGGAGATGTGCCATGTGCCAGTCTGTTCTGAGCCCCCCCAAAAAACAAGGATCACAGGACTTAATCAGACCCATTGCCCTGACCCCTGTGGTAATGAAGTCCTTTGAACGTGTCCTACCTTAAAACCATCATTGGCCCCTCCCACCTAAAGACACTCCATGTTAATATTAATTTAAGATCTGAGCCACCTGACCCTATGCTTTACATTACAATGTTCACCGTTCATTGGATACATCTTTTTCTGGACGACTACCTTTCACATTCCAGATATTCCAGTACTGCCTACTGTGAACTTTAGTGCATTCTCTGGCAAATACTTTGCACAACATTTTTCATAATTTATTGCTAATTCTATATTTCCTATTCATGCTTTACTTTCATGCGTTATGCCTGTTTTTTAGTTATTGTTTAGTTTTTTTTATCTGTCCTTGTATTTGTCTCAATATTTGTTTCTTCTCATGCATCAAAACACCAAGTCAAATCCCTTGTATGTATAAACCTATGTGGCAATAAATGTGATTCCAATTCTGATTGCATTGGGTATAAACTCCCCCCATGGAACAACCTTCAGACTATCATGGGACACTAAGACGCAAGCCATACAAATGCAAGGTGGCTTACAGACTCCCCAAAGTGGACTGAGGCAGCTTTTAGTGCAGCTTTTATAGACTGTCAAAATAAATTCGTCCACATCACATTGCACTGTTATAAGGTTAGACATGTGATATACGGTGTACTTACTAGTTGTGGATTGTCCTCTGAGATATGTGGAGAATTTCGGAAAACAGCCAACACTGGTTTGATATATAATGTGAATATGATGGAGACAGAGCAGTAAATGGAACAACAGATCCATGGCCAGTGTTCTCAGTAACTTTCCATGTAAGTACAGTCCATGTATGGGCAGTTGGCCATATTACCTGAGGTAGTAGCAATCCCCTTTACCACAGCTCCTGCAGACTGATGGATCAGAAGTGCAGATGCGCCTCCTGAAGCAATGAGGAAGAGGTCTTCCCACTCATTTCACCCGTCTATCCTGCAGCACAGTGGCCCATGGTAGGATTGTGACCATGCCTCTCTAATGCATGAATCAATATGTTTGCAGGCTGCATCTCGGCTGCTTCAGATAGCAGTAAAAGTGGAGGATCAAAGGCAGGAGACTGCTGGGAGAGTTTCTCTCCTGTGGTAAGCAACAGCCATTGTTTCAGAATTTTCCAGAAAACTACTTTCAGTCAAACATTTGGACCCACTTTCTTCATTACATTGTAGATTAAAGCTTCAAAATTGCCACTGTTTGCCTTGATGGCAGCTTGCACACTGTTGGTGTTATCTTAACCAGATTCATGAGGTCATCACCTGGAATGGCTTTTAATGAACAGGTGTGCCTTTTCAAAAGCTAATTAGTGGAATTTCTTGTCATCTTAATGCCATTCAGATCATCAGTTGTTTTTTGCATGAATAGTGTCAATATACAGTAAATAGCCCAACAGTTGCAGTTATCCAGCTAAAGAAACAACAGCCCATCATTACTTTAAGACACAGAGGTCAGCTAATCTGGAAAATTTCAAGAACTTTAATATATCTTCAAATGTAGTTCCAAAAACCTTTAAGATGATGAAACTGGCTCTCATGAGGACCGCCCGAGGAAAGGAAGACCAAGATAACTGAAATGCAGAGGATAAGTTCATTAGAGTTCAGCCTCAGAAACCGCAAATTAACAGCACCTCAGATCAGAGCCCACATAAATGCTTCACAGAGTTCAAGTAGCAGGCACATCTCAACATCAGCTGTTCAGAGGAGACTGTGTGAATCAGGCCTTCATGGTCGAATTGCTGTAAACTACTTTCCACTACTGAAGGAGAGCAACAAGAAGATAAATGACTTGGACCAAGAAACAAAGGGAATGGGCATTAGACTGGTGGAAATCTGTACTTTGGTGTGATGAGTCCAATTTGAGTTTTGCTTTCCTCTATGTCTTTGTGAGACACAGATAAAGTGTCTCACTGCTGGTGACTCCATTAGCAATTTGTTCAAAATTCAAGGCACACTGAGCAAGCCACAGTATTTTGGAGCGGTGTGTCACCGCATGGTTTTTGTTTTTTGGGACCCTCATTTGTTTTTCAACCGGACAATGACCCACCTCCAGGCTCTGTGAGGGCTATGTCACCAAGAATCTCACCTGACAAAGTGCTGCATCAGATGACCTGACCTGAACCCAGTTGAGGTTTGGGATGGACTTGGAATGAGTTGGACTGCAGAGTGAAGAGAAGCGGCCAACAAGCCAATAGCATTACAGAAAAAGTACAGATTATTGTAACTAACAAAAACTCCTTGCTTGTGTTGTATTTACTCTCTGATGTACTTTGCTTTGGACAAAAGCATCTGCTAAATGAAATTGTAGAATTGTAGAATTGCAGAACTTCACCTTCTATTTTTGCTACTCTTACTGTCTGCTGTTTCGGTTACAAATGCATTATACTCGCTGAAATGCTTCATTTGATTATTGCCGGTCCAACAGGAACAATGGTCAGATGACCAGGCAGGTATCTACTGGTTTGCTTGAAACTGTCTTTGGATCATACCATTTGCTGTAGGGGTCATGTATGGACCCGCTGTCCAGACCTACTGACCTAGCCTCCATCACCACCTACGGATTTACTTAGGACATATATAACATTTGTTGAACACATTCATGCTCCCAAGTGGATGACCCATTTTAATTTGAATAACTTTCCTTTATGGGTTTTTAGCCCTGCTACTTGTAAGGCCAATATACGCCTGTGTTGTTTGCCTAATACCAAATGTAAGTATTGAAAAGTGTAACCAACACTACAGTCTTAAAAGGCTGGTGCGAACTCTGAACCCAAGCGCACGACACAGAGACAGGCGTCTTCAAAATAAAGGCGTTTATTAAAAGTATCAACACAAAATCACTCGTAATGAGGAAGCAAAGGCGGTCCAAAGGCAAAACAAAGTACAAACTCAAAATCACTCCGAAGAGGAAACAATTGGCAAAATAGCGTGGACAAAGTACAAACAAAAGTTCACTCCGAAGAGGAAAAACCACAAGGCAAAAACAGCAAGATATTGCGACAATGTTGTGACAATCACAACGGCGGGAAACACAAGAGGAAGGGCAAGCTACCTGAAACGAGAGGGGACGTTAGTTTCAAAATAAAACAGGAAATCATGAGAGTCTCTACAGTCTCTCAGAATCATGTGATTTTGCATTTAAAAATCGTAGTTTTTGTCTTCTGAAATCAATAAACAATCTTTGATTGACAGTTAGCCAGCTGTCACTGATGGGTGACCGACAGTTGCTGTTTTTTAATCTAATAATGACAAAGGTGGTCAGGTGGTCTTACCTTGAGACTTGCCAGTGCTGGCTTTGGATTTCACAGCCTTGTAAAATGACAACTGTCTCACCTTTGCTATAATAAGCTGATGAAAGACAGCGATCTTGATTTTTAAGATATCAATGAGAGCCACAGTAAAACAGCTACTGTTTTGTGGTGTTTGGTCTGCTCTGCTGTGATGTGTCCACCGCCAGCTCTCCTCTGATGTGCATGCTGTGATAAATCCAAGCCTCAGCATTTTCAAAACCTTCTCAGTCAAGTAACATGATGACCTCTCTTCATGGAACAATGACAGACAGCCTGCCTTTTCCTCCACTTCTCTCCTCTTTGCCATAAGCTGTCATGTCATTTTGCCTGAAGCCCCCTGAGGTTCCCCTGAGGGTCTCACTATAATGTGACACAATGGCAGACATTAACCTGGAATTAAATCTTAAAGGTAAGATGGCGACAGGGATTTGCGGCTGTCACAGAAGCTCCGACCGATGTGGTGCATTTTATTTTATTTTATTTTATTTTGCATCAACGGCAGGGAGGGGGGAGAATGTAATTAACCTCCTCGGTGGGGGAAATTCTATTACAAGCTCCTATTCTGCCATGCAAAGTGTGGTGCGGGGAGATGTCACAGGCCGTCAAGCAGAAAGCCAGGGCTGTCTGCATTTTAAACCAAACTTCCAATTTTCTCCCCCTATCTTTCTTCATTCTCACTGAAGCTGGAAATTGAGTATGGCACACTTATGTGAAGAGGGAGGGAGGGGAATAAAAGGTAAGCTGCTTTTCAGGAGTTTAACAAGTTATTTATTCAATCTACATTACCTGTATATTGGTATGGGCAAAGCAGTAGAGTTGTTTGTTCTTTTTACAGCATCTAGTAACACATCCACAGACTGAATATTTGATTACAATTTGGCAAGACAAAAGTCAAAATATTGTTTTCAGTTCTTATACAGTTCTTTCCAACAGCAATCACAAAAGTCAAACCTTTGTGTAGTCAAAAATGTTTGTTTTTTAGCATTTTTAACATATTGTAAATTAGAAAAAAAAGGCCTTACACCAGAAATGTAAGCCTCTGAGTGTACAAATTTGACTGAGCCAGCACCGAGACACAGTGTAAACTAGTCCCAGTTTGTGCCTCTCATGTATCAGCTAGTTATAAACAGACTGACTGTTAATCTGATATCATTTCCATGGGCTCTTTGCCATCTGCTTTTAAAACTGCCATTAATAAACTGCTTCTCAAAAAAGCTCATTCTGATCAGTGAATTCTGAACAATAGTAGGAAAATTTCCAATCTTCCTTTTATGTTGAAATTACTTGAAAGGGCTATCACTGAGCAACACACTGCCTACTTGCCCAATACAATCTTTTTGATACATTTCAATCTGCCTTTCATTCCTATCATTCTACTGATATTGCCTTGACCACAGTAGTCAATAATTACTGTTGATTCTAACTTACATTATTGTTACTACTTCTTGACTTGACTTCAGCTTCTGACACTGTGGACTACGGCATAAGCCACCTGGGGATGCATATTGATGGTCATGGTTTAATTTGTATTTATCAAAATGAACTCAAAACATAAGTTTGGTGAACCACAGGATCTGTCCTTAGCACTATGCTTTTTGATAGTATCTATATCTTTCCCTTTGGTGACATAAATTGTAAATGTGGTGTTAATATTTATTGCTATTGCTGATGATACACATTTGTACGTATACATGTATGACTGTATTATTTCTGAAAGCTTGACCATCAAAACTTGTATAGGGTTAGGGTTAGGGTTAGGGTTATATATATATATATATATATATATATATATATATATATATATATATCACACAAAAAGTATGAACAAAATAAAATGGAACATGAAAACATCTTTTAAATACCTATAGAAAGATAAAATAAAAATATTTTAACTCCTGCTCAACATACCAGCCCACATGTACCCAAAGAATGAGAGAAAAAGCAAAAGAGCGACAGAGAGAGAGAGTGAGAAACTATAAACTATAGAGTGTTGTTACATATATTACAAGTAAGGCTTTGTGTGATAAGGAAGTGAGATATAGCAGTGCCAGCTGCGAGCAGTAGGAGTAGCAGCTGGATATGACATAGCAGTCGAAATACTACTGGAATATTGTACGCAGGTGAGGGTTTTTCTTGATAGGGCAAACTTATACTTAAAATATTGCCTCATTGACCTTCAGGTGGTGAACGCTTTGCAGGAATGTAGAGGAGGTTAAATGTTCATAGATTATAGACAAGATCCTGCATGATTTGGATGGAGGCAATCATGTTACAGCCTCATATCAAGTCTATTACCTAGATAGCATTTTTTCATCTTCGAAATATTGCTCAAATCCAACCTATTCTATCATAGCGTGGAACCATAATCCATGCATTTGTATCTTCAGGACATGATTATTGTAATGCCCTTTTCTCTGCTCTCCCTAGTTGTGCTACTGGAAGTGTTCAGCTTGTTCAGACTGCTGCCGCTAGAATGCAGACAGAAACTAGAGACTGGCCACGTACCACCCAATCTGGCCTGGATAGCAGTGCAAGCTACAGCTGATTCTATGGCTTTTCTTTTAAATTATAAGGCCTTGCATGGACTTGCACCACCTTACTTATCTGAGCTAATTATAGCATACACACACAGTCCTTCACTAGATGCTGGTCATTCCTTCAGTGAACAAAAAAAAATCAGTTGGCGTCAGAGCCTTTGCCTACTGTGTCCCTTTACCTCTGGAATGTTAAAGAAGCATGTTTGCTTGATTTCTTTAAATCAAGGCAGAAAACCTACCTTTATTCACTTCATGACATCATATCCTAGAAGCTCCTCAGGCCAATTATTTTTTAAAACATCCCTTTCACATTAATGTTTTTACTGTGGTAGTTTTATTTGAATGGTTTTATTTGGTCACTGCATGTTCACTCCTGTGTATTCTTTTTACCTGTAAAGTGCATTGGGACCACACTGCACAGGGATTTTGCATTCTAAGAAAAAATTTAATTGATTGATTGAGCAATTGATTGACTGATTGATTTTTAGAATCCCCAAAGGCTCTAACCATCTCAAAGAGAGCACATTTCAGTTGCTGAATGACTGATGATGTGTCCCAAGTTGCCTTTTGTTTCTGAATAAAAAAAGATGCCAGTCTCATGGCAGTTTCTTTCAAACACTGCCAGTTAATGACATTGTAGAGAAATCGATGGTTACCTCTGTGTTCTGAATGCATAATAAGACATGAGAGGCACATACCAGGGTTAGATGTAAAAAAACACTTGTTCTGTTAAGTGTAGCAAATGAGAATGGTTTTCTCTGACTGGATATGCCACTACTGTATGAATAGGAAAAGTTTTGGCAGCATTGTGTGGGTGCTGCAGAGACAACATTAAGAAAGTTGAAAAAAGATGCAAAAGATGTTATCTTTTTCACCCATACACATCCAGCAAGGAGTTTTACATCGCAGTCCTTCTACTCACCACAATCACCACTCACCATTGCAGTAAATGAAAGAAGATCAAGTGCACGGCAATAATCTCCTATTTTGCAGAGCTTCATTTCTAAATAGAGAGTAACTGTATGTAACCCCAGTTCTATGAGTATGTGTGTAGTTCACTCTTGCTCCGTATCACAAGACAAGAGAGAAATGAGAGTTACTGTAGGGAATAAAATGAAAGTATGATACAGCCTGGTCATGTATGAAACTTTTGTCTACTGCTGTGGTGGTGATATCAACAGAAGAAATCTGACACTGAGCTATAAATCAAAGCCTGTGTGCCCCCTGTCACAACTTTAGAAACGGTTACCAATTACTTGGTTGGGGTTAGGGCGACTATGATTTTGATTAAAAACACCTTAGAGAACATGGTCATGGTTAATAAAAACCAATAATGAGTTTGGTGAAAAGCTCCATTAGATCCTTACACCACAATATCCAGTGATCTGCCTAACTGAACCAACATGTCCACCAGTACATTCCCCTACATCCTGAGAAATTAGCAGATGTGTCCAGCATTGTTTTGCAAAGTGCTTTTCACATCCCTTGTCTTCAAGCTTTGGATAGGAAGCTGAGCATTGAAAGACCACTTTACACTGAGAATAGCATGAGTCTAAGAAAGGGAATTAAAAAGGGTGGGTTTAATGGCCTCAAGAAAATTGCAGGCCACATGAGACCCCCCTTTGGTTCTGCTTCCCCGGAGCTTTGACTGACAGCTCCAGTGCCGCAATTGTGTCGTTCCCCTGCCAGTGGAGGCTGTGTTGGCTCTAGCTTTACAGAGGCAGCGACAAGGACTATCTATGACAAAACCAGCTCTTTCCGCTGCACTTCCTGGCACTTCCCAGGACAGATGTACCATTCACCTCCAAAAAACAGCAGCCATGTTGCAAATTGTTACCATTGTGAGGAGTTACAGCAACCAGGGATGTAGTGGAGGGTAAACTTGCAAAGAAGCCAGTTCAGCTGTCTCTGTACACGCAGGAATGGAGTGTACCACTTTTGTAGAGTGACACAGTGGATGAGATGAAGTAAAAAATGTCTGGTGTAGAGACACAGGAGCCTGCCACCTTAAAGCACCACCCATCAATATTCATCCTGTTAAAAGAAGCAATGTTATAATGTGAAAGCGTACACATGTGCTCCCTCATACTGGATATGGATGGATGGATGGATTGATGGATCTGATGTGATTTGATACACAGTCCTGCCAATGGTTTCACAGAATTTTTTTGATTGACAGGTGGGGGTGATGCATCGTGAAATGCAAAAAGCAGGGAAGAAGAAAAATCTCAGCAAGTAAACATAGATGTAAACAATGCAACTTCCAACTGTAAAATACTTTCGTCGAGCAAATGACAAGAAGGGAAATACAGATGCAGACATTGCTTTTTGTTCAGTAACACAGAATATAAACAGAGACCTTGCTTACAAAAATAATTCTACAGAGCACCTAAAGCTAGTCATGTTGGAACCTTCAACCACCAAACACAGATCCCACAATAAGCTATTTCTCCATGCTAACATTAGTAACCAGCACCTACCACTATCAAGAACAATGTCCCTCGTTCACACATTCATATTCAAGATGGCAGGCTCTCCGTTGTCTCTGGCGAGCCTGAAGCTTGCAGGCGTGTTGTGATAACAGGGTATACATTGCAAAGATGCCTGCAAGGGGGCTGCAGTCAATTTTGGGTTGTGGGGGCAAACGGGCCTAACAACATATATTCACCCCAGGGCCCTCGGACTGGTTAATCCAGTCTTGACATTTGCTGATACAAATCTTCATGAGGCAAAAGGAGACTGGATCACTGTGTTATTACACAGATTTCATTGTCGTGGAGGCATAAATCTCTGTTTTTTGACAATCAGCAACATCTGGCTTTCATTTGATTATTCAGAGCAACACTGTGTGAATCTTACTGTTAAGACGTGTTTATAGCTATTTGCTACTTGCAAATCTAGGTTCCATTAAAGACTTTCTACTTTAAAATCCTTATCTAAAATTAATAGCCAGAGCCTTCAACACTAAAAGAAAAAAGAAAGACAAATAATACAATGCACAGGATGCATAACTGAGCAAGCTTTAAAATGTAAATAAAAATAATTTGTTTTGTGGTGTGTGTGTGTGTGTGTGTGGGACAGAGAGCAGGCCGTCAGACGTCAGAGCGGACGGTGAAGCGAAGCGGCTCGGATGGGTAGCATCTGCGTAGCGGCCGTGCCTCTATTTATGCAGTTATGAGACTAGATGTGAGTATAAACCACATTAGACTTCTCCCAAGCAGGAAATATCCTGGGTGTCAGCCTGCATTCTGTCAGTGTTCTCACTGATTGCTTCCTACATTTCATTATGCTAAATGTGGCTTTTTACACATGTGGCAAGGACTGTTTTATAGCGAGGACGGCCAGGAGACGCATCCTGGGAGCGTCTGAGCATGGCAGCCACGAACAGAGAGCGTCCCCAGCCAGCTGCTTATTGTGAACAGGTTTTTAAAAGCTTGTGACAGGGTGAACTGCAACAGCAGACAACCACATCATCCTCAATCCTCCTCCTGCAATTCCAGTGGTTCAACAAGGCTGAAGACAAAGCCTCTGAGATCAGTTTGGCAGAGGGATGCCAAACGTATCTGCATTTTAAACCTGCTGTAGGAAATCCCCCTTTGGCTAGCTTAAGCTGCACAATAAAACAGCACAAAAGAGGAAGGCAGTAAATTAATTCAATCAGCTTAGAGTGCATCTATTGCTTCTGTCATAATGACACTATTAAGTATGGAAATTTAGGTCAGCGCTTAAATTCAATTGGCCTCTCTGTAAATATAGCAAAGTTACAACTGGCTGTCAGTTTCTCCCCCAAAGGCCGTATTACAGAAATGATCCAAAACAAGCAGGAGGATCTCTGCATGATCAAATGTCAACGCCAAGAGGGGGGATTCATAGGAAGGCAGGCAGGTGTCCTGAGGGTACGTCACATGACCCATTAGCTCTTGGCAATGCAGAAACCCTTCAATTGGAACAGGAATTAGGAGCTGCCAAATAGAGGACTGGACTAATGGCAGGTTAGGCCACAGATGCTTCCATGCAGCGGATGTCCGTCATTCTGTAGCCGTGTCTACATTTAGACGACAGAGGGAGGAAAGAGACTCTCCTGCTGACATGTGCTCCTCGCTGTGACCGTATAGTTGACTGTTTGATCAGGGCATCGCAAATAAAGTCTTTTTTCCTGCTGCTGACATTTTCTATCTGAACTTTTATGTGCAAACTTGCATAACGCAGTCCCACCGCCCATTTTGCGGTTTCGAATTCAGTCTAGATTAATGGGAATTTTCACTTTAAGGTAATCATTCAGGAAAGACATGCACAATTAATTGTAACTTTTAAAAAACATAATTGACCTAATTGGAGGATGTAAAGTTTTTGTAGCACCATTTTTTCAGTCCTGTTATTTCTAGATTAACCCAAACAGGCTGAATGTAAAAGATAGAGTGTTTATCAAGGGTGTGGATACACAGGCATATCATGGAGATTATAACTACTATTATTACAACAATAACATACATGTAGTTGCCAGATGATTTACTTTATAAATTATACTAATGTGGTAATGGTCAATTAGTTAAACTTTATTCAACTTGAAATAAATACATAAATAAAGCCATGAATTTTTCAGCATGTTTTTGATTTTTAAATGGTCGTACTTTAGCTATATTTCTAAAGTGGATAATGATCAATGATGCGCACCTCATTAATGTGGGACTATGGGCTGGCGATTAACTTTAAGAAGTTGTTGCTCATCTGTTTACTGTTAACAAATACTTGATCGATACACTTTAAAAAGACATAATGATAACAGTTACAACCAATAACCTTGTCCATCGGCCTCGGCTGAATTTTGTGCTTACTTTTATTTTTTAAGTGTTAGCACACTCAGTTGAACTATGATGATGAACATGATAATGGTAAGCATGGTAAACAATGGTTAGCATGCTGTTGTTAACATTTATCTGAAAGTGTTGTGTAATGACATAACACGATACACACTTTATTGACCTCTAGCAGCTCTCCCCTGCAGGCTAAAGTTACACTGAAAATTGCTGTCAGCTCTGATTTTCGGTAAGTACATTTTTTTGAAATTATCGGGGAAAGCTGGAGACTGTCCACAGCACATGTGCATGGATAAGCCCAAAATTTCATCTACCTCAATAGTGCAACTTGAGGTGATGGTGCTGCCTGGAGCAGCGGGCACAGTGCACCTGGAGTCACAAAAGTTGGTCGATGCCAATGTTGCAACTCCTTCAGGCGTGGCCATAAAACCAAACCCAGCTAAATCTCAACACAACAATCAAACATCCTGTTACTATGTTGACCAACATTTGTTCTTGTCAAACAACCAATACACTCTTGTCTGGACTTGCATCTGGAATCTTCCAGCCAAGGGATGGATATATACCTTTATGTGTAAATGTGACTTTTCCAGCCTCCTCCATAACAGCATTCACTTCCTGTTCATTGTCAACAATGCCATGCATGATGCAGGTTGTCAGACAGATCTCCATGACCCTATCGCCAACATGTGGAAGGTCCTGGAAGCATGTTGACCCAGGCACACAGTACAATAGAATGCAGAGAAAATACAGCTAAGCAGTGTGAGGATTGAAGGCAGTCATGAGGAAGCGTCAGCCACTGTGTTGGCCATCCAGTCACCCTGACAACTCAGTCCCTGAGTTGTCACCCTGACAACTCAGATGAAGCATTAAAATGCACCTGGATAGTAAACATCGCAGGGGACCCTGAGTCCACGAGGTTTTCTGCAGTGCCTCAGCCTCCAGATGAGTGGCCAGTATTTCCAATGACAGCTGCTTGTATTCAGTGGGGAAGTTGTAGATGTGCCAGTATCCTCACATGCAGTCATGTACCACCCTAGGTCATATCATGTCACTTTTGGTCACACTGGTCCTTTTTCAAGGTATGTGTACACTATATAATAGTGGTCTATGGGAAAAAATGCTTTTTGAGCAGAGAATTCTGTCTTGCAGTACCGTGGTTGACCACAGGGGACTGACCGACCTTACCCTATCTTGTCTGGCTAGTCCGTCTTAGTGGACTCAATACTGTCCTGACTCAATGGTTTTTGTCTCGGATTTCAAAAATCAATCAGTGAATCGATGTGACAAGTTGAGGGACAATGGCCAACTCTACATTTTGACACCTAATTATAAGAGTGTAACATTTTTACGAATTTAAGCAGGACTAATATACAGTCTGTTTCCTGCAGATGATCTACATTGGAATTAAAATGGCTTTCAAACAATGTTGCTTAAAGATGACATTACTACATTTTTTTTGTTTCTTAGTAGGAAGTGTTATTTAGTGTTCATTATACTACTTTTCTTCAGGAGCTAATTCTGTGCATTGATAGAGAGATGTCCCCACTAAGCCCCAAGTTGGAATGAGAAGAAATGCCGGTGTAGGGGGGTGTAGCTTGGCTCTTTAGCGAAGATGACTGGAGGGTCTGCCAGCTCTTCCACAATTTCCCACCAAAACAACAGCATCAGTGCATGGAAGCAATAAACTATGCAGCGTCAAGACTTTGATAAACAAGCTGCTCTTACTCCCTGCTGAGAGAAGGCTGCAGGGTTTCCCATGGTAATTCCACCACCAAGAGCACCACTAGTCCAAAACACACGCCAAACATTGAGTGATAATCCCTCTTTATGGTGACATAACACTCAAGTGCTTTCTTGTAAGTATACCTCCAACAACACAGACACCCATCTTGACAAGTGTGATCCTATGTATCCCTGACTTACAAAGTACAAAGACAATATATTTCATGTTTGACCCGGATGGCAGCCAGCTGGGACTGGGGAAGTTGTGAAATGCTGAAAAGACAAACAACAATAAATAAAACAAATGAATAAAATAAAGCAATGTAGCATTTGGTGGCACTGCCGTCAACTTCCTGTCAAGATTTTGGACTTCTGTGTTTTTGGTTTAGCATATAGTTTAGTGTTTTGTACAGGCTTTGCTTCAGTGGCTGGAGGTGTGGTCCTCAGGTGCTGGGCCTCTCCATTTTCACACGTTTCCAATTTCACCTGGTCTCTGGCAGCTTTAAACGACTCCTGATTCCACCTGCAAGCTGCTTGATCGCCCTTTCCATGCTCCCTGTTCTCCAGTGTTTCTTCGCCTCCTAGTGTTTGATATCTCCAGTGTTTCCATGTACCTATGTTCCAGTGTTTCCAGTGTTCATCCTTACCTGTTCCACCCGCATGTCAGTTGATCTAGCAGCATTGCTGTCTGCATAAAGGCTCCTCATCAACGCTGGATAAGCAACACAAACCAATACAATTTGTGCAACACAGTTTCATAAAGCTGTCTGAAATGAACGTGAACTCTAAAAGTGCAGAAGTTGAGGGCATGAATTAGATGAACATTGTGACATTTGGGAAATAGTGTTTTTATAGCAATCTTACAGAACAAGAGCAGCAATATCCATTTCAAATCTGTCTGAGGTAACAAAAATGATAAATGCCTTCATTTAGCTCAGTTGGTAGCTGGACACATGCCAGTGTTGTTTTAAGATGTTTATTTTTTTCTGCCAGTAGGTGCAAAAATGTACTGTTGACAAACGGACTCAATCTCCATCAGTGGAAATGGGACTTCTTCTTGCAGCACATCTCAGTGATATAGGCCGTAAAGATGGCCATGTTTTTATATATAAATCTCACCTTCTGTTATGTCACTTTTTATGTTCCTTTATTTACACAGCTTGTGCTCTCCTTCTCTTCTCTATTTTCCTTGTTTTTTGTTGTGTTGCCTTTTTTGTTTGAATGTTTTATGACCATGTAAAGCACTTTGGACTACATTTATATTGAATGGTGTTATAACAATTAGATGTTAAACTCAACATCAAAGTCTACAGTATGTCTCAAAATCCCACTAAGTTTTAATCCAGGATATGTGGAATGTAAAGGTAAATTGGTTGAGTAACTTGAGAAACGAACAAAAATTTGTACAGAGGATATGATTTGAATGATTGTGCTGTTCCACCTTTTTGCTAATAGTAATTACAGTGATTTACAGAAGCAGACTGTCAGATGATCAGGCTCTGAATTCATCCGGGGAACATCCTTTACTGTCCATACTCCCAAAATTAGACCTGGTTTTAATATGCGATTCATTGGGCGCACACACTAAATTCTCACTGTGCATTCTGATTATATCAAGATCTTATAGATATTAGTTCATATACCTGAAAAGCTGTCTTCTGAAAATATTTTTAGCTGAATTGTGGTAGTGAATCCCTCCCTGCTGACACTGCTGAACTCCAGTATCTTTGCCATACTGAGGTAGATTTGAGTGTTTTCAGACACATTTGCCTGCCCTGAGACCACATTTTTATTAGAAATGCAAAGCCATGCACAGACGGCTGTGTTGTTCTGAGCCATTTTCTAAAAATACAACATAGAGATCTGGTGTTTGGCAATTGGATTAGGTGCCAAATCATGCTCATCTCTTCTGAAAGCCAGCTCTTTAATGCAAAGTTTATTGCTTTTGCATTTCCCTCCAAAATAGCTCATTCTCATTGTGTTTTTCAAGGGTGAATATAACTGAATTTGCAATTGTTGCATGATTTTCAGATCATAGAGTGCAAATAAGTACCTTTAATTGCACTAAATACTTACATTTGATCTAAGCCAGAAAATAAAAGCAGCACATGCTCAGTATAACAGAGAATTTCTGCCTATAAAACAAATTCTCTTTCTTTAGGCAAAAGTGAGGTTAAGTGAATAAACATTTATGGGCTGATATGGTATGGAAACCCTGTAGCAGCATTCTCTCCACCTCCTCACTCTCACTTTCTCAGGTCAACAGTAAAAGGATCCGACCCACAGATTGACTTATCTACCTGAATCCAATTTTCATGTTCACTGACTGCAATGAGCGGCTTCATTCCAGGATGAATTACGCTTTTTCTATCAGCTTTTGATAAACAAATCGAGCGCTGCTTCAAGCCCCCGAAAGGAAAAAATGTTGAGCATTCAGTATGAATAAATCACAGGTTAGAAGCACACACTTCACGGGGAGATTTTATTTAGAAACCAAGTCATGATACCACAATCTGCCTGCATGTAGGAAAGTAAAAGCAAAGTTCTCTAAACCAAAGCAACTGTCCTGTAAAATTGCTTTCATTCATATTTCCTTTCTGTTTGTCCAGCTGTAACCTATAACCTCCAATAACCCTGGCTTCTTATCTGATCCCTCACATAGAGGGCGTCAACATCATTGTTCTATGAGTAAAAATAAAAATAAAACCCTAATACAAAATCACATTTACCTGTGATAAGAGCAATCACTGAAAGTCCAACCTGAGAACATAACCTCACTCCACAGTGTTCTATAGTTTAGAGCAGGAACCCCTTTAATTAATCTTTATTATTATTCGATTATTGAAACTATCAAATGATTAATTAAAATATCTGGGCAACAGTTCAAAACCAATTTACAATGACTTAAAGAAAAGCAGCAAATCCTCTCACATCTCTTTAAATGATCAATTGATTTTCACAATCTTTGGCAATTCATCTTAACTGAATAATTCATCAACAAATTGTTTCAACACTGTTGTGGTCCATTGCACATGTCTAAATTAATTAAAAAAAACCTAACAGTATTATAATGTTTACCTAAAATTACAATTACACAACAATACCATTCCTTAAGATTGCAGCGCTGGTTAATTGTGTGGCACTTGCTTACCAAGGTAACAAGTGGATGCAGGTAATAAGACTGAGATACAGCAGATACATGGTGTCACTATATAAACAGTTTGATTGGAACAACAAAACAAAAAAGAAAACCTATTCTGGGTTGCAGAAGGCTTTTATTGTAAAGCAGCCACAGTTGGAAATGTTGGATTTTCCACACGGTTAATGGTGAGGCTGGAATCAGCAGGATCAAATTACAAACAGTAACCGTGCATTACATGCTGCAGTGTTTCCAGTGATTCTCTCATGCATGTGAAGGCAATGCAGTCAGAAATGTGAGAATAGTGGACTCCACCATTAACAATGAAAAGTGCCAAAAAGGTAGGTGGCTATGGAATATAAACAGACTGTAAATGCAGTGAATTTCTATTTCTGAGGAAAATATAACTATAAATGAATGCTGTTAGATTTCATAAAAATCAAAAGAAATATAACTTCAATTTTTCTGCTTTTTGCAGCTTTAATGATGTTAGCACGGAACGACAGCTGCTAAAAGACAGAGCCCTGTCCAGTTGCTGTAGCCAGTTCAGTCATAGCGAAACCTGGAGGCCTGGACTGTTTATTAGACTGCTGCTAAACATGTTATTGCAACTGCAGGTAACAAATAGGAGCTATAGTTTTGTTGCATGATAACAATTACTTGGGAAAACTGAAATGAAACTTCTGGAAGATTTCAGATTTTTTCAGAAAGACAGATAAAAGAAACTCACAAGTTGGTGAAGGTGATGCCAAGACATCTCTATATGGTAAAATTTAGGATCCATCAGTGGAATGTGAGCGACTCCAGCTCGCTCCCTCCCCCACGGCAGGATGTCCTAATGTCATTAGTGGTAGGGAGAAGATGTTGGAAAGAGAAGTGGAGCTGGTGGAGGGACATGAAAAACAGCAGGGGACGTGACAAGTGAGAGAAGGTTGGATAATTTACTTTATAGATTCCTGATGGATGAGGTGATTTGGAACAGGTGAGATATTTCGATTCCAATTTGATGTGAGGACTGCAGGACTGTTTTCTGTACCCAAAGCCCACAGCATGTGTACAGAGCTACGGAGGGAAATAACACATGAAAGTCAAATTTCTGTATGAATTAATGTCTGTTTTGTCTCTATCCCTGATTGATACAAACCCAATAGTGATTCCATATAGTCAGAGCATGAAAGCTTTTACATGCAGCTTCAAGCACTCGGTGTCTGGGAAAAGCTCTCAGACTCTGATCCTCTGATGCTTTTGATGTTGTCGGTGTTTGATTGGAAAACTGTTTCACTTTTTAAATACCCTACAAAAACATATGTCAGTGCATGGTTAGACCGGAATCAGGGAGAAACAGTTAACCCGAGTATCTCTAACACTCACTAATTGACATTTATATCTTGTCTCTTTCGTCCCTGCACACACAAATCGTAACAAACTGATAATAGATTTGATTTTAGAGGGAGTTCCATGTGTTTGAGCTATTACATGACAAACAAGTGTTGCTCCGGCCACCCAGCCATCTATAATGTCTGCTTACTCTGTTTCTTCTAGAGCTTTCAGGCGTATGTCATAGCCTTCATCAGCTGTGGAAATTATGAACCATCTCCACACCCAATGGGGTTTTAGTGGTTGTCTTGGGGAAAGGTCCATCTCCTAATGAAGGCAAAGAGATGTGACTGAACGCTCCAGCTATAAAGAGTTAAGATGCTGTTTTTCACTAATATTTTCAAAGTCAAGAAAAGAACCTCCAAGCTTACTAACTGCATGAGAAGATTTGTAAAAAGAAGTGAATCATGGCATCCTCAAAATCTTCTCGATTTCCCTTTAAACAGTAACAAACATTTAAATTTCGCAAGAGGCAGAGGCATTTTCCCTTAGACTTCTTTAAACTACAGTCATGACATACAGGGTATTAACAGCAAGTACTCTGTCATCCTCACTAATCAGGGCTGGTTCCATATTGTTTTACACAGTATGTCTTGATTATTAGATTTCAGAGAAATTTCAACACAAGAGAAACCAGTAGAAGATGATTTACCATTGAGTAAGTCATTCAAAATTAAGTGGGATATTTATCAAATAGTTGGATTTGTCTTGTGGAACTAATGTTTGGAGAATTGTAAAACACATAATTTATTCACCTTGAGAGAGTGAATGTCAGCTGATACATTCAACCCAGCATTCCCCTTGCCTACTCAAGCATCAGCCAGGCACAGAACATTACATTTTGGGAGATCTCGATTTGTGGCCAAGGACAAAGGAGAACAGCTTGTCTGAATGTCACACCTGTTTGAACTGCAAAGGGCTCAATCTTAAGACTCAGTAAGCTGGAACTGGCTGTAATGCAATGCCATTACAGTAGAAAAGCAGGTCAGGGCTGCCAAGGCACAGTTCAAAATGCCACTCTGGGTGAGCTGAAGTCTTTTTTACCTCAGTAAACTAAATGCTGTCCCCAGAAAGTACTGAGCGTAATGTCCTTTCCTTGGCCTTCTCAGGGAAAACATGCCTCCTCAAGGCTAGTGAGGAAAAGAATGTCCCAACAAAATATATGTTCAGAAAAAAAGACGATGGATATATAAGATGTTTGAATTTGTTTAAATGATTCCTATTCACATATAAAACACAGATTTTTTTACTGACATTATTCGTTCAGACTTATACATATGCATTTATTATTACATTAACATTACTTATTTTGGATGAAATGCAAACACATATTTAAATTATTTGACAAAGCAATGAAATGAAGATTATAAGTAAATGTCTGTTGGCATCAAAACCAATGAAGTGATTAAACTAGACTTATGATCTGTAGTATTGATACTGAGGGGACTGAGTGGGGATGGCATTCCATTTAGGTGAGCCGCTTCCAGAGCTCTTCTACTGTCCTCACTGGCTCATTGGTGTAGCTTGGTGTGACACTTCGTGCTACTAAGCAATTGTTAGTGTTATTTGTTAAACCTTTGCACTACCTGCTATGACAAGTCAACATGTGCACCTTGGAAAAGTTCCATAGTGGTCACTAGTTGAAGACTGGGTTTTTACTGATGCTCCCCCTATGATTGTGCTGAACTTAGTTACAAGCAGTGCTCAGGTATAAATGCTATATCGCTTTTCCTGGACAGAAAACAGATCAATATAATGGGCAACTTGTATATGTGTCACAGTTTTGCACCCACGTCTCGGTTTAGCCTTTGGTTTTGTTCAGCCTTAGTTTTATTGTTATATTCCTGCCGGCCATAGCTCTGTTTTTGTTCTCAGTTTAGTCTCTGCTCTGCTTTAGTCTCTGTTATGCCATAGTCTCCATTCTGCTAGTCCTGTTCATGTCTTGTATTTGTCCTATGTTCTGTATTAGATTTGTGTTTCAGTTTTCTGTCTTGGATATGTCTTAGTTCTACCTTAGTTCCTGTTTAGTGTTTGTCAGTCTCTGCTATGGATCTGTTAGTTATGGTCTTGTTCATGTCATTGTTTTTTCTTTTCAGTCATGTCGTTGTCCTGTCACGTCTTAGCCCAGCCTTGTCACTTGAAATGTAATGTTTAAGTTCTGTCTGTTCTAGTTCTGTGTTTTGGTTTCTGTTCCGTCTGTCATATTTCTATATCCAATGTCTTGTCTCTCACCCCGCCTCTGCATCACGTCACCTACCAGCCACACCCACCTCATCATGTCACCTGTGTTTCCTGATTATGCTAATCACTACCACGACACTATATAAGTCAATTCATCTCTGTTTGCCGTTGCCGGATTGTCGCTTGATGTTCACGTTCAGATCCATGTTATCCCTAGCCAAGTTGTGCCTGATGTTTTTTGTTTGTGGATTTCTCATTCCTGAACCGGACGTTACCCTGAGCTTTTGTTACGATCTCATTTATTTTCATTGTGTGTTGCGCATGAGTCCTCACCCACCCAACTATGACAATATGTTTAAATCATTTGAAAGTAATAAAATGAGTCATTTAAACTGAACATGTATGAATCGTATATATAAGTTAATGAAATTGACCTTTCTCACAGCAGACATTTGCACCTGGTAGCAGACAAATCACAGGTTTAACAAATATCATTAATGATGGCTCCAGTCCATCGAGGAACATAGGTGTGTGTGGGCAGAATGAGCAAAGCCTATCAGCAGAACTTTCTCGTGGGTTGACTGAGTGCATGTTCAAGTATAAATGCTCAGCATTCATTCCCAGCACTACTAACAGATCAATTAAAAGACATTACTAAATAATAATCCTGTATCCTACATTTAAAATACTTGAAAAGCAATGAAATTGGTCATTATAACTGAACACGTATGAATTTCCTGTGTCCAAGCCAAAGGAAAAGCCTTTGCTCATAGCATATGGTTGGACTACACAGCAGGAAAAGTGCAGGTGTAACTATTAACATTAATGATGTTCCATTTAAGTGTCGCACTAAACTATGCCAGCAAGCAGCACGAAGGCCTTGGGAGTGTTAGAGCCACTGAGCACAGCCATTATTAACATTTTTAGTTGCACTTGGGTTCTATAAGTCAGAATGTAGCTGTAAGAAATATCTAAAGAACTTTTGCCATGTTTGAGTCTGGTTATGTTTTTTATCTGTTTTAATATTTCACCACGAGACAGTACACATTTGAAGCTGTTTTCTCAGCTGACTTTGCTTCATTACAGTTTTCTGTTGTACTCATCAGGCGCAGAGTGTTGTCAGAACTTTCATTCAACATTTATTCAACTTTGGACCCACTTGGAAGGCGCATTATGAGCCAAACACACCAACATTCACACAGATACGGTGTCATCTAGAGACCATGACAATTAACATGATTATAAAATTAATTTAGGCCACAGTTACTCCATTCCCACTGAACATCACTGAGCACAATATAGATAAGAAACACAAGAGCGGTTCATTAAAATCCTTATATAGCCACATTAAATTAAACAAAACCATAGAAGAGTTCTAATACACCCACAAGCCACACTCACATGAACACACATGACCACAGTACAGGGCTTTTAAATAGCCTTTTAACAGACATTCTGCTTGTCACAGTAGGAAATAGACAGATGAAACTAATAACGTTAATGATGGCTTGGTTCCATATCAATGCCCCATTAAGCCACGACAGTCAGCCAGCAAGTAGAAGAGGCAGACATTTGGACAGGTCATAGCAGGACAAGCACAGGTGAAATGACTAACATCAATATTGCATTTAAAGGTAGTAGCAGGGCGCTGGTGTCAGTGTTAGTAACCTCTGTGTTTACTTATTAATTTAGAGACCTATGGATGATGAGGTACTTTTGGAGTTAAGTTTGACCTTGGAATAGTTTTCTCATCTAACCACAATGAGAGGAGCATTCACTTTTTTGTCATTTCAGTTTTTGACACTTTACCCTTTCTTTACTTAGGTTATCTAGCTGAAAGTAAATGAGATAGTGCACAAATGCTTGTCAGTCCTTTTTGTCTTCTTGCGGCCTTCCTTTCTTTCTTTGACACTTCCACTGTATTGCCAAAATAGCACCTCACCTCACCTCGCCTGCCTTGTTCATTTTTTTTTTTGACCGTGTTGACAAAAGAGCCCTGACAGAGTCTGACACGGCTGCTATTCTCTCCTTGATGAGGACACATGCATTTCCAGGATGTTAGGAGCACTGAATGATTTCTAACCTTAACCAGGCAGGTGATGGGCAGGCGAACCTGAAGGCTGCGGATGGCCGCCCTGCTTGGGGTAATTAATGAGTCTCTATCAAACATGCTCCTTGCAGAGGAGCTGGGCCGGCCTGTCAGTGTCCATTACACTACTGCCGCAGACCACGAGGAGCCCTGAGTCGACATTCTACATCACACCCAAAAACTGGAGCCAGCTGACTTTTTGAAGGTGCTTTGCGCTAGGTGCCAGAACACATGCCATGACCAAAAGGTAGAAAGTGTTTATCTGTATAGAGAAGTGTAATATTTCATGGGAGGCACACAAATTTCCTCTTAGGACATTGGCCACACTGACAAGCTTTTAAACGGCAAGAATGGATGATAGACTGAAATAATCAATGGAACAGGAACTGAATAATAGCCTCTCTTAAGGAACTCAGTTAGATTTAACACTTTATTGACGTTCCTGGGACGGTGCACCACATGAGCGGGTGTACAGCATTACGTTACAAAATAGGATGACTTGATATTTCAATTCAGTGCAACTTTTTTCATCCCTAAAAGAACTATTGTATGAGGAAACACAGGATTACAAACAATAATACAAAAATTGATGATAAATAAATACAAATAAGGCAAACAGCCGAAGAATGAAAGGCAACACTGTGTTGGGAATAGTAAGGATTGAACTGGTTATTGCTGATTAATTTGGGAGTGACTAACAGTCACTCATAAATTGATTAATTATTAATATAAATAATTACTTCGGGGCACCACCCTGGGGACCAGGGACACTTAACCAAGATCTAAATCAGTCTCACTTCAAGTTGATTGAAGGGCGTGAACCCGAGCACTGACCAACACACTCAGCAAAAGTCACATTAATTGCACACAAATTAAACACAGGAGACTGCTCTAGTATTAACAAAATTATTATTTAATTAACAATGTAGGTAGCAAACAAATCAAAAGCAGAATTGAGTAGGTTACATACAGTGGTCTAAGGTAACACAAGAGAGTCCGATGTGTGTGTGGTGTGTGTGTGGTGTGTGTGTGTGTGTGTGGAAACTATACTCAAGTACAACATTGTGAGTCCAGTGTTTTCTCTGCTAGACTGAGCTGCAGAGTTAAACAGTCTTATTGCTTGTGGCATTATAAGATAAAGATAAATTATAAGATGTTTATATCCAAATAATGACTTTGCATCTCATAATTACAAGATGTCTATCATCTAATTATGAGAAAAGTAATTATGTAATAATTTTCTTAGATAGATGTCTTTTTCTCTAAATTCATTAAAAAAACATAGTTACAGGTCAGTAGAAGTTACAGATAGTTTCTCGTAGTTTCACAGCTTTTATTGAAGATATGCAAATGTCTCAGATATATATTTTTTCTTTGACCACAGTAAATTCACAGCTGATCTTGAAATTCATCCATCCATCCTATGTGTCTGCACTTCTATATAATTATATGTAATTATGAGATAGACTGGTAATTATGTTATATTATATTTTTCCATATACTGGGATGCTTGAACAGAACAGGGCCATCATTAATGTTATTAGTAACACCTGTGCTTTTCCTACCATGACAAGTCTAAATGTCTGCTGTGAAAATGGCCTATTATGAGACACAGATCTAATTTTTAGATTCTTCTATTTCTATGAACCTTCTGATGTTGTTGAGGTACTTATACGTATAGTACATCTACACTTGTGAAAGAGGATACACTATTCTACGCTATACTATCAATAACAAACATAATTACCAGAAATATATCTCATAATTATTTATGTATGATATTGACCATATTTTCATGACATACAGTACTGTGCAAAAGTTTAAGGCAGGTGTGAAAAAATGCTGTAACCTAAGCTTGCTTTCAAAAATATAAATTATAATTGTTTTTGTAAAATCAATTTACAAAATGATAAGTAAACAAACAAAGAAAAATCTAAATCAAATCAATATTTGCTCTTACTACCCTTTGCTTTCAAACCAGCATCAGTTCTTATTGGACAAAGTCAGGGATTTTGTAGGATTATAGTCAGGTGTACAATCAACCAATTATACTAGACAGATGCTAATGATCATCAATTTCACATGTAGGTTGAAACTGTAGACTGTATAAAATGTGGACGTAGTCCCTGTGACGTCACCCATAGATTTCTGAAGAGCAAAAATTAAGAGGCACTTGGCAGTGCGCAGCCATCTTGGGGCATCTCCTAACTCCAGTTAATCCAAATATGGACAAAGAGGTGGAGCGAGGGTGGAGCTGAATGAAGTCTGTTTAACGTTCATGCTCACCGAGCTAGCCGGCTGACATGGTGGTACCAGCCTGCCTCAGCACCAGTTATGGTGCTATATTAATAAACTGACGTAAATTATATCGCAATTTCAGCCTCCGGCCGATCACAATCAGTCAGTTTCTGGAGTGTAATAAACTTTTCTGTTTTAGTAGTAATATAAATATAAATAATAATGTTTGAATTCATGGACAATTTTATGTTGCTGTCTAGCTTCAGTAACCAACTCCATCTTAACCAATAACAACATCTGGGTTAGCATTATTTCTGGAAACATTCAGAAATGAGATGTTAATATTTTGAAGTTACAAAAACTTTGTTGTATTTTTACACAGTTCAGTTTAAGATCACGTAACGTTAGTTTACAAACGTGGAGGATCTTTATTTTCCAACCTTACACAGACGCCTTTTATTCTAAAGTATTAACACCATCAACTATAAAACTAACAGTTGTTATTACGTTTTGACTTCAGCAGGTTTAATAACTGAAGCTACCAGACGCTCCCAATAGCATTGTTATTGTTAAATGTGATTGACTCCCTTTTGGAGACTGCCCCTACTATTTATTTGGGAAACTGCAGCTTTTTGCACTTCAGTGATGGCTTCATTTTTCAGTGCTGGAGGTTGCCGCTTGGTTGAAACACAGTCACAGATGTGTAGGAGGCTTAAACTTGAGTGAGGAACAGCCAACCTCTGCTACCAAGGTGAGGCTGAGGAAGACACCATAGCCAAACACCATGGCAAGGTAGGTAGGTAGGTAGGTGGGTAGATACTTTATTCATCCCCATGGGGAAATTCGCAAGACTGAGCAACAAGACTCAAGGTAGTTCTACTGCATCATCAAGGTCTCTCCCAGACAAAGATTTCAAAGCAGACTGGAGTTTCAAGATGCTCTGTTCAAGCTCTTCTGAAGAAGCACAAAGAAACAGGCAACATTGAGGATCGTTGACGCAGCGGTCAGGGAAGGCAACTTAGTGCAGCAGATGAAAAACACATCAAGCTTATTTCCCTCTGAAATCGTAGGATGTCCAGCAGTGCCATCAGCTCAGAACTGGCAGAGACCAGTGGGAGCAAGATACACCCATCTACTGTCCAGAGAAGTCTTGCTGGAAGTGGTCTTCATGGAAGAGTTGGAGCCAAAAAGCCAAACCTCCCACATGGAAACAAGGTCAAGTGACTCAACTATGCATGAAAACTTAGGAATTGGGGTGCAGAAAAATGGCAGTAGGTGCTCTGGACTGATGAATCAGAATCTGAACTGTTTAGGCTGGAGAGCGGTACAATGAGTGTGTGAGTATTAGTATTAGAATTCATACTACTTACATACTAAAGTGAAATCAGTGTGAAGCTTCCCTCCCTTTTCTCTTCAACTAATCGTGTGTACATTAAATCAAGAGTTATTAAACATCAGATGGACCTATCAGGAAGTTCTGATGTAACACTTCCATGAACAATGCAAGGGCCATATCTGCTATAGTGGGAATAAGAGGCAGGGCTGTTCACCAGTAGGATGTCTCCCACTGTGTGACATCAGCGACTGCAGCATGTGGCCCATATCCATAGTGAGTGGTGCTCTGTGCTGATTGCCTCCTCTTTGAAGACGTGTCGGACTGTGGGTGTATGGATCTTTAAGTAAAGCATGATCAAAGTTGCCCTATAGTCCATACAGATAAAAACAGTAAAACAGTTGCAGATATTGTTCTTGACAGATAACAAGGCAATACCCCGGAGGCCTATTAATACTGTATATGATAAACAAATAACTCAAAAGCCCCAAAATTCAAGTGTTGGAGGGAACATATTGATAATTTTGCCGTTCTTTGCTTAGCCTGGTTACAACACCTCTGATGCATCCAGCCATTCAGATAGGTCAGGTGTTGTCATGGATGTATTAAGGAGAAGTGGATACCATGTTTAAAGGTGGTACCACATTCATTCCAATGAAAGTTGTTCACTGAGAGTAAAAAGGCCTGTTTTTTGGGCCTATAAAGCATGTTCACGCTCGCACTCACGCTCACACTCAGCCCTTCTCCTGCTGAGCCGGGTTGAAAACATAACTGTCCAACACTTCCTTTTGGCTTCCTGCGCAAATGAATGGGATCAGATAATTTAATATAATATATATAGATAGGCTCTTCTATATCAAAAACTAGATGGATCATAATTATATTAATAACATAGACAATTAAATAAATACGTTAATACATAAACTTATTGACTTAAAATATATAAATAAGTGATTAAATATTATAATAGGACTTTAAATACATAGTTATCAAATGAAAAGCTATAACTACTTCTCAATAGAAATACATAAGCAGGAAATGGAATAAATAAGTAAATATATAAATCAATATATCCACTGAAACATAAATAAGATTATCTTATTATAATAAACATTCCGAATCTATTCTATATGGTTTATTGAGCTTTGTCATTTATTCTACTCAGGGTTTTTATCCTCCAGTGAAGGCCTGTTTTATTTATTTCTCAGAGTATCTGTTTTAGTTTAACCCTTGCTTTTCAATCAACTCAGGGGGATGGGATCAACTATTAAGACTGGTTGCTCTGTTGCTCTTGACTCTAGACTCAGAGCCAAGAGACAGATACAAGCAGTCAGATGGTCAGAAAGGTTGCAGTCCAACATTATCTAGTTAAAACCAAGCATTTTGGTCATAATCCCGTGTTACACAGGAAAGTTGTGTGCAGTTGAACCAGGAAGTCTGGCTGTAAATGGTGATGGATGCTTACAATGGACAGTTTTGGTACCATTTCTACTGTTCAGCAATGTTTTCTGATCTGAATGGGTTTGACTGGCTCGGAGGATGGTTCACTATCTATTTGCTTGTGTGTCTTGTCACTGTTTTTTGAGAGACTGATAGGAATGATGGACAAAGCTATAAAAACATCTTAGCTGGGCAAAAGAACAAAAGAGAGAGAGAACATATGTGGCCATCATTCAAAGTCTCTCGTCCTATAATTTGGTGTACAATTTCCTAATGAAGGCCACATCTTCTCTCAACCATGTCTGAATTACTACTACCATGTTTATTCAAAGTGACCATGAGATGAAGGCTTTTAATGTCCTTGTTTGAGGTGCATCACCTTTACACACACCAAACCCCCTCCCTGTCTTGTTGAGTCTGAACACCTGCGTTGTGACATGAAGAGAAACTGAACACATACAATCTCATCATGATGGAATCGTGTCATTGACAGATAAGTGTTAGGAAGAGGGGCTTTCTGGGCACAACAAGGTTACAGATAATCTATAAACTGCAATTCTTTTCAAATTGTGGCTTACCTAACATCTCTGTCTCTGTCTCTCTCTGCCAGCTAATCTCGTCAGGGACAGGAATCCAGGCTCAATACCATCGACCTCAAATAGTCCCTCTTATCTCTTGCAACTGTGGCTCTCTGGAGAATACTCGGCAGCTGACAACAAAACATAACTAGGTCTGCATCTCTTGCAATGAAAGAGATTCATGAATTGTTCCTCTTGTTCGCCCGTCCGCTGAGTTATTCTAGAATTTCTCTGTGGATTTCTCTAATGTTTGAGTACAATAAGCAACAAAGTGACAGGAAACAGGGTGTGCAGTGAGGCAAACTTCTAAAAAGGAGCAGAGAATGAGGAAGACAGATGGAGCAAGCAAACAGTAATGTGACAGTCCAGTACAGTGAGAGACAGAGCTTAGCATCCGGCATTGTGTCCAGACAGGCAGGGCTAACTCAGGGGTTCGAGCTGCATGCTGTTCCTGTGATTAGCCCTCCATCTGGCAGGGTGGGCAGAGAAAGCAGCCAGAGCGTCGCAGCCTGCTGCATGGATCTCAGAGTTGGGGGTCTTCCTTTGCATTTGGCAGAGGCATACTGGATGCTCTCATTGTCCAGCCCTGCCCACAAGCCCCAGAGGGATCAAACATCTGGCCGACTTTGTTTCCTGGACAGTGAAGCACAATGAATAAGATGTCATGCCCCCACAGACGTCATCTGTTGTTGTACCTTTGTTGTTGTAAACAGTATGATTTGTTCTTGTGTTTAAAGATAAGAGTGGATTTCTTTTTGTCACCGACTTTCCAATATTTAGGAAATCAATGCATCAAAGTCAATTGATTAACAGTTATAACAACTGAGCATATTGTGGCAGGATGTCTTATATTCTTAAAACACAGAAACCTTTATTTAAAGGTTTATATTATACAGTGCTTCATGCCTAACTGTCCTTGCTTTATAGGTAGATGTTATCAGATTTTAGTAATAAGCCTCCCTGTTTTCTGTTTATTTGCATCATTAATGGTACTGATCCATCAGTGCAGCTAAAGACTTCCTGCACAGAAATTCAAAGGATGATGCTTTCACTGGCTCAGAGGGCGTAATCCCTCCCTTTACTGGTCAGCTTTTAATGTGAAACATCTGCAGCAAATATTGAGTTTTATTGACAGCAGCTCAACGGCAAACAGAACAATGAAGTAGAAGACTGAAGTTCATTCCACAATAATCCCAAAATATACACTGCTACTGATTACCTACTTTGAGCAAGTTTTTATATCAGTCAGATGTGTTCATGTGTTGTGTTCTCAGTATTCATGGTGTTCACAGTGTTCATGGTGAGTATGCTTCAGTCTGTCAATAGGCCTTACAGTGGGTACCCGGCTGTGTGGGCATGAAACTACTTGGCCCTCTGACTGGTGACACCAGTGTCTAGCCCTGACCTGACCAAAGAAAACCCAGCCTTATATCCACATTGTATCTGCTTAGGTGAAACAACTTGACTTAACTTGATAGGCAACTTCATGTGAATGTCACGACCCACCCACCATCACTGTTTAACTGGTTGTACTAGACTTACAAATACAACCCTCTGATATGACCAGCTGTTCAGCTGTGAATGATGTCCCTTGATCTGTCTTACCCCAGGTACATGGTTTCACAATGAATTAGTAATAACTGTAAGAGTGTTGAAGTCTACAGGGTCAAGTGTACAGGGTGGGCACCCTCTCAATAACTGGTATATAATCTACAACTAGATTTTCACATTCAGATAATGACCTATCTTGAATCCACATGTAACTGAAACACAGCTGCGTGAAATATTAGTTATTCAGCAGGAATGTTGCCATTTGTAGAGTTTAGTTTTGGTGCAGCTGATATTAAAATATTAAAAATAAGCAGGCTAAATTATGCTTTTTGATATTTGCTTCACACCCCTGAACAGACAGGGGATGAAGTTATTGTTTTTATTCACTGATTATTTCCTGTAGTTTCTACTTTGCCTTTATAAAAATTTCTGTTACACTATTGGCAACGAAAATCAACTGCAGATTTTTCTCATTAAAACTCTATTAAGAAGGCCCGCTGAGTTACTTTCAATGTGCAACATTTGTGAATGAAGAGTTATTGTAGGTAGCAAAAAAGGAAAAACAGGATAAACTGGAAATATTGAGTGATGAATAACTGTAAAAAGGAAAGCTTGAGAACAGCGAGCATGGTGTGTATGACATGATTGTGCTGTTACGCTGATGGAATTAGTGCTGTGGAAATGTACTTCATGTTGTTATTTTCATCTGAGCCATTACAGTACAGGTAATTCTAACCCCCCTCAATGTTCTTTTACCTGGACTTTATTTATTCTAGCTGGTTAATAACAGTTGATCAGCGACTCCTGTTCGAGAGATTTTCACCACCTCACAATATAACTCACAACATAAAACTAGACATGTTTATGCTAATGGATTTTTCATTTTTACACTCAAACACACTCAAGCACACTGTCTTTTCACTGTTTGTATTGTACTCTAGTTGTTAATGGGACAGTCATCCAAAGTTGGCAAACATAGAAGCCACTGGAAATGAATTAGTAAATGAAAAGCATTTCTTCTAAGACAGCTGAGTGTGACATGACTCTGTTGTTCCACTGATGGCAGAGAATTTATCAGGACAACAGGTAAACATGGAGGAAGCATAAAGAGGAAGAAAAAAGGACCTGGCTCTCTCATCTGTTGAGGCAAATGAGTGAGAATTGTTATTTTATTAAATAAATATACAAATATATTATTATTTATTAAATTATTTCTGTAATATTGAAAAGCTCAGTTATGAATGGGAAATTGAGCAAGTGTCTCTTTAAGCAGAAGAACAGACGGACGAGAGTTAATGAAAGAGACAAATGCCGACAGTGAATAATGGAACAAGTCCCAGGAGTTGCAGCCACGCTGATTTTCCTGGGATATATGAGTACATTTACTCTTTCACAGCTGGCAGACCAGTATTTAAACTAAACTCATTTGGATGTAGTATCTTTAAAAAAAGTTCTCCCAGCTCTGGGAGTCTGTCGCTGATTTAGTGTCAATGGACCCACTCCAACTCATGACACCATAACTTTTTACTCTGATTTCCAGCAGTTATTTGTGTTTGTGGATATTGACTTTCCAAAACCATCAAAACAGCACACACATTTCTGACATCTTAGTGAAATACATTCCCTTCAGCTCCAGGAATTCTTCCTGCCACATTCATTAACTGGTTTGAATCCTGAGTGCAGGATAGAGGCATTTGATCAGTAATTAAACATCTTAGTCGACAAACATGACTTATTCTGGAACTGATCATACTCTACATACCCCCACAGGCTCAGATTATTGAAAACAAGTATCTATCTAATGGCAAAATACTATAGTTTCTGACAATACAATAATAAAGATAGCTCTCGATCACTTACGGGACGAAAGCTTGAAACTGTTAAAGATCAAAACAGTTGATTTGAGAAACATATTTGTGCCACTGACTCTCCTCTTGCAACTGTCTGTGAACCATACCTGTGTGGAGTAGTTCATATCCAGACTGAGTGGGGTTATATAAATATGGATGATGTAAGACAGTCAACCCGTGAAAGCTTTGTTTGTTTTGGACTTCCTAGCTCTCTCTTGACTGAAAGGTCATCATTGTCAAGATGGATTACTATTGGTCAATGTTGCAAATTTGGCCCTAGTTCATCAAAAATGCTAAAGATTTGCTTAGCCTACGAGAGAAATCAGCTCTTCATAATATTAGACTAATTTAATTGCTGATATGATGAAACCCATGTACATTAAGCACATTCCTCCAGTTACACAAATATGAAAGTTAAATAATTGTGTTTGGATCCAAAGAAGAATGATTAGAAATCAGTGCTCACCTTGGATCCTTGAGCCAAAAAGATTGGTGTTGTTATTAAAGCAAACCTACATTTTGACATCAACATTGAAATCACAACAAATTCAGCTCACTGGAAAAGCCATTTAACAGACAGATTCAGACTTTTCTGTTTGCTGCAGACATGTAACAAAATACACGTTGGACTGTGCAGTAATACGTATTTAACATCACTATTTTAAATACTTGAATTCTGATTCAAGTAAGTAAGTCTGATGAACAAATTCTGTACAAATGCTGAGCAAAAGCAACATGTACTTAAAGAAGAGTGTCAAAGAGTGAAAGTAGTCGAGGAAACCTAAATTCATTTAGTGCCCTTATTCAGACAAATTAAGTGCATATCAGTGATACTACACACTTAAGCTAATTGGGTGAAACAAGAAAATTCTACTTCAGGACAAATAAAGTCTATTACTCTAAGTCTACAATTAATGTGGAAATTTAAATAAAATGTTTCTTTTTATTTAAAATAACTAAGATAGAATGAAATTATCCCACTGTAACTGGTTATTCTTCTATTATTTGCTCAAACTCACATTTCATTTTATTAATTAAGTCTCATGTGGCTTTTCAGTTTGTCTGTTGTTTGTCTTTGCCTTGATGCCTTGATGCCTTTTGTCTGAAGAATAGTACTTGTTGTAGGATGATGCTACACAAATAACCTCTGCCTTGTCTGGGCTCCTCTGACCGCTCCACCACCTCTCTGGCTCCACCTCCGTCTGCCGCTTCTTTCCACAGTCACTCTTAAAGTATACAGAGTTCCTCAGCGTCTCCAACAGCTCATTCATCATTACCTGAGGGAGTCAGTGTTAGCCTAATCAAGGCTTTGATTAATTGAATAAGGAACAGTGAGAGGTGGGCCAGGATCAGCGAGCCTTCGGGCTGAGCCGCTCCTTCTCCTCGCCTCTCTCCCAGCTTCATGGAGAGGTGGCTGGCTGCAGTCCGGGCCATATGGTGGTGCTGCTGTGCATCACATCACCTCTATGCAGAGATGCTGCTGCTTGTAAGGAAACAGATCCTGGAACAGAAGCAGTGAGGCCACTGACCACTGTTTTTACAATTTTCCCTTTTGTTACTAAGTGGCTGATATATGTATGTGATACTTAATAAATAAATAAACTGTGTATGTTTTTGCAGTTTTATTCACCTGTGTCTCTTTGTTGCCTCTGATTTTTTTTTAGGGAGATGAGGGAAGCAGTTAACTATGCAAAGACAATCTACTACAAATGTATCTATACATTTTCGTTGTCTTGTATACTTATTATTGTCTAGTTATTTACCATGTAGAAGTTGAAATTTACACAATAAAATGTGGTTCAAACTGTACATTATATCTATCTATATATGTCCAATATTATAGCAGCATATAAGAAGGTATAATGCTTTTGATTCCTTTTACAGCAAATTTGTCAGTCTAAAGTGGTTTTATTTTTTTTGTTTTTTGATAATACAGTTTTTTATTGCATAATATTCCATTGGTCCTTGTACATTCCCTAACCCCTGACCCTAACCTTGGCCAGTACAATTAAATGCCAAATCCTAACCCTATCCTTATTGTAACTCTAACCCTAAAACCAAGCCTTAACCCTCAAAAAGCAGCCTGGGCCCATGGGGACCTCAATGTTGTCCCCGTGGTGACAGGATGTCCCCGTGGTTTGGTGTGTTGCCAGGTTAGTCCCCACTAGGATATATAAAAAAATACAAACACAAAACCTTGAAAAGACATCTTACACACATTATAATCATCAGTTTCATCATTCATCATCATCATTCATTCCATGATGCTCTGTTGTGTTTAACTGAAGGCACTCTTGTATGTGTGAAGAGCTCTCTACTTTTTCTACTACTTTTCTGACTTTTAGACTTAAGACCTATTTGTCAAACTACTTGAACTTAAACTACTTATATTTCTGTCTGTTGCAGCATGTCTATGGCATGATGGATGTCATTCCAAGAATTAATCATTGTTTTATTTCTTTCTTCAAAACTTAAATGACATTTTTGTTGTCATCGAACGATTTTCTTTTTATCTGGTGAGATGCCTTCATAAACAGATTTTTGTTTGAAAATTTATTATTGTATTATGTGCTTTTGTTCCTCTTGTTACTTGTGCAAATAAGGACCAGCTAACTCAGTAATTTCAGTTATTTTATGCACGTGCCTATGCAGCCATGACAAACCCATTAATCCCATCGCAGCCTATTAAGTTGATATGGGATACTAATTTCTAGCGAGACTAGATTCGTCTCACACAGTTTTGAATAACCAGCACAACCACAGAATGAGAGAATCAAAATAGATTTTCTTTCTTTTAGCAGGAGAAAGTTTCTGACAGCAAAAACAGACATGACACCAGTTTTGTTTCCCAGTTTTGCAGGTACCATAACACACTGCCAGAGGAGATAAAATGCTCAGCTTTCTCTGCCTACCTCCTTTACTCCTCTCTCACTTGCTGTCTTACTCACTCACCCACTCACTCCCTCACTCATTCATTCACTTACTTACTTGATCACACAGTCACACACACATTGCTGTAGTGCCCAGATAAAACATTCACGTATAGTGTGAATGCAGGGAGAAGAAAAATGACATTGGGTAATCACAGTGAAGCATTACCAGTCATTACTCTGTGCTGTCACTCGGAGACGAGAGACAAGGCTGCGAGTCACATGAATCCATGACTGCCTGCAGTCGGCCAACGCTAGATTGATTCTCTTCCTCCTCCTTCCTCTCATTTCTTTTTCTTCGGCTGCTTTAGGAGCCACAGTTAATGAGTCAGCTTCGCTGAATTTGTTCTTCACTTCCTGCAAGGTGGACAGCTGAGTGAATCCACTACATCTGCAGGTTGACCTTGACTGGAATGAAGATTGCTTCACCAACAGAGGCCGTGCTGCTGCTATAGATAAAGCCTGAGAAGTAGGAAAGTAGGATGCATTGCTCAGACGTAACACTTCCAGTCTGACGTAGTGCTGCTCTGTTTGTGTGGTTGAATGTGGTTTGCTTTTTACTGAAAACAAATGCTTTCACTTTTAATATTGCCATGATTCTAAAATATACCTCTTCATGAAATCGGGCACAATGGCATATCATTTAACGCAGCTAAAATGAATATTTTGATAATAGCAATGTATCCACTGATAATGTGTAATGTGGTGTTGCTTATAGTGATGAATCTACAGGGAATTATGACCTGAATCTGCAGCTCCCCTCAGCTTTATGGAGCTTTATAGTGAGTTTCAGCTCATGGTTTCGCTGCCCAGCCCATAACTTTAGTGCTATGGTTCAGTCTCATCACTCTCTTAACGTCATTTTCAGCTTTGGTGGGCACCTGTTTTCAGAGAAAAGGCTAATTATCCACTGTTCACTACCTGCTCCTACTACAGCAGACAACACTGTTAAAGACTAGGTGGTGAACATAGTGGAACATTTAGGAGCTAAGAGGCAGATATGTCCCTCAGGAATTGGTGGAGACCAAAAACAGAGCTAGAGTGAATATTGCTTTTACATTAAACAGGTACACAGTAGACACAAACATCACTGCCAATTATTAATAGCCATAACTGTAAAACATACTACTAACTTCATGGATGAATCCTCACATCAGCCAAATGCACCTGGCGACACAGAGAACACAACAGAAGGCTGTCAACAAGGTTGGGGTAAATGTTACTATTGGTTGAGTTGTTGTGGGTACTGTAACAAAATCAGGGGCCATGTGTTATCTTGAATATGTTTATCCAGAAAGAGAAGCATGTTTTGTTATTTAATCAACATTAGTTATCAGCATTGACTTTTGGTTTCACATGGACACAAACCTCGGTCTCCTGGATGAACGTCCTGTGTTTGAGCCATCTACCAACCCTATCACCCTCCACACACAGATTTTGTTGCTTTCTATACTACATTGGTCATTCGCTCCCATCCTTATTGCCCCCTGCTGTTACTGCACATACGTAAGCCAGGTGGACTTGTCATGCCTAATCGAGGCAAAACCTGACATTGACATGGGGTCCTCTATTAGATCAGCTGTTCTGTTATACGATTTGGCATGATATTAGTCTGTGTTCCTCTAACCAACAAAAATGAGCAGTGCTAGGAAAGTGCTGTTCAGTCAGACAGATATTTATGTATGCAAAACTGTCATGGATTGTTAAAAATGTCAGAGCAGTTGTAAGCAGTGGCAGTGGGAGATAGTCACAGATAGATGGGGACAGGCACATGGAAAGTGAGGTTTCCGTGGAGATTGACTTCTCCTCTGTCACTTCTCCTCTGAGGAGAACACAGTCCTAATCCACTGAGAAGGCTAGATACAGCACCTCTACATCGCACCCACTGCCGGGGCTATTGAAAGTGATATCTGAGATTACCTTTCATTCTGGCTGGCCGGCCTCTCTTAACCAGGCGGCTGCGGAGTGTGTGTGCCCGCCGCAGATTTGAGCAGACAGGGAGCAGACAGCCTCCACTTCCCCGCTGCCATTTCCAGCCTGCACTGCTGCCCAAACACGAGCAGACATGTAGAACCAAGGACCCTTTCACAGCTGATGGCCTCTGGCGGTTTGCTGGGCTTCTTTCTGCTGTGCATCTTTAGTACAGGACATACTATCAGGTGAGAAAAGGTATTCCTAATGTTACACCAGAGCTATTACCTGTGAGCTGATAATCATACTTAAGACAAATTTGTGCACCCTGAATGGATATCATGCTGTCTGTTTGATCACATACTTACCCAGACACAGTGATCAGGTTTTTTCTTGACGTCACCATTTCTATAGTGTTTTGTATCTAGAATTTTTTTGTTTTGTTTTTTTTTGCTGGATATTGCCACCTTTTCTCTTTCTTTGAAACTAGCTAACTTTCTCTACTAACTCCACTGCCAGCCCAGCACCCATAGAAATTCTACTCACATTGGTCCAGTCTGCAGCACATGATTTACATCCAGTGCCAGTGCAGGAAGTTAGGTTTATGTTGTGGTCATGTAGCCCCTCACTGCTCGCAGTGAGAGAGAGGTTTAGAAAGAAAGTTTTCAGGCCTTTAAGCGATCACAGTAAGCACACAGATATCAGTTATTCCACGTAAGTGTGTCTTTTGCCTGCAGCAGAAGTGTCAAACTCTTTCCTCCGGGCAGTTGTATATAACCATATTGCTTGTTTAGTTAGTACAGTCTTTACAAGAGCAGTCAGGGCACTTCTGAGAAATGCAGCCTTCCGCCTGGTTCCGTGCCCACTGGCCTTGCAGATCCATCCAGCCCGTCCAAACAGATCTGAGTGAGTGCAGGGGAAGTCTTTTCCAGTGTTTGACTCGAGACTCAAGCCCAGATGGTTAGTAGTGCTGCCAGATCAATTACCAGCACACCAGCAGAGAGAGCAGAGCACAGCACTTAGCTTCCAGGGCCAATTGAACTGATTGCTATTTGAACTTTTACATATCGTCATAGCATGCTGTGACATAAAGGACTCACTAACTTAATGCCACATGTGCATCAGTGGAACAATTTGCAGGGATATTGCCATTTCACATTCCAGCTTCATTTTTTATTGCTTATTCCAAACGGCGATCATGGCAACGGCATAAAGTAAACATCTGTGCATGTCGAGTGGTGGAAGATAAAGCACTTGCCAGAAGGAAACAAGCACTGAAGGCATTTGCTTTAATAAAAAGTTGGAAATGTAGCACGGACTAGTTAAACATTTCTCGCGAATATATTCCAATCAGAGCGATTAACAGGCTTTGTACAGACATGCTGATTGCAACAAGTCCTCCAAACTAAAGTACAATATGTTGTTTGTCCGTGCCCTCTACAGCGACACATGGACATGTTTTCCCTATTCACAGGACAGAATTATATCTTTCTTTGCCTTCAGAAACCGTTACAAGTCACTGTTGGAAAATAAATCTGTTTTACACTGTACAGTTACTGCGCCAAGCTGTTGTTTGCCTAGACAGAGATCCAGCTTTTTTCTATTTCTATTTCTGTACTTCCCAATGAGATATAATGTTAATCAGAGAATTGTAGACGTGTTGGTAGGCATATTTTTCTTATTAAACCGTTAACAGAGCCAGGCTAGCTCTTAAGCTGACTTCCACTCTGCACTTAACACACAGATATGGGTTTGATATCAATCCTTTCTTCTCAGTCTTGGCATGAGTTTACGAACAGTTACCATGTTACATACAAGTAAACCATGATACATCATAGATTGGAGTTGACAGAGTTAATGAGTATGGATTTTTACTTGGACAACTGTTGAGATTGTGGCCGCCAAAGCTTACTTTTAAGCCTGCACAGTGGTTTTTGGAACACAACTAATCAGTTCATGGAAGTTTTTCCTCACACTTTTGGCAATTCAGAGCAAAAGCAAATGTATCTTAATAATAATCCTAATTAAAGTCCTGCAGTCAATTTGCATGCATGCAAGCAAATGTTTCACCTCCTTAACGTGGATGCATCTGCCGCATGATTTATGTCCAATGCCATCGTTCAGTGTGAATGCAGCAGTGTGTCCTTCATTTTAAAGCAATGTCTCAACTTCTGAACAGTTAGTCCAGAATAGTTTTGTAAACAGCTTTGACAGCTGACATTTGAAATCCAAGAAATTAAATAAAATTGATGATAATATTCACTGCTGATTACTTATTTATAAAGATATGATTTGGTTTATGTTGTTCTGGTCTTGTGTATATCTAGTCTCACATATGACAACTTAAGTTAATAGTTCATCTACCCCCCTCCCCCCACAGTTTCTTTCCCGAACTTTAATCAAATGTGTTAATTGCCTGACCTTATTCACACAGTACATAATCAAAGGTTTTGTAAAATCTGTTAAAACATTTCTGAATGATCTGTCTAAGGTTGTGTTTCAAAGGTCCCGGGCTCTGACCCAAAACTCACAGTCCTGTTCGAGCTTTGTTCCTCTTGCTGCTCAGCTTGCACCTCAAAACTTTGGCAGTTTTATCATTTCAAATCAACCACACTCCCCTGAGATGAGTTCAAACCCCTATAATGCTTTGTACCTGAGCTTGAAGTATTTGATCTTCTATGCCCTTAGAAAGCCACTACATGGAACATTTCTGATTTTCAAGTAGCTATCCCAAATGCAACAAAGCCAAATCTTAACAGTGACCTCTCCTTGGATTCAGCACAAACATACAGGCTGTATTTTCCAATAGTTTGAGTTCAGTCTGTTTCCTTCTGGATCAACCTGTCTCACTCTACATTTCAGAAGATAAGTCGTTGAAGCTGTGATAGTTGGCCTGAAGGAGCAGGGCCTATGTGGTTGATCACTGTAATATTTGAGACTGGCAGTTCTTTGACCAAATTTAGTGAAATGAGTGGATCAAGGCCTGGCAAGGTCTAAGGATTAAGTACGTGCATTAAGAACAGAGTTGGAGTCAAGATCCTGGTCATTAAGATTGCAAGTTGGTGGAAACAGCACTGGCTATGTTCAAAGTTCAAAATACTCCTACCTCTAATGCTGCCATATTTACAAGATATATGTTGTAATATGCACATTGTTACTTGGTCTGTTTGTTCTACAGTTTGGACCAGAACACTGTTTCTTCTTGTAGCCATGTGTTATTTCTCTAAAAAAGTGTTCAGACTAAATTCAATCCACATTTTTGATTATATACTTAATACCTGGTCTTGTGGCTGGTACCTGCTGCATTCTTCTCAGTCTGACGCTCTCAACCTAAAGTGTACCTCAAACTGATGAGGCTTAAACACCAGAACTAAATGAAACAACAGGTACATTGTCCTGGCTTAGACAATGAAGCATGACTGTTGGCCTGACACAGTTTGTGCAAGGCTCTTTTTACTGTGCTCTCCCATATGTGTGTTCATACTGTGTGTTCTAGTATGTGGGGAACAGTGTGAGGCTTTAAGTTTGCTCTTTTAATAGTGTGGAGAAATTATTTTGAAGGTCATGGTTTAACCCTGGATGAAACTGGATGATTTTCCAGAGAAAAAGTGAATCACAAAGTTTGCTTATATTTCCATCAAAGCTGTATACCACCAGGGTACAAAGATCAACTTAGACTCGGTTACACACACACACGACTAATCAGGTTCTTTCTTTGCTGAAACACCGATTGCATGATTCAGAATTTTTTCTTAAAGGTAAATTCCTCATTCTCAAGAATATATCACTGAGTAACCAAAAAAGTTCTAGACAGTTTTTATGTCCCTCCATGCATTAAAATTAGGGCTGTCAAACACATGCGATTAATCTGGAAACAATAATGTGTTATTGAGAGATTAACGCACGATTAATGGTGCCACGTGACTTAGGTAGAGCCTGTCTGTCAGTCTACGTTCTGTGTCGCCACCATAGACGCCACCCACACATGCAGCCTGGCAGCGACCGAGAAGGATGGCTGAGGAGGAGGTGTCGGACATAGGCCTTATACACAGGAGTTAAAGTGCGCCAGAGCCCTCTGGAACAGAGCTCCGCCACCTTAGTCAAATAAATAAATTATTCAATTCAAACTGGCAGTAGCGACGCAGACTACAGATCATTTCCGCATGCACAGCCTGCATAGCTCTCTCATAAGCACCGAGATGATCAACAAATCAGAGTGCAACATCACCCTCTGCTTCTTTAACATGCAGTCACACCACAGTGTCCGAAGGGGCGCGTAATCAGTGATGTGTAAAAATGTTAAAAGAACAGAGTACAACCAGGGTAAGCCCATCAGCAAAACAACCACTTTGTCATTTCTTTATTTCCAACATCACATACTTGTTTTATCTCCCCACCAAAATACAAATAATATTAGCATTTTAATCATGATTAATGTTGCAATTAATCAAGTTAATTTTTTTAATTGTTTGACAGCCCTAATTAAATCTATATTCTGCACATTTCTTCTACTTTCTCAGGCTTTATAAGATGAAGAAGAAACTTTAGTAAGGAAAGCAGTTATTACAGGTGTGAGGACGCAAAATCAAGTGGTGTGCACTGTTAAATGTGGCCCTTGTGCACTGTGAAGAGGGAAAAGCGAGACAGAATCACAAAGTTTGTGGTGAATGGTTGTTTCTTTATGCAAAATACATTTGTTTTAGGTGCTAAACAAAGGCAAGGGCAGTAGGGTAGTATACATGACATGACACGTATGCAGTGTCTGTATGTAAATCTTTAAAAAAGTATGTTCCAGAATAAATTTTGTGTGGGAGCTGTGAATGTTTTTAAGTAGCTGTCAATATGTATTATGGCATTAAGTATTATGGAAACAAGATGCTGATATTAAACACATGACAGGGTAAAATTGTAACTGCTGTTGGGGAATGATGGTCTTTATTGTTACCTCTAATTTGATTGTTAACATGTTTTATTTAGTCGATGTTTACTCTGCTGTGGCTGATTATATATCAGTGGCTTGTATATTAATGGGTTAATGCAATTTCATAGAGATTTGATGCAATACCCACAAAAAGAAGAATTGGCAAAAATGTTAAAAACCAAAGACTTTTACAGTTGATGCAACTCTTAAATTTGACTGATGTAAATACATGCTGACTGTAATAAAGTTGGTTGAAAAGTCCTTGTCCTTTTCATTTAGAATCAAGTTCACTAAACTTACTAAAAGACATTGCCTCATTTTATTTTGAATTGATCTAAATAACGTTTTTCTCAGTGATGATGTCAGGTATGATGTGGCGAGGTCAGGTCAAAGGCGGTAGAAATTTTGTGGTTTTTAAAATCTTTAATATAATGTTAAGTGAAAAACAATCCAAGTGTGACATTGTACAAAACACACTGATTTACAGAGCGTCAGCACTCCTCCACACAAGAATCAATTTCACCATGGCAAGCAAAATACTGCTGAATGTTTACTTTAATTCATAACTTTTTAAAAAGTTTTCTGAGACATTTGATTTGTCTTCAGTGTTCTGAATAAATAGTGCAATGGAGAGAGACTTGGTGATGGAGGGAGACAGAGAGATGTGATGTGCATTGTCTAGGCAAACAGCAGCAAGGTTCAGATAGGGATCAGAGACGAGGATTGGATGAGGTGGGTATGACTGAAGACAAAGTGCTTTAATCACTTCCCCCAGGCCACCGTATAGTGTCGACGATTATCATCAGAGAACATCTGAAATATGTGTGTGCCTGCCCCAAGGCTTATCATGCTTGGGGAGAAATCTGTCTTTTTTGAGCTTCCACACTGACCTTGAGTGACTACGCGGTTACAGGGAGGGACTCAACTGGCTTGAATTGCTCATTCTCATCCAAACCTGTTTTTTTCTCCTTCACAACACACAGAGACGTAAGTCTGCAGGAGGCAGATAGGCCAAAGGCAATCTGGTCATTGACATTCAGGTCACTGACATCGCATTTTCAGGAGTTTTATAAACACTGTATGTCTAGAATTTCTTATGATTGTGGATACTACTGTATGATTGAAGAAAATCACAAACTTAAGTCCACGTTTGCTACAACAGTGAACATTACACAGCATTTAAAGGGACTCTAAGAGCAATTATTATGACACTTAAAGTTGGAGGATGTGAACAAGGGAAACATGGTCCCTAGTGTGGGTCAAACACTGGAAATTATATTTTCCCCATAATCCAGTCGATCACATCTATGTGGCTTTAGAGGGAGTTCTTGGGTGTAACTACTTTTTAATACTAAACTTGAGCTCTCTCCTTGTAGTAATGATGATGCAGCATGACTATCAGTGAGTCACTGTATAGTCCACATGACTTGATACGCCTCTTGGTTGGTTTGTAATTCAGTGTGAACGTGAACTGGACCAAAACTAATGGCAACAATGTATAGATTTGTTTTTCAGAAATTCTTACATGAATAATTAAGTCAGCGATTGAATTCTTCATTTCCTCTGTGATGAAGTACATCATTGTGCATGAAAATTGAATAGTTAGTCATTCGTAGGGTCATTTCAAAAACTCTGTGGTTTACATCTGAGCAGACTTGTGGTTCATGTTTATATATTATGAATATACTTTTTTTTTAAAGATATATATGGCTTTAGAAAAAGATGTGTGTTAGAGCATGTTGATGGAACATTCACTGACAAGACTATGGGCTATAAAGCTCGGCAGCAGCATGTAGGTACTGATGTAGTGTCTTTAAGTAGCTGGCTATTAAGCAGCCATTGTGTGTGAACTGCGGCAGTGTGTCTGAATATGACCAGTGGATAGGAACATCACTGGAGCTGCGAGAGCACATTAGAGAGCATGGGTATTCTTAACTGTCCATAAAGTGAGGTGGTGCCATTTGAATAGCACTTGGGGTAATTATGGTCGGCAGCTCATCCTCCGTCAGCTTTGCGGCTGATTCTGTCTCCTTCTTTCAATTTCCTGCCTCGTTGAGGATGCCAGCAGATATGCGGAGAGGACAGGGCCTGCAAAGCAATGCAGCAAAGCACTTTATAATTAAAAGTGTTTGGAAAGTAAGGTCAGGAAGAAACACTATTACCTTACCATACCTCACTTTGGAAAAGAAAAGACAAACAGTGAAATAAAAACATGAAAGAAAGGTTTAATTGCTTTAGTGTGTGGTACAAATAGTTGTTAATTGCATGGTTGTCCAAGCATGCTGTTTGATAAATAAGTTAATTCTAATTTCTATAGCGTAGTGCATTTTAGAATGTCATTAGTCACAGAATAATTATCAAAGATAATTTGAATTACACAGGGTTACAACACAGCCTGCGCACCTGATTTGGAAGTTATCCAGCCCAGTGCAGTTTTAGGAATGAGAATCAAATTTGACAAACGTTTGCCAGTGTCAGAAACACACATTTAAAGGAATGATATTTTGTACATTTTTTTTTTTTAAATGCAAGAGAGTAAGCAAATTAAGATTAGGGTGGCTCACAGCATTGTTGCCATCGCATGCTGTGAAAATCTAATTACAAATTAATTTACTGAATTAATTAATATACTTGAATTCTTGTAATTTAAGGATTTAAGTATCTTTTTTTCTTCCAGCAACTATAATCTTTGTAAATTGTCTGTCTGTACCTTTTTCACATTGAAAATGTAACTCCAAAAATGTTAACCCGTTGTTTGTTGTGGATACAAAATCATGCTGGTTTGTTACGTTTCTTTAGATTGCACCAATTATGCAAGTGGATTTTTTATACTGTACCACTATTATTTAAATTCAAACCAATATTGGCAAAGGCTGATTGAATGGTTGGCTATAATTTGTGTTTGTATCTGTATCTGCTACATTTACAAAAATCGTCTTGTATATGAAATCATCTAGATTTCTAAAAAATCATGTGGCTCATTCTCTGTGTTACACTGTGTTCTACTACTACTCATACCTGCATATAAAATAATTGAATATAATATAACATATAGCTTATAACATAAAATTAACCTGCAACCATATAATTATATATCTGCATAGAATAAAGCATGCTGTATTGCATGTCATATACAACTCAAAAACAGAGTCAAAATAAAGCTGTGTAATTGTTAATGGTCTGGGTGAAATGATGGGAGTTGGATGGGTCAGTAATGAGAAAAAGCTCAATGGGCAATATTTGATTATTTTTCATCTGGAGATTGCATGCAGAGGTTCTGTTGGAAAAAAAAAAGTTGGTCTGAAAACTCTAAAAACAATGCTGTTGAACAAGAAAACCCCTGGAAATTCTTTATGGAATTTTGAGATGGTCTCTCTTGTCAAATTGCACAAGGTGCTGGGCTTCATTATCACATCATGATGTGAAACAACATCAATTAAGCTTTGTACTGCTGTAAAAAACAATGTTCTTCTTCACAAATTTCTTTGGGTTAACCCTGCTAAATGTCTGATTAAGAAGCTTACAACTGTTTGTGTGTTTGTTGTGTGTGTGTGTGTGTGTGTGTGTGTGTGTGTGTGTGTGTGTGTGTTTAACCTTATATTTGTTTACATTTTTTTGCAGGGAAAGCCATGCTATATTAGTGACTAGCAGTTCCTGTTATTAGAGACATTGTGTCCCTCACGTGACAGATCGGGGTTAAGGAAATCTGAAAAGGCTTGGAACACCTTTGTATGATATCTATACGAACACACACGAAATAATGTAAGTGATTTTTTAAGACAGACAGAAAAGTCGTTAATTGAATATTTTTACCTTGACAATAACAAATATAAGACCTGAGAGTACATTTTTACCCTCTGCCTGATATAACAGTCAGCCTTCTTGCTTTGAACATTTAACAACCTTCACATGTGAACACGTTGCTATTTTATTTAGATTTGCCTGTGACCCTCAATTTATAATCCGTCTCATCGAAAAATCATTACTGGCCTTGTCTGCTTGATTAGATCTGTATCACTTTGATTCAGTGGTTGATTTCACTCAGAGCAAGAGTGGAGAGGGGCTGTACATGTGTTACAGTTCACAGATCCCTCAGTCTGAGCTGGAGCGACGGCTCTGTGTACATGGCATTTGTCTGGCTTAATCACATCAGTGATTTCCACTCAGGAACACTGCTGCATTCAAGCAGCTACTCCAAGCAGCTGCTGGAATCTAGTAGCCAAACAGGCTATCAAACAGCCTGACACATCATGTAATAATTGTCAGAATCTACTATATGTACTAAATGGGTCCAAGAGGTAAAATGAAAGCTTCCAAGCAGCCTTTTTCTGACACATTTCCAAAAATGGGGAACATTGCTGTGGGAGAATGTGCGTATGACTGCATGACACATTTTTGGTCCCATTAAATTATTTAGCTAATGGTTATCTGAGCTTTAACGGCAGCTACAGGGTTAGGGTTTTGACACAAACACAATAGGAGGGCTAATGTATGCTAACGGAATATTGCTGGGGAAGAAAGAACCTTGGGAACATCAGACCCTGGCAAAATAGATAAACTACAGTGCTGTGCCATAAAGTGTTCGGCATTTCTCACGTAGATTGTCCCCACTCATCCCATGTTATATAGTATAGGAACAAGTGTAGTAAGCGTAACAAGCACAGTGGGAATAAAAGAAACATCAGCCTCCCTATTACAAATCAGTGTACCATCAAAATGATGTTGATTTAAAGTTATTTTTAAGGTGAAATAGTTACATAATGTTGCTTTCAGTAAAGAGCATGAGTCAGGATGTGTTTAGCCTAGCTTAGCACAAACACTGAAAGCAGTGGAGAACAGCTAGCCTGAAGTTGTCCCATTACATGATAGAAATACAAAACTAAAGCTAACCAATCAAAATATTGTTTCTTGTAGAATGAACAAGCAACAATTTGCTATTTTAGATGATTATTCTATTATTCATTCATCTGATCCCACTCGCAGATACAGTGTTTCACAGTGGGAACAATGCATAAACTGCCCTATGTGTTTGCTTGTGTGTGTCAAAGGAAGTTAATGTTTTTTAAAAAGGACAATGTCAAAGGAACTGCAACTACAAAGTCAAATGTCACTGTTACTATACAGTAACCTTCTCCTTCAATGTCAATGTTTTCTACCTAACTGAAGGGTGTGATGTAAAAATACTCAATCAATGGAACAATCAGTGGAAGTACTATTTAAACCCAGGCGGAAATATGTTACAATAATTGGTATTTGTAGATAAAAGCTTCCATTATTGAAAAGATGACACATGTTAATAGATGACAAAGAATTTTTAGGCACTGTACGAAATTTGTGCTTTCTCAGGGCAGTTAAAGCAATCGAGTTAGCACACGCACATTAATACTTTGCTACAGGCATGTAAACAGCTTTTCCCTCACTTCAAATACTGATTAAACATACTACAATCAAAGATAAAATGGAGCAGAATAATTCCTGAGGGAATCACAGCTTATGCAGTAATTATAATGCATGCGCATCATAGTCATTATGCTCTCCTGCTGCCTGTTATTGACTGTAAAATCTCTTTGATTTGATTATGATTTGACGACTTTTACCATCTGATTCTATCACTATTCTGACTCATACATCATACAGTTAAAATAAGGTTTTAAATGAACAAGAACTAGACCAGACTAATTTTTCTGCATATTGCAAATTTATTGCTATCACTGTATGAGGAAGGGGAAAAAGTACAAAGTTATTCTGAAAGGTGACATTTGTGTACACCTCTGCCTCATTTGCTTTATGAGATACCTTTGGCAAATGAAAGCGAAAAGGGCAAATTTCACAGCTCCTTGAGATGAAAAAGTGCCTTTTTTCCAAACTCTGCACAGAAAACAAACAATTACATTCTTGACTGCCTTTATTTACTCCATGATTGAGCAGTGCAGGCAGACAGGAGCGGGCAGATTAATTAACTAGTGCCTGAAAACCTTCATTCTTAGAGTGTTGTCAAGTTGATGGATGGCTGATTAAAGTCAATGAGATGGCTATCAGTACACAAGAGCAAACCAGTCGAAAAAAAAGAAAGAAAGAAAAAAGCATCTTACCTCAGTGAGAAAAAACATGAAAGGAAACACGCAAATACAGGTGTATGGTTAGTGACCAGGAGAGCTCTTTGTAGTTATGGACACTGCTGTGTATCAAGAAGAAAAGCAAGTAATTGGGGACGGAGGAGGAGACTGAAAATGTAGTGTATCATGCCAGCCGCAGGTCAAATTGCCTGGCTTGTGTGTCTTTTGATGAGGTTTCTCATTAGGGGTCTATACAGCCCAGACTTTGGAAATATCACAGAATTAATTAAAATGATAGGAATGGAGAAACTGCCAATGACAGGACGGCAGAGGGCCCGCATAATCATTGTTCTGATCAGAGCCCTATTGTCTGCCTATGAATGTGCCTGTTGACGACGGCCAGCGCCTCTTATATGTTTATCTGGATTCCTGGGCCAGTAGCTTGTTTCCAGCATGCTGCCGTTGATAGAACATTCAGCTCCCATTGCTGTGAAGAGGTTCAAAGGCTTCATTTAGTTGCCCGAGCACCGAGAGAGAGAGAGAGAGAGAGCAATGGGGAGAGGGAGAGAGAGAGAGAGAGAGAGAGAGCAATGGAGGAGGGGGGCTCACCAGGCTGTTCTCAGTCGGTTTTATCAGCTAGTTTTCAGATTTAGATAGTGAGATTCTTACTGTGTTCATATCTGTCTTTTCTCTCATACAGGCTGACTTACTCGTGTCATGCAGAGAAAAACATCGTCTCCTCCTTTGCCGATTTCTAATTTCTAGACTCTACACATAGCACTATAGATTAATTCAGTGTTATTACTCTCCAGCTGAATGCAACTTTTTAAGGAAATAAAACGCCATTGTTCTCTATTTAAGTTCTTATGCTTCCCAAAGTGGTCAAAACTGAATTTCAGTCAGACAACTCATGTTTGAAATGTCTATTAGTAGCAGAACATAGTTAGTTTGCCGTCAAGGCTCTGACCTCATCTCTCCCTGCAGATACATTTACATAGAAGTATTGCCTGGTGTGGTCTGCAGGTGGATGCTAGGGTGGTGGTGGGGTGGAAACAACATGCAACAATTCTGATGCAGGGCAGCAGTGGCATTGGAATGATAGGGGGAGACATGGGACACAAGTGTATATAGCAGTGCAGCTTGAGTCGACTGCCTGAACTAGCTTGCAAGTCTTGCACCACTAGCAGCATAACGTAGTCAGACATAGTTTGCCGTCTAGGTTCTGACCTCATCGCTCCCCTTAGCTATGTTTGGATATTATGGTAGGGCTATTGGGGAGTAATGAGCAATCTTCTCTTCTCTTATATTGAACCCAAAACTATACAGCTTGGGAGCCTGGCATTACTGATGTGAGGATCTTCTATGTTTGGGTCTGGGCACCGTCGTGTGGCCATTCCCTATGAGCACCTCAGGCCTTGAGGGGCAGCTGTAGCTCAGGAGGTAGCGTAGTCACACATCAATCGGAAGGTTGGTGGTTCGATCCCTGGCCCCTGCAGTCTATGTGTCGAAGTGTCCTTGGTCAAGATACTGAATCCCCAGAGCCCCTGATGGCTGCTCCTTCAGTATGTGAATGATAGTCGCTATGGATAAAAGCATCTGCTAAATGAAATTGTAGAGTTGTAGCAATAGAATTAGGCAGTAGTTAGACACTAGTGAGCTTTTGTTCCGTCAAGATCTCCTTCTTGTGGAGCCTGACATAGTGTTGGTAGGCAGAGAATGACCAGTAGTCCAAGGGTTTTAGTGTTGAGGTTGGCAGATAGAGAGCTGCAGTGTAGCTATAGCAATCTTTAGGGAGTGAGGGGAATAGGGAACAGGTAGGCTGCATCTTCAGCTGAGATCACAGCTTTGAGAAGAATCAGGATCTCATCACTGGTTTGCACCATCAATGATGAACAGTGTTACTGGCCGATAGGTAAGGGAGCAATGATGCAGGAATTTCATAATGGAAGCAAAAGAACAATAAGTAGTTTTAGTCTTAGCAATGATGATTTGAGCGCCTTGGCAAGATCTATCAGACTTTGAGTGTTACAGGAATATTGGATGCATGTGCTCTTCTAAGGTTAAATCAGAGAAGGTGAGATCGCGCTGGGGATTAAAGGAGAGACATCTGGTTGTATACTCCTTACACTTGAGATACCGTGCATTATGTCAATATATGGTGGAAGACATCCCTGCCAAATGCCAATAGAGTAACTGAGTGGTAGGATTACCAAGAAGGCTCTTGAATGCTGATCTTGCCATCAAATGTGAAACTGATTAATGCACAAACTGCAGAGACATCTAATGGCAAAGGAGGAGGAAAAGAAAAAGTAGAAAAAGCTGAATCATGAGTTTAATTGTGCTTTTGGCTGAACCAAAGAGCAACAGTACTGCAGGGGCTTGGACATCATCTGATTGCATGGTGAGTATGGCATGCTAGAGGGCTTGGCCTGAGGACACAGTTTGATCCCCTGAAATTTAAAGTGAGAGAAAGACAAGAGACTGAATTTCATTTGGGCAGACATCTGTAAAACCATTCATTATTGAAGAATACCCAAAATCAGCAGAAGGGCCACATCAGTAAAAAAAGAAATTAGAGGAAGTCAGAAGTCACACAGTTAAAGCCCAGAACTGCAGAGCCGAGTGACAGCCTTTGACCACAGCATTCTTTACATTTGTATCAGTTTTTATCAAAATTTGGTTCCTGAGGAAATGGGGAATTGCTGCTACAGGGGGTTGGAACTGAGATCCAATAGAGCTGGGACTAAAGTTCCTATAGTCCTGCACGGTGTGACATCAGCATCGAGCAGAGCAGCTTCAGCTGTCTGGAACGTTGAAGAGAAGATTTTACATTACAGCAGAGGAAGTTGTTTGAGCGATGTCATTGCTTGAGTTTTACCTTTACCTTTACCTGTGGGAGGAACACTGTTTGAACCACGTTATCATGAGCTTTCTTGAATTAGGAGGTAATCAAAGAGCTTCTAATGGTTCACTGGCAGAATCACTGGCATACAGGATATCCATCATTTTAATGGCTGACTGAGAATGCAATAGTTTTTCTGTAACACTTACCAAGACTGTTTTTTTATTACCTTCAAATCCTATTTCAAATCTTATGATTTTCTCTCAGTATCTGTGTTAGGTGTGAGTACGTTCTAATTTCAATTCTCAATGTCAACAAAGTCACCAGGCATTTGACTCAAACTGAATGTTTTTGAAAGTATTCTTTTATGTCCTACTTCATCCTCAAGAACCAACAGACATCAGGACTGAGACAGAAATACATAGTGATTGATATATGCGAATAAAAATAGACATACAGATGAAAATAGAAGCTTTGTGCACACCATGGCCATCAAACTTGGCAGCTGGATATCAGCAGAGCTGCCAATGTCGTTGCTCATCACCAGTGGTTCTTGTGTGACAGGAACAGTAACGGTATAGTGTCTTGTAGAGTGGAATCATTTTCTCATTCTTTTAGGATTTATTTTAGAGAGGTAGATCAGTCCTAATGCGAGATTAGATTGAGGTCAGGTGACTGTGGAGGGAATTCCATGGTAGTCAGAACTCATTGGTCTTCTTTGATCATAAGAAGTCAAATAGCTAAGTTCCTCCAGTGCTTTGAGGTGTGTTTGGGGTAAGTATGAAACACATACCCATAAAACTCAAACTTGGATTCATCAGTAAATAGGACTTTTGCCAGTCATCTGCTGTGAAGTTCTTACCCCAATCCAAGCTTTTGGCCTTTCCCCTCACCCTTCTGCTGAGACAGCCTTCTTAAGAAAGTACTTTTGCTGATTGGAGTCTCACATTCTTGATTTAGCAAATTTTTGGTCTGCAGCCTGGATCTTGTTTTTGATCTCCTGATGTTGTGCTCACTTCTGATCTGCTTGATCATGCTTTGGTTACAACTGATCCAGTTTCTGCAAAGTGCTTTAGAGTTTCATGCATCCTTAGAAACCTTTGGTCGAGCCATGATTTGACGCTGAGAAGGCCCCTGTTTGCTTATAACAATTTGACGTCTGACACTTTCACTCAGTCAATCAAATCTACCTGAGTGTCATCTCAACACATACTTGAGTGGAAGGGAGACAACTGAAGTAAATCTGACCTTCTGTACAAATGAGTTAAGTTCATCAATTTTTGATTACTGGCCAAGAAATGGTTGATTCTTTATTTTACATGTCCTACAGTTTTTAAATGTGTCTGAATCCTGAAACTTTCTGATCATTTTCAGGTTGACATGAAATTTTTTTTTTTTATTTGAAATTTTCAATGTGGTCTCAGAAATTTGGACCCCACTGTACATTTCATCAATCATATTTGAGATATCTTAATATCAATAGTTAATTTTAGTCAAATCTATGGCAGCCTGACAAGTCCACAAATCCAAGGCATGTATTATTATTATTGTCTTACCTCCTGTTGATTGTGCACTGGAGCCATTGACGAAAAAATAAAACATGTCATCATTAAATGTGTGTTATGGCTCTATGTGTTATAAAATGGCCATATCAGCCACTCTCAAATGAGTAACCTGCTGATTACTGAGAGTAAAGCTTCATAAGTAATACAGTCCTTGTTTAATTTTCAGTGTGTTTGCTAGAGGTGATTCTTGATGGTGCTTGATAAACGCAGCCCTGGTCTCGAGTCCTTAACCCACACTCACACAGTGGGCAGCTGACTGATTGGTTGCTCTGTTTGGACTAATTGTGGGAGGTCTAAGGGGCTTCGGTTGCATCTGCAATAGATCTGAAAATTGTCTTGCGTTTTTTTCATAAGAGAAATAAAACCATGAAAAAATCTAAAGCCGAGGAGTTCAGATGCTGATCATGAATTAACTATTAACTAGTTTTTTTGGAGGGGGGTTTTGGGAGTGGGGGTGGTGGGTAGTGGTTACCTGGTTTTAATGCCATGTGCATTATGAAACCTGGACTGTGCTTACAGTGTAATTAAAGACTTTTACAGTGTTAATTATAATCGGCTAATAATTTGATAAAACCTTGAAATCTGTTTTAAATTGAATGATTCAATTTGCATTTAAATTGTGCATCAAGGAAAAATTATGAAAAAGATAATTCACTTTAGTAATTTTGTGCATACATATAATTACATATTATTGAATTAATGAATTTCAAAGGTGAATCACAAAAATCATTTTAATAACAGGTTGTTAAATTTATCATTTTATTAATGTTAAATTATTATTGTTATCATTATTATTATTGTTATTATTATTATCATTATGTATATTTACAGCCATGTGTCAATGATATTCCATCTTACAGTGTGTGTTAGCAATGTGTTGGCAGTGTGTCTGCACATTGCACACTTGTATGACAGACACATAAACTAAATGGAATAATGTCATGGTTTTGGGTTCTTTATTTAGTTAATCCCTGTTTTATTTTGTTAGACCGAAGCTTCATGAGTCCATCCATTATGGCCTGCGCAGTTCAGTCAGCATGTCTGAGGTACACTCTCTGTTCTTGGACACAGGCACAATGTAAACAATGTTCTTTATTTTTCTCTTGCCTGCTCCACAATGGCTTGCTTGATGTTACGTATTTCAGATTTTTGTCTCGCATATGTATCTGTGTACCAGCTGTATGTGCACCCCTGTTTGTTCACCGACTGAAGTGAAAGAGCTTGCTCCATATACTGTGTAGCAGCACTAACTAACTGACTAACAGCAAAGACTGTGCTTTTATTATAATAAGATGTTTTATGTATGTTTATGTAATTTAGCATACTCAACATTCATTTTGTTGGAACTGGCTTCCTTTTTGCCATTTGGACTAAACCTTGCAAGAATTAATTATAGATTAACAAATTATTCATCTCTTGAAAATCTTAAACCCTTTAATGGAAATTATACACTCTTGGGTGATTCATTAACAGTTAACAGCTGACATGCATAGGAGAGGTCTATACAATACACTGAGGACCTTAATAGACTTCTGTCATGTCATGTTATAGGTGTGGAGAGGTTTGAACATGATGAAATTCAGAAATTTGAATTAAACAAATTTATTTGGGACTTTGGCCTATTTCAGTGAGCATGTAGCCGTGTTTAATCCTGGTTCTAACGACTAGTTTTCAACTGACCTCCAGGGTCAAACCAGCTGTGGACTGTGTGTTTTGTTTAAAGATAATAATAGGTTCAATATTCACACCAAGTACATTTTCAGCAGAACACAGTGTTAGCTGGACATTCTCTTGAATATGTGTTGTGTAGTTAAATGTGTTTCCTGTTAGTCACATTTGTTATACATGATAATTTTCTCCTACATTGGCAACAAATAAAGAGCTACCCTACCACATCACCGAACATCATCAGTTCATATAAATCTGCCAGTGTGATCATCTCTGCTGTGATAGTCCACATATCAACACTAGACATTTTCAACAGCTGCCACAGAGCTGCATCTGGTAAACAAACAATGGCTTCAAATAATTGCCATGAACATCAACAGTCATTAGCAGACACTGCTGTATAGAGCTTACTTTGACATGTTGTCTCTCAAGCTGATGCGCACATGAGTTTATATTGTCTTTCTGTTGATGTGCTAACAAGCTCTCATAAGCCTGTGTGCATTATTTAATCACCACAGCTTCCACGGGCACGGCTCATAAGCAAGGATGCATGCAGGGATATACAGCATACGTGTCATACCCCGGCATTCTGATCCGATCAGTTAACAACAGTTAGAAAAAGGTGACGTGTACTCAGGAAACATGGTAATAGTAAATCATGTGATGTGATGTCAAAGGGAGTTTGAGTATTTGGGTGTGGCTTGGATTGGAAGAACCACCCAACAACTACAACAGCTGGCTGTGAAAGCCATAGACATATACGTAGACGCCGCATTGTGCAGGTTGGCCCGTTGCTGCGATACATCAGCGTGTCCGCCATATTGGATGTGGTCTTCATAAAGTGTAAAGTTTCATTAAGTTAATGCCTTTTATTCACCCATTCACACAAACACACACACAAACACACACTAATATATGTGGGAAACAAATTTTTTTTAGATTTTTTTTTTTTTTTTTAATATTCTGTTTTACCTGTGAAAGGTAATCCCGTGAGATCTGGTTTGGACTGAAAACTGGTTGGTACAATTCCATGCAGCACATGAATGAGGCATCTTCTCCGTTCGCTCTTGCCACATCCACTATGGCGGCGACGTCGACGTGTGATTCAGTGCTCAATGTGGCGTCTGCTCAATGTGTCTATGGTGAAAGCTTCAGAGTCTTGTTAGTGTGTTTCAATGGATGTCTGCAAAGACATCTGCAGAGATTGTGCCTATGTGAACATGGCTGCAGTCAGGACAAATTTTTAACCGAGGTCCAGCAGCAGCCTGGAGGTTGTGGCATTTTTAATTTGTGTGATTTGTCTTTCCTTTCTCATTTGAAGACGACTCTGTGACTCTAAAAGGCAAAGAGTCATTTTTCTATTGCTCTACTCCCTCGGATGCTTCAAAGGTACTAAAATAGTCAAAATTCAAAAGTCAAATATTGGCTAAATAAATCCTAGTAAATTAGAATAAATGTTGTAATGTCAAAATATTCAACATTAAAGCAGATCAAAAATGTTTAGCCTACCTCATCATTAATAGTAGTATAGTAATAAAATGACCAGGACTGCAGTATTATAAGACTATCTATTGTGTGATGTGACAGTCATGTGACAGTCTCAAAAACAGAACTCACAAAAGAATTTAAAAATAAAATTCTGACACATTTTTCATTTACCACATTGAATAACTGAATGATGGGATGACACATAGATTAATAGCCCTTTTTTTTTAACTAAATCTTTCCAGGTACCGAGAAGAGCTAGAAACTAAAGTCTGAAACTAAGAATTCTGTGCATGTGTTTACACATCCATCCCATCGGAAGTGAAAATTAGGCAAATGTGAAGAGTCTATATTTCTGTAGTGCAACACAAATATTTGAATGTATGTAAAGGGTGGATTCAGTGGAGACAGTTTTGAGTGCCTATCTTCAAAGCAGGGACAGTCTGCAGAGTATTTATGGTTATTTATCTTCCTTCAGTACATAATGGCTGTGAAATAATAGGCAGATTAAGTTTTGTTTCATTATCTTGTTGGCACTCTCGATCACGATCTCTGTCACTATTTTGCTCATGTTTTCTCTTGCTTGAGCACGCGCCTCTTTATTTCACTCTGTTTTTGACATGAATAAACAACCAGTGCCTGTTTACTTGGGTCTGGATGATTTTTAAAATCTGAAAAAAGCCTAGCAGTGATATAAATGAACTGACTCAAGATGGTGGCTGGCTGTGGCTATCTTGCTGCAAATTGAGCGACTGGATCTATGAGAGGGACAGACACTGAAAAAGGCTGCACACTGATCTCAGCTCAGAGTTTGTTTGTGCTTACGAGAGATGAAGGCCTGGGACTGAGTTGAACCATATGTACCAGTATTTCAGTGAAGTATTATTAATCACAACTTTCAACCTTAGTGCACTAAGATTGTGAAAAACAATGCAATGCATTGTTTTTCACAATCTTTCTCTACACACAATTATATGGAATTTTCACTTTAATGTATTGCAAAATAAGTGAGTATCTCTCTTACTGTCTACTGCAAAAACCGGGAACATTAACCTCATGATATAATGCTCTGGTTTGTAGAGAGGAGCAGGGGTGAAGCCGCACATTCTAATGTGGGGGTTTACCCCCCACCTTCAGCCTCATTTCATTCTCCATCATGCCAAGTCAAATACATTTCTACATTTCACATATTTACCACCATAAGCAAAACAGTCATTCTGTCTAATTTTGTGTTTTCTTATCTACATACTATACAAATTACTATATGAATTTGGTGCTGCAACACTGTAATTTCCCTTTGGCATAAATAAAATACGCAGATACAACCAATGACTTAAGACTTTTAGTTTATGTTAAAAAAAAAACATGCATTTCACAAGTAAAAATTAAAACGATTTCAAATCATAGGCCAGAAAACATCACCTTTACACAGTGGTGGACCTGTTCCGTACCCATTTGAAGTTAGCAAGAACACAGCAGTTTTCACATTACTTAAACAATCAAACAAAAAATCCCCACTTACATATCCTCATATACACTGTCTGCTATATATAGGAATAGGTAAATACTGTGAGCTAGCTTAGTTTGCATTAAGTTTGTTGGCCAGCTGGCTTGTATTTGGGATGTGTGAGGTAGCCAGCTTTCAGTTGTACACAAGATTTCAGGGTTAAATTTTTCTTTTTCTAAATTGCCCCTAGGGACATTTTTTTTTTATTTGAATTTTTCTTGATCCATTATCAGACTGTGCATCCATTATATTGCAGTTTTGCACAACCCTGCTGAAAAACTGCATGTGTGTGTGATTTGAAACTACTTTTACTATAAATGTAAAGTGAAATGTGATCTTTTAGCTTTACTTATTGTCTTAATTAACAAACCAAACCACTTGAAAATCACCTGAAAAGCCATTTATCCAGTCATCAGGATTTTAGTCGTGGATAGACTTAGACAGATAGGCTTCATGCATTTGGAGGGGTGGCTTCCCGAACCAGTATGACAGCTGCAATGTGGCATCCCTCCAGTGACCAACAGTGGTGGTATCTACGTATAGAAATCTATGGCATGTTTCCGTGAAAGAGCCGGTGTCACAACACTTGTAACACCCGCAGGTGCGACGTGCCTGGAAAGGAGCAGATTACAGGTTGTGATGCCAAGTCTTCCTCTGATCTCACTGCAGTCCTCCTCCTTAGCTCCTAGGCTCTCATTGCTCCTTTAATGCACAGCTCTGTCTGTGGCTTGGGGGAAACTTAAGGCTTATTTGAGGCGAGCAGTAAAGACCTCATTCCATCTGTTTAATTATAGTGAAGATTAGCAGATTATTTTTGCATTACTGGCGCCTGTCGCTCTTGATCACATGGGCAACCCAGAGGGAAGGCCGCTCAGCTCTGACAGTGAATCACCAAATAACTGCAGAACTGGATCTCCACAATTGGAAAAGTACACTCAACTCAACAAGTAGCAGGTAATGCATCACATATCCACGTGTAACATCCAGAAAAAGTTGAGTCAGCTCCATCTTCTTCTCCAGTAACACTGGATGCACTTGTAGAAATTCAGAGAGATGGTCAGCGCCACAGAGCAAAGAGCAAGGCTGTGCTTTTAGGGGAAGCAGACAAGACTAAACACCAAAGGTAGCTCATTAGCTCCCTTTAGATAAAATTGGGTTTCATTTGTGTAGCTCTGGTTATGAAAGGTGGTTCATAATAACCACAGTTTTTAAGTGATAAATCCTTAATAAAATCCTTCTCTGATATGACTGGTTGAATCCCAATGCAGAAGTAAAGAAGGCAACAATCAACTTTGGAAGAATTGGAAAACTAAAAGAAAAATGATGGAGAGAATAATAGGGAAACTGCACTGCTCAAAGGGATAAACTCACATCCAAGACCTTATGTAAAGCCTGCACAAAGTTGTACCTTTAGTAGCTTTAGTAGGGTTTTTGCATGGTAGTATTTCGAAGCTGGCTGCCTAACAGCTAACAGTATGGTCGGTCAGAAGCACCACTAGAGGAGCTACTGTAGCCTGTTACAGGTGGTCTCCCCCCACTAATAGAACTCCCTTTTTGCCTGTCTCCACTTTTTGGTTCCTCATGGTAAGGTCATTTGATGATTAAATGGTGAACTGGATCATAGTTGTAGCGCACTGGAATGACCATTTGCTGAAGTACATACCTCTCGTGTGATGTGAGCATAATAACTTGTCCAGGTGAATCAGTGAATAGAAGGTTGCTGGATTAAATGGACTTTTGGACCTGATCAGCTGGAGATCTGGAGCAACAGCAGCCGATTAAAGATGCAGAAACGGTTTTATATGGCAGACACATTTCTGAATATGGCTCATGTTCCAGCTTGTCTCAATTTACTGTGGTCTATGCCAATAACACCATGCAGAAGATATGTAACTACCACCAAAGCTAGCACCACTTTAACATGCCAATGTACACATCCCAGAATGAAACATGAGTGTTTTATATCCCCAGTCTATTTTCAGTAAGTTGAAATGTTTTCCCTCAGTGATGGAGGAGTGTGATGAGACCGAAGTGATGCTACACTTCATTCCACAGACCACAGGAAACTTAAATCAGCTTCTGCTGCTGCTCATTTAAAGCAACCTCTGCTCTCTGCTGCAGGGAGAAGAGGCAGAGGACAAACTGAGCCCCAACAACACAACCTCCCAGAGAGTCATAACTGTTCTGTGGGTGGGGTATCAGAACCAGATCCTGCTGCACTCTCTCTCATCCACCTCTGACATATAGGAAACTGCTTGATGGATTACACAATAACTATAAGATTCAAACCAACACTTCTGAAGTTGTATATGTTTAATCTGTACTCAACAGAAATTTAAAATGACAATTGGTGGCTTAAGGGGCAGTTACTACAGTTGCTGGAACTATTTCTTGACAAACAACACTTTATTATCCCAGCACTGTAGTGCAGGTTGTCATTTTGTTTTTGGTGTCTTTCGGTACAGGCTCAGTGGTCCCATACCTGGTATATGTTACATGTTATAAACATTTAGAAACTACAAAGCAAATGTCTTATTGTGAGTTAGAATGGTGTAACAGCGTACTTTAAGTACTTAAGAATGAATGCTTTTCTGGGATTGTCTAAATTCAGATTCACTTCCTCTAAGACATCTGGATTCTCTTCCAGGACCAATGGAAGTCCCCTTTTGTCTCCTGAAGCCTTCCCCCTTCATGAATGGCTACTCCAGTGCAAAGCATTTTAAACATGACATTGAGTGACCTAGTGTCAGTAGGAAAAACTGACTAACCGGCTTGTGAGGACTGTATTGTATGTCCACTGTCATATTTGTGGACGTGTTGGTGTCCGTCTGAATATGAGTGTTGCTGTCAACTGCTCAAGTGGAATTGCACACAGTGGGACAGATACGGAGCAGCTGTGAGTAATTGTTTCGCTCAGTTGCCGAGGCTCATCCTGGCCCTTTATAGATAAGCTGGAGTAAATCTCCCTTGATGTCCTGGGAGAGCAGGGGAGAAGATGGAGACGGAGGAGAGCAAACACCAGGCCATGGCCAGCCTCTGTTTGAACTGCCTCTTCAAGACCCACGGCTTCAAATGACTTTTTCTATCGAGTAAAAGGAAAGGAAAGGAAAGGAAAGGGACCATTATTCTGCTCCTCTTGGTTGATGTCACCACGGCTTTAATGCCAAGGAGTTGTCTCATATTCATAAGTGTCAGAGAGGGGAGACAGGGAGATGGAGAGAAGCGTCAGAGGGAGGATCTGTTGTCTGCGCACTTGTTACACAAGTGGAGGGATACACTGACTATGAGCTGGCTTTTGTATAGACAAAATAAAGGAAAATGTACAACAGGCAATCTGCCACAGTGGCACCTCTGCATCTGAATGACTGTATCCACTTTCCAGAGCACTGAATCAATTGACAACAAATCATTTGATGTTTAATCGATACAGTGACCTGTAAGAACATCAAAACTATTCTCAGTAAAGAGCCAAAATGTGCTTTGTTTGTTTGTTTGTTTGTTTGTTTGTTATGGTCTGTGGTTGCTTTCTCCGCTTTTTTATGTTTACTTGACACTTTATCAACAGCAGTGTGCATTCAGTGGACCTTTGAAATAAGGCAGTGACAAGGCTTGGTCAGAGGTTGAACCCAGATGCAAGACACTGAGACAAAAGTTTCCAAGTAAAAGTCTTTAATGAAGATAAGACAGAACTCAAAATCACTCAGGCGAGGTACGAAGAATAACAAAGTGCAACAAAAAATCACTCTAACGAGGAAACAAACGAGCATGAAAAGCAAAGTATTGATTGAGTTTATCAATATGACTCAAGCAAAGCTGAGGAAAAACGAGATGTGAAAAAGGCAAAGTAGCAACATAAAGAGCAAACCTGGCAACAAATACAGGGGAAGACGCAGACATTATACACACGAGGTAATGGGGATCAGGTGGAGACAATCAGGACGGGGCAGACAATCACACTGGCGGGAAACACAGAAGGAAGGGCAAGCTACCTGGAATGAGAAGAGAGACGATTACCAAAATAAAACAGGAAGTGACGAGTCAACATGAGACAAGACATGAATGGAAAAAGTCTCTTTTGCTCTGCCCATGATCAGTCCTGCTCTGCTCCATTTCTCTATAGCCGCAACATTGCTCAAACAATATTTGATCATTTTGCAAAATGTGTGCGTTTTCACAGTGACTGCAGAATGGTATGACCCGCTCTACTTTGCCACCCTGTGTCATCACCCTCATGCACAAATGAACATCTTCCTGTCTGCTTAGTCAGCTAAACTGCTTCAGATGGCTAGCTACACTTCCAGGCAGCATGGAACACACTCATTGTAGGCAAACTGTTTTGGAAGTAGTTGTGGGTGGTAAAGTCAACTTGTCAACTTAGGTTTCATGTAGCTTGCTAAGGTAATTGAGGTGCTTCTCCATTGACAGCAATACTTGGACCTGACCAGTGCCATGTTGCCTGCAACTATAGGGATGTGCAACAAAATTTATTAAACAGGTTCCAGGGCCATAGTAAGACCATAGTATTTATACTGCTTCTGCTCTTAAAATTGGAAAGAAAATGTATTTCTTATTTATTTGGGTTTGAGTTTATCCTGCATGGGAAGGGGCACCACACGTTGATCATTTTCTTTGTTTTCAGGAAAAAAGTCTGAGGTAATTAGAGGAAATCCACAGCGTCTGGATGGCCCTGATTTGTCATTAAGGTTCATAAGATAGGTGAGTGCTTACCTGCAGCTCTTTCTGAATGTAGCTTTATGATTTTTCATTTTTTCCCTACCACTTGATGTTTTTGACTGACACCGAACTTGACCGTCTCCTGGAGTTCATAACGCTTCGGGTTCTTTATGCAACTGGTTAATAGCGTGGATGATTTCAGTATCTTAAAGACACTACCCACAATCCACAAGCACACTGAGTGAAGAGCCATTGTGCAGAATACTTCACATGTTGATGTATTTGTCTTGCAACCAAAGTCCTGTAATAACACAGATAACATCAGCAGGAATATTACAAGCTTCTGCTTCTGCAAAAGGTGAGCCAGGGAGAGAGTATGATGACAACAGGAACAAAAGAGGATATGCTGACTATTTATTCCATTTCAGTTGGCCTTGAGGGTTACCAAAAAAAGAAAAACATTTTTTTCACTATGAAGCCAGCCACACCGCTGAACGACAGAATGAGGATGTTCAGTTAGGGAAAATTAATTAGCTGTGCAACAGGCACCAACTGAGATTTTGTCTTGGTGGCTTTGGGGGATTTCATTTTATTTTCTGGGTACTGGAAAAACACAAATTATGTGATGATTTGTTATTGGGAGCAGTCTAAATCGTTACATCTTCATTTTCAAACACATGTTCCCCTGTTAATGAAGCTCCAAACCCCCCAAAAGGCAGTAAAAGCACAGAGGAGTCCAAATAGAATTGAACACATCAATGGATAATATAGTTGGTTAAATAAAAAGAACAGTGTACAAGGCTTTATACTTTGCCTTAACGTCTAATCATTTGGCAAAAAACACAATTTTTGTCCTTTACCTTAAATCAGTTGATAAGATACATTGAAAATAATGTTGCTGAATTACTGTAGCAAGTGGGAACTTGCTAGCAAGCTTGGAACATCACAGCCCTTGTCTCAATATAGAGCTCGCCTGAGACTGGAACTTGAACTTAAATGATGTGAGGCTCTCAGACCTTACCTTTCATCAGCTTCTCTCATCACTAATCAATCATCTTATCATTCTCATCATTTAACCCGGAAGACCTAACATGAAATTAATTCTTGAAATACACTTTATATGAGCCCAAAAGACAAAGAGATACATTTGCAAAAACATACTGATTCATTTGCTCACAAGTTGTGTGGTAATTTCTATTATTTAATGGCTGCACATTAAGCTCAGACTGATCAACAACTGTGTAATGTGGATGGATCCTTCTGTCTTTCAGCTGTGAACAATCAACAGACAGACAGGGACATCCGTCAGTGAGTCCCCCATTTTTTCAGGTGTGTTTTGGTGTCGTATCTTTGGACAGCAGCAGTCATAAAGTGCCACGAGAGGCCAGGGCCGCTGAGAGAGCCAGCCAGCCCATAAAGCTTCTGTGCTCAAATGTTTTATGACAACACACCATGGAAGTGCAACAGCAGAGATACGAGCCCAGGAACTGCAGTGAGAATATGAGTTTTCACTTGGACGCAGTCTGTATCCTGCTGTAAATAACTCCAGTGAGCCCCCCCCCCCCCCCCCCTGTAAAAAGGTCTATGTGTTTATGGCAGCTTTTATTTTATTTGCTGTGCAGCTTGCAGGGCTGTAGAAGCAGAAAGGTTGAACTACAGAAGTGCAGGCCAACAGAAAAGGTTGAGCCGTGGAAAAAATGGCTTCAGTTCCAAAAAATACCACAGAATGAAACCTGCTCCGACCCTTTGTTATGCAGCCGGCCAGATGAGGAGACAGCTACGAGTGAATCCTAATCAGGTTTTCTATTTTCACCACGGTGGGTGTTCCCAGAGTGGCTCGAAATGTTAATCCAAGATCATTATTTTTAATTGGCTGTATCATAAAATACCATCACACTTCATGTCTTGTTGTCCTCTGTGGATAGCAGTGGCATTCTGTGACCCGCTATTAAAAAAAATCAAGAGCCTCTAGATAAAGAACCAAAAGCTGATGGATCCCAGGAAGCATTCTGATGTCGAAGAGATGTTATCCGATGGCCTGCTCCAAGACCGGAAAAAATGTATAAACAGTTTTCTAAACTGAAAGATTAAATGCTATCCATACATTTCTTTCTACAGTGTGACCAATGCTGGGCATGACTTCAAGAACATATGGGAAGAAAATAGTATTATTTTAAAACTGAACTCATTACTATGAAATGTTGTTTCATATTTCCATAACAAACTTATTTAGTTGTGTATGATTTTTTTATTTAATTTTCAAAATGGCGTGTTTCCCAAGACACTTTTCATGTCAACTATTATTCCATAATGTCACTTTCTCGATGATGCGTTGTATTTTATAATGTCACTTTCATGACAGTGACACTTTTCCGCTAATCACACACCCTGAATTTCAACAACTACCAGTGCATTTATCCAGGTACATAGTCAGACAGCAATGACGTTCTGAATAAACTGAATCTGCTGTTGTATGTACACTTTTATTTATTTACTTCAACAAAGCTAGTTAGCCTGCAAGGCAGGTAGCATTTGTATGGTTAAATTGAATGGACTATATCGTAAACTAAATAAATAAAAGGAGATGCTAGTTTCAGTGTCTGTACAAGTCAGACGGACAGTTGATTCAGAAATATATTGTGAGGCAGCAGTATGTGATTGGCTGACAGCTGAGCAGGAGGAGACAACACCACTGACATTATGATAAGATATTCTCCTGTTATAAACATTTAGAATCCCAAGTATCCTTTGTTTTATTTACATTTTCTTTAATATTTGGTAATTTGGGACTCCATCCTTGTAGGCCCAAGACACATTAAGAATATATGAGGAACTGCACTTCTTTTTACAGGTTGGATATTTGAGCAGCCAAACAGCAGCCCAATGACCAAAGAGAACCCAAAATGGCAGCCCATCACTGCCCCATGGAAGTCCCCCATGGACATGTTGGCTGTAGAGATAACATAAAGCCATAAAGTGTTGCAGATTAGCCACAGCAAGCAAACACACACAGAATGACAGCAATGTACTGCACAAAATGTTTATTGTCCATATTTTGAAGTATGTCTGACTGCATGTGAGGTACAGTAAGTGAAAAAGAATGAGAAGACATAACCGTGAGGAATAAAAACTTGACTTTTGCAGCTGCTCAATACTAACAATAAAACCTTCAAAATAATTGTCACATCAGAATAAAAGGCAAAATATATCGTGTAATAAAGAAAATGTTGAAATAAAGTTCATGTAAGTATTCTGTAAATCATGTACAAAAAACATTCAAATCTATAAAAGTTCCACTTGGAGTAGTCAACACAATGCAAATCCATGTATAGGAAGTATTTGATATTGTACATCATTGAGAAATAAACAAGTATCATATAAGAGCACACTTTCATGTTTGGAGACTGAGGTGTGTTACAAGACACACTTTACAGATGTCCAGGCCTCTGATTTGGCAGCAAGTCCAGTTCCAGCAGGATCGGCAGGAGAAGTGTTATCTGTCACAGAGACAGCATTGGCTTTAAGATCCTGCTGAAGATTGTTCATAGACAGGCTAAGGAAAAGCTGAGTAACCTTCATTTCAGTAACATCAGACGTATAATATTTTGCCACTTCCACTGCAAACCTGAAGCTCACCAAGATCTTTTCTGTCCATTACAGTGAATGGAAGCATCTAAACATAATAACTTAGGTTCAGTCAGAGAAGGAATTAACCTTAATATACCTAAATGAATGTAAATATAAAATACCACATGCGGCAGAGGTTGGGTTGGTGGAGGGAGCTACTACAGTCAACAGTGCTGGCAGGAGCGTAATCAGCAGAGTAACAGTGAGAAATGTCAGGTTATTATGTCAGTGCCGTACACCAGCCACACAGCTGTGGATGAAAAGCAACACAGTCACTGTAAAGCACGCAAACAAGTGATGCCATCAGCCAGAAGAAATGGGAACTAACCCGAACTAACTAACTAGTTTTATGGCCTGAACATGCAAAATCACCCTAACCCTAAGACTCTGAACTAAAATAAATATATATTAATTTAAAGTCCTGTGACAGAGGAAATTATCTCACTTGACATTATGATGCAATGCAGTTTCACAGTGCAAATACATTTGGTTGCTCTTACGATTAAATACTTGGACTTGTGGTAGGACTCAGGCTTTTGTTCTGGTTGTTTCCTGCACATCACTGTCCATGAAAATACCTGCACTGTGCATTGTAAAGACATTCTTTCTGCAGTTAAATATATCACCAGATGATGAATTCACTCCTTCCTATGTCTGCTGTTTCTAGGAACTTTATTTTAGTGTTGCTCTCCATTATTGAAATTTATCACTTTGAAAGACATGTGGAAAAGGTAGACGAGAGCACAAAAGGACCAGTGTGTGAGTCACAGAAAAAGGATTCAATGCATTTAGAACCACAGCTTTTATCCTCTATATGAAAAGCTAATCAGTCGGCCTGATTGCAGTGAGTGGTCTTTTGTAACATCTTTAATCCGCTGAGTGTTTTAAGAAGTGCATAATTGAAATTCTGTTCAGGATGGCTGCAATTTTCAGCTGCAGGATAATGAGCCATCAGTTGGCCTTGGCTGGCAGCGTGAGGGACTGTTTTAAATGTGCCATGTGATGAACCTTTGATTGGTTCGCCAATGACTGCTCTATATTGACAATACCAGCAAGGGACAGGGGATTCTTTATTTAGTCCTCACCCTTATCCTCTGCTGGTCCTAATTAAGCAGTCAGCCAGATTGAGGATCCATTAATGATGTCATTGTTATGGTAATTGGTGCACTATGCTCCGAAAGTACATCCAGAGCTCCAGTGTGTGCCACCAGAATTTTATTGGAGATCTGTGGAATGGTGTCACTCCAGTTATCAAAGGTAGGTTGTTTTGCTTTGAACAAGGTGGGCACACAACTTTTTTCTTTGTTGACTCTAACTGAACTTGTAAGTAAACAGCAACAAAATTAAGGGCCAGCTAATGCTAGAAAGAACTGTTTCGTGTGACGCTGTCTGAATGTGGCACAAGCATTTCTGGCTGTTCTGAACAGACACGCTGGAAGGCGGGGTGAAAAGCTGGCCATCAGATTCCCCTTTTCATCTTTTCTGCTAGCACAGCAATCACTAACTGGCGGCCTGTGGGCCACATTGATGAGCCCCTGGCAGCGAGCCAAAAAGTCCGTAATTCTTAGGTCACCCATTCTACAGAATTGGATTATGCTGCATTCACATGGATTCAGGCAGACAAACAGCCAGGCGAAATACGCATGACAATATGTTGCTATGGTGATGTTGTTAGATATTACTTAGAAAGAATGGAATAAGACACATAAAAATGCTGCTTTCATTTAATATCCTATTGCAAACTGGAATAGTAATATAATAATGAGGATTTCATTGCTTTTTTTATTATTAGCTTTTTGTTGTCCACGTTTACTCCTTATATGAGGGAACTATCTAACATCAGGTTGTAAATTCTTTGGATGGCAAAAAGTTCACATATTTTAACGTTGGATGGCAATTCTGTCTACCATTACTGTTGCTGGTATTGCCTGCCGGCCTCATCTAATTTTACCATTTTGCTATCATCCACTAAAGTGATACCCAGTTTTCCATTTACTGAATCCATGTGAATGCAGCATTAGATGCAAGAGGTGTCTTTTTTTTGGCCAGCTGCAGTGTTGAGTCTCAAAGTGAGTAATATAACACATTAATAATATAATAAGAGGCAGTTTAAATCAAATGTTTGCCCCCACAGTCTGCTAAAAAAAAAAAAGTCAACTCGACAAATGTAGTTTAGTAAACCCTGCTACAGCACCACCATCAGGTCAAAAGCATAAATATAGCAAACGTTAGCTTGCTAACTAGTTAAACTAAGAGGGTGATAATGGCAAATTATTATTATTTCACATGCCAAACATCAGTATTGTCTCTGTGAGCTTTGCTGTCAAAATAGTGAATGTCTCATTAAATGAGTAAATGAATAAATTAATTAATGATTATACTTAGCTACTTTCTGGATCCAAGCAGTGTTTTGCAAGTAAAAAGTTCAAAGATTTCCATTAAAAGCTGTGATTAGCTGTGTGGTAGAATCAGGGTAGAAAAAAAATACCATTGTGGTCTCATTTAAAATGAAGCATTACATCAGTCAATGCAGCAGTTTGTCTCTACAAACTGTTTTAATGGGGTATTGCAATCAGTGCGAGCTGTTGATTTGAGGGAGGTGAAACTGATCTGCATCAGGACAGGACTTAATGATACTAAGGACTGGTGATTGGTTTGTTTTATATGTTAACTGAAGGTTCGAGCCTGCATTGTTTTGATAACTTATATTACAGGTATATTCATGTATATAGGTGTAGTGTGATGAGAAGGAATTTCATTTCCTCCATAGAGAACATCCATAGATGTTCCATTTGGTGCTGAACCCAAGTCTCTGTCTGAATATATGATCTGCTTTCACAGGTCATGTATGACACTGACTTAGCACTGACCTTTAAAGGCCAGTATTCCATGGTCCAAAATCTGTTTTGGAATCTATCAAGAGCCTTTCCCCAAGGCTCATTGTTGGGACACAGAGAACAACTGCACTAAGGAACTGACTATATAAAGCAAAACTGAATATATGCTAATTGAGACGATATTAACACAATGAGGAAGAATGTGAGGCTTTGTGTCAATGTACTGATTTTGATGCTGCGACAAATTAGGCTAAATGGCACAGGTGAAACATATGCACAAATGCAGAAAAGATAAGAATGGCATGTGCTTGTATCCAAAGCATGATCAAGCAGACCAGAAGTGACCACAATATGAAAAGATCAAAAAGGGGCCTCATCACAAACACATACGTTGCTAAATAAAGAATTCAAGACTCTAATCAACAAAAGTACTGTCAGAATAAGGTTGTCTTGTAGTGGTGTCAGCACTTGGTACTGTAAGCTACAGGTGTAGTACACTGAGAACAGAGCAGCAAGCCCTGTCGCAAATTTTGGCACAGACCCAACATGGTAATACAGAAACACAAACTATTAGCTCAGTTTGTCATATCATGACTGCATTGTAAGCATTAACTGAAACAACCCCACATTGTCTCCTTTGTACTTGCCAGTGTCTTGACAGGCTCTAACTAACGTCATTGTTATGTTGTCTTGTCACAGTGTCGGATGATAGATGACTACACATCAAATGAATGACAAAATCTGAACTCTCAGTCGTTTGTGATTGTACGATTGTACATTAGTGTTTGCCGTTTGTTCCAATTAATTTTAAATTTCCCCTTTACTTAAAGCTGACAGAAAAATTGTCTAAAAAATAAAAGAATAAAGTGTTTATTGAAAAGTGTCATGTGATTTAACAAAGAAATTCTGTAAAAATGGAATACATCAAATATCTGTTTTTTAACAGCTTCTAAATGTCAGTTTTATCAAAAGTAACCGTGAGTTTTATTTATTGACAAAAGCAGCAGAATTTACTGAAATTTTACAAAAAATACCTTTGTTATGGAGATATATCACTGTCTAATACATAAAAAATACTGTAAATAATACATTTCAAAATGTAGAATTGCAAGAAAAGAAATATTTTGTCATTTTGCATAACTTGACCACATTGACTATCCTATGAGACAGTTAAAAACAAAAATTTAACAGATTTTGACTTTCACTTTATTGCTAAATTTGTATTAATTTAAAAACATGAATGCTAAATAAGTGCATTTGATGTTATGAAAACTGTATTGTGTGTAGAGTTATTAAAAAAAAAATTAACTGTGTTTAACGCTTTGCTACATTTACATGACATGTAAATCAAGCATAAATTCATGATCAATACATTCCCCATGCACAGAAAAAGGTATTACAGTCCATCTGTGCAAAATCTTCTACAATTCTACAATTCTACAATTTCATTTAGCAGACGCTTTTGTCCAAAGCGACGTACATCTGAGAGCAAATACAACACAAGCAAGGATCGAGTCAGGAGAAAACAACCTGGATAAGTGCCAAGAAAGTCAAGGTTCAAGTTAGATAGGGCCTGCCTACAGGCAGTGAGGACAAACATGACAACATACAATTAGACTTTTTTTTTTTTTTGGTGTTTGTGTTTGTATGTGTGTGTGTGTGTGTGTGTGTATGTGTGTTCATTTTATAGGAGTTTATCAAGTGCCAAGGTGTTCAGTGAAGAGCTGGGTCTTTAGTCTTTCCTTAAAGACTGAGAGTGACTCTGCAGATCGAACAGAGTTTGGTAACTCGTTCCACCACCAGGGAACCACAGAGGAGAAGAGTCTAGCTATTGACCTCGGGCCCTTTTGAGGTGGTTGTATCAGGCGGCTTTCATTGGTCGAGCGTAGTGAGCGAGACGGAGTGTAGACCTGAATCAGGGTGTTCAGGTAGGAGGGAGCCATTTTTGTTGTGGTTTTGTAGGCAAGTGTAAGAGCTTTGAATTTGATGCGGGCAGCAACTGGAAGCCAGTGGAGTGATCTGAACAGCGGTGTGACATGTGCTGTTTTTGGCTGGTTGAAAACCAGACGTGCTGCTGCATTCTGGATCATCTGCAGAGGTTTGAGGGTGCATGCGGGGAGGCCTGCCAGTAAGGAGTTGCAATAGTCGATGCGTGATATTACTGCAGCCTGTACCAGGAGCTGTGCTGCATGTTCAGACAGGAAGGGTCTAATCTTCCTGATGTTGTACAGAGCGAATCGACATGATCAAGCAACAGTGGCCACATGAGCCTTGAAAGTCAGTTGGTCATCAATCATGACACCCAAGTTTCTGGCAGACTTTGTGGGTTTGAGTTGGGCTGATTCAAGCTGGATGTTGATTTCTTGTTGTATAGAGGGACTGGCTGGGATGACAAGGAGCTCAGTCTTAGAGAGGTTGAGTTGAAGGTGGCGTTTTTTCATCCATGCTGAGATATCTGCAAGGCATGATGAGATCCGGGCAGAGACTGTGTGGTCGTCTGGGGGGAACGACAGGAAAAGCTGGGTATCATCAGCATAGCAATGGTATGAGAAACCATAGGAGTGGATTATTGCACCGAGTGAGGTTGTGTATATTGAGAAGAGGAGGGGACCAAGCACTGACCCTTGAGGAACCCCTGTAGATAGGCTGTGTGGTTCAGACACTTCCCCCCTCCAAGACACTCTGAAATATCTCCCTGAGAGGTAGGACACGAACCAGCAGAGGGCAGATCCTGAGATGCCAAGCTCAGTGAGTGTGACTGTCCAGCAGCTCTCGCAGAACGCAGTGATTCTGTTACAGATAGGAGTGCGGTCTCGGTAGAGTGACCCTGTTTGAAACCAGACTGATTTGGGTCATACAGTTTGTTGTCAGAGAGGAAAGCAGAGACTTGGTTAAAGACAGTTCGCTCAAGTACCTTAGACAGGAAGGGCAGGAGTGAAACTGGTCTGTAGTTTTCGACCTGGGCTGGGTCGAGTGTAGATTTTTTGAGTAGTGGAGTGACTCGAGCTTGCTTAAATGCAGCGGGGAACACACCCGTAGCAAGTGAGGAGTTGATGATGTATGTTACTGCAGGGTTAAGTGATGGGGAGATGGTTTGTAAGAAGTTGGATGGTATCGGATCCAGTGGACAGGTAGAGGGACGAGAGTCCAGCAACAGTTTGGCGACTTCCACCTCAGTCAGAGGGGAGAATGAGGAGAGTGTGACCCCATTAGTTGGTGGGTGCACAGTGAGTTGGTCAGGCTCACAGAACTGGTTACTGATTGCAGAGACTTTGTCCGTGAAAAATGAGGCAAACATGTCTGCAGTGAGCAGAGCGGAGGGTGGAGGAGAGAGTTAAAAGCAGAGAATATTTTCCGAGTATCTGAAGTGCCATCGATCTTGCTCTGATAGTACATGGTCTTGGCAGTTTTTAAGCTGGAGGAAAATGATGTTAGGAGTCTTTGATAGTCACTGAGGTCAGTGGGCTCTCTGGATTTACGCCATTTTCTCTCAGCCGCTCTGAGCCCTGCCCTTTACTTTCTGGTGACTTCAGTTAGCCATGGACTGGGGGGGAGTCACGAGCAGGTTTGGATGTTAGAGGGCAGAGATTGTTCAGAGAGCAGGCAAGGGAGGAACAGAGAGTGTCTGTAGCCTCATCAACTGTGAGTGCAGAGAATTCATTATGAGGAGGCAGGGAAGCCAGGACCTCATTAGAGAGCTGGGTCGGTGTGAGGGACCGAAGATTGCGGCGAATTGAGACCATTTGCGGAAGAACAGGAGGGTCTTCTGGTAAGGAGACAGTGAATTGAATAAAGTAGTGGTCTGACAGGTGAAGTGGAGTAACACTCAGATTTGTTGTGGAGCAGTTGCGGCAGAAGATCAAGTCAAGCATGTTTCCTGCTTTGTGTGTGGGAGGAGTGGAGACCTGCTTGAGGTCAAATGATGCCATAAGTGACAGAAAGTCAGTTGCTTGGGCTTTGTCTGTGTGAATGTTCATATCTCCCATAATGACAAGTGGTGTGCCATAGTCCTGAATGCCAGAGAGTATCATGTCCAGTTCAACTACAAAGTCACTCAGTTGACACCCTGGAGGGCGGTATATGACAACAACATTTAGCTTAATTGGTGCAGTAACGCTGATTGCATGGTACTCAAATGATGAGTAGTTGTCGGGCAGAGAGAGCTTAGTGAACTTCCATTTTTTGTACAGTAGGACACCTGTACCACCTCCCCGTCCAACAGTACGGGGTGTGTGGGAGAAAATGGAGTCAGCAGAGAGTGCAGCTGGTGTGGCAGTGTTTTCTGGACGGATCCAGGTTTCAGTCAGGGCTAGGACCTGAATATCAGAAGAATTAACCAGTGTTTGGATTAATTCTGTTTTGTTTACAGCCGACTGGCAATTCCATAGACCAAAGTTGAAAGAGGCACCAGAATCAGAGGCTTTTGTGAGGTAGCGCAGGTTTGCAGGGTTGCATTTTCTGTAGCATCTGCTTTTTTTTCGAAACCCTTGGACAACAGGGATGGTATTGTAGCACATGGTGTGTGAGGCAGGCTACGTATATAAAGAGTAGGAAAAGACTGGGCAGTCTGTGTCCTTGCTCAGTGGACTTGTGCAGGTACACTCGCAGGCTGAACCCGCCCCTTTCAGATTTTCAGCCAGGTAACAATAGGTGGGAATGACCCACCTATTGAGACTCAGAGAGTGAAACCAGCAAGTGCTCTGTACCAACAAAGTCTGACAACTACCTGACAGCAAGTCCTAAGCAAACTCAAAACCAAAGTTTCAAAAACACTTACCAACTAACTGCTATCACCTATGTTCTAGATCTCAGCTTGCTCTCTTGGGTGCACATTCCTAGCAGAGCACCATGTAGATATAAAATGATGCTCTAATCCACCAGTTACAACAGACCTTTGGCTGTGCCATCATATGAACTGGTAGGTGTCATTCACTCTTCCCAGGCAAACCTCATGTCGCCATTCACTTACGATTTTTAAGTAAAAAGGCAAAGTACTAGCTTATCAGTCATAGACATGTAAATTGTGTGCAAAATAAGGAATTCCAGATCCATCCCATTTCCAGTTCAATGTGAAAATGAATGGGGTAAAAATAACTGAGGTGGATTTTAATCAGTTTTGAAGCAGAATTTAAAAACAGAAGCTGTAGCAGAAGACATTTGAGAATAAGATACTTAATTTGGACTCATGTCTTTAACTTGGAATCACAAGCCTGACCTTTTTATTCAGAGACTTGAATACACTCTTCGGAATGGCTGCCAGTGTTCTTCAGTGGATTATATAAAGAGCAGAATTCTGTTCAAGGAAGTGCTATGACCTTTGACATCTGAATAAGTTTAGAACAGGAAACAGGTAGAGGGATGAATCTGGCATATTTTGAAAGACACTGCTGCACACTGAGTCATCACCCCCTCCAAATGAAGATTCTAGCATCAGCGACTGGAGCCGGAGCATAGACTGTATAAAACATGGTCGTAGTGTCCGTGACGTCACCCGTAGATTTCTGAAGAGCAAAATTCCTGGCACTCTCTAAGAAAAGCAAGCCACTCTGACTCACATTTCCTCTTGGAGTGAGTTGGAGTGCTTCCTTCCTGCTCCTTGGGAGAGACCACTGCTACAGGGGATGGTAACATGGCCAAGGAGATGAGGTTAGATGGGGTTATAGATGGTCTGTCCCATCACCTCATCCAGGGTACCAAACCAATTCATTTGCCAGTGAACTTCTCTTTATTCTTAGGCCTCCATTTAATGAGGCCCTTAGTGTCTTCATCAGTCCCTTAATTAAATGAACAATGATGCAACTTATGGTTTTATTAATCACAATAACTCATCATAGGTCCACATTTACAGCTTGATACTATAATCGGAATTAACTTGAGTTACAAATGTAACTATTAGCCAAGCAAGACAGTAAAGCATTCACTTTACATACAGTTCTAACAACAATAAAGATCAGTTCCTTATAAATGCAAACCCAGTCTGGCCACATACAAGCGTATTACAGCGGGGTTACTCACACTGATGTATTGCTAGCTAGTGCTAAAACCGACTGGATGACAGTCCGCCATTTTGCATTTTTCTGAAGGATCACATTGCATCTTGGGGCAGTTGAGTATATATTCTTATTTATCTAGTAAATCTGTGCATTTTCTCAACTACACACACAGTGTTTCACTCCAGTGTTTTTGGTTTTGTCTTTTGTACAGGCTTTGCTTCAGTGGCTGGAGCTGTGGCCTGCTGGTGCTGGGTCCCCTCTCCCTTCTCCCAGCTGTCCCTCATTCCCTCCTAACGACCGGCAGCTTTAAAAGCTCCATGGTTCCACCTGGAAGCTGCCGGATCGTCCCCTCACTCTCGTCCTGCATTCCCTTTCTGCGTCTCCAGTGTCTCCAGTGTCTCCAGTGTATCCAGTGTCCCCAGTGTCCCCTTTCGTCACCTGTGCTCGGCCTTCACCCTCATGTCTCCTCCATCCAGCCTCAGAGCTCACCTCCCTGCCTCCAGCCATTGAAGCAGCTCCTCACCTGGATTCCTTTGTTTGTAGCTTTTTTTCTCTTTTTCATGTAAGTCCTGGAGTTTTTGTGTTTCAATAAATCCTTTTGCCTGAGTTCCCCCTCGTCTGGTGTGTTGCTCTTGGGTCCAGCCAAAAACCAAACCCGTGACAATAAGCCTTTATTCATCCCTCAGTGGGGAAATTTGCAAATGGCAGCTGGACTTCACAACATGATCTGTTAGTATGTGTTGTCAAACACATTCCCACAAATAACCCTTAGTAAAATGTCAACACTTCAAATCAGATATAATATGTTGCTAGCTGCTAAGTTGACTTTGTTTCTTTGGATAGAGCCAGGCTAGCTCCTTCCCATTGATTACAGGGTTTATGGTAAGATAAGCTAAGCTAAGTCAAGTGAAGCAATGGCTGTCTCTAGCTTCATACGAATCAGACAAATAGGAGAATGGTATCAACCTACATATTCAATCCAGCAAAAAAGTGAATAAGCCTATTTCTCAAAATGTGAAACAACTCCTTTAATTATTGCTGTTCAGAGACAGGACTGGTCGCTGGTTGACTTGAGCTCAGCCAAACTTGTTTACATTTGCATCCCAAACTGTGCTGTTAAATACATAATACAGCAATGACTACTGACTGTGGAAACAAAATAACATTGCGAAACTAGGACTTGACTCTTTCTTAACATAACAAAACAATGATTGTAACTAGATGACACTGACTTTGAACCGCACAGTGTCCGCTCTTAAACAGCACCTGTACTCCTGTTCTTAGATAACCACTCATGTAATGTCTAGCTCTTCATTTTCCTGTTTGAACAATACTTTGGGCCTATTTCATCTTAATGCTCCTCCCTCCACTTTTCTGCCACATTCAGCCCCCTCTGGAAGAGGAGGCACATAAGGTGAATCCTGAAATAAAGTCAGGGGCCTCTCTCACTTTGAAAAGTTTAAAAGAGGCTGCCCATTCTGTGAAATCACTCTTGGTAGCAGAAAAGAGAGCTGGAGGTGTTAATTTCATGGGTTAGGTCTTAAATTGAGCTCTGCAATTTTCTCCCTGAGTAGATTAGAGGAAGGTCTCACTGTCCTCAGGTAAGGCGGCCCTCTCCTCCCTATGACTCATCACATATTGATTCTTTCCACTCCTGCTTGACCCCCACTAACCCCTCCACCACTTGTGCCCCCACAGCTTTGCACACCTAACCTGTTAACGGGGGAGATGCAGCACACGTGGCCGGTAGGAAGGGGGATCAGCCCCTTGAGGGCAACAACAACAAGCCCGCGCTGTTGTCAAATGGGTTCAACCCCCTGGCACATGTGTTGATGACGTACAGCTTCGATCACACAGTGAGAGCATTATCTTTATCCTCAGGCTGAAATGCATTTCATTACTTACATCTGCTGGATGTGAGCGTGTGAGGCTGTCAGAAATATCAAAGAATAACAGCAGAAATGAAGCACTGAAGCTTCTGTCGAACTGTTTATATCACCAAATATCAGATTAATAAAATGGATTTCTCTCATGAGCACTTAGCTGTATGTCAGGCATTGGTTTAACAAATATGCACACGTCTCAAGAGATTTCTGAAAATAAAATCACTTGTGTTAAGAGTGTTTTCTAACTAAAGGCAAATTTGCATGGAAAAGTTGCAAAGTGAAAACGAGAAGCTTTGTTTTTGATCAGCGTCCTCGCTAGGCTATAATTCCTAATTAAATTTTCTCATTGAAACCTCATTTCAGAAAGGTAGAGAACACATTGTAATTGAGTCAGAAATGAGCAGCCGGCACACTGAGCCGGCCTGCCTTTTAAAGAGTAATGGTGTCATTTGTTGTGTGTCCATTAACAAGGAACGCAGCTTTATTAATTCCTCAACTTGGTTTCCTGCATCTTCCTAATTAATTCCATTTTGTTTTTCCCGCTAAGGAAGCTTCTGCAGATTAATGATGTGGAACAAAAATGTTGTCGAGATGCTGATGTGCTTCATCTACATGGGGTGAAATTTCTGTCATTAGATACAAATGCCTGATGACTACAACTTTTTCCTTTTTCCTTTTTTTTATGTTGCCAGTGTCGGGGTTCTATGCCCGAAGGCTTCATTCCGCCTGTGTAATTGATTAGACCTGCAAAGAAATCAAATGACTGTTGTGGTGAAAAACATCACTGGAAGAAATGCCGTTCTGACATGTAGCTTACCACCTATGGTGCTTAACTATGCACATCTTTATGCTGGTCATACAGAAGAGAAATGAATTTTCAACCCCCGTATAAACCCTTTCTTTGACAACATAAAAGAGAATTATTGTAGGGATGTAAACAAATATGAATGGTTATTATGGGTTTGAACAAATAATGTGCTTTGAACAGATACTGTACAAATCACTAATATTTGTTTTCATGGTTCTAACGCAGTTAAATCCAAACACAATAATATCATACAGATCCAACTGTCCATTGAAGATAAGCAATCCTGATTGAAAGGAGGTGCTCATTCTAACTCCTGATCTTAGCTCATAACCATCATTGTTGTCTGCATAGTGTGAACAGGAAGTGCAAGCACCCAAAGCAGAAGGATTTTTCAAATGTGTCAGAATGTAAACAAAAAACACAGAGGTGTTGCTAGTTCAGATGTTTTGCAAGCTTCATCCTCAATACTTCTCATCCGTTTTCACCAGACTAGTTGGTCAGGGAAAGGTAATGTTCCATGTGTCATTCCATGTTGTTTTTACCTCGGTACCATGCCTGATGCTGTTTGACAGAACACCAGACAGGAAATGAGCAGCTGAAGTTAGGCACCATCTTAAGGATTGTAGCACGGTGATGGTGATGAAGTTTTACATCTTTTACTGACAACTGATGAACTTCTGCTAAACTCTTGACCTCTGGATCATAAAATGGATCCACTAAGGATAGCGCCAATGGAAAATAATCAGACATTTTACTATAGTGTGTAGTGTTGATAGTGTTGATATCAGAACATCCTGGCTAACATCCTGTGCTCTCTGACTTCCAAAAGGACGCATGAACCTAAATAAAGAAAAAAATTAAAAAAATTTTCAATGTAAAATTGAAATGTACATTAATTGATGTCTTATGTGTCATCAACCATATAAAAGAATGTGAAGCTTTAAATTGCAGCACCTATGTTGATGTGGGAACAATAGAAACTGTATAAGCAGGAAGTGTTTCTTTTTGTGAAGAAGTGACTTTTTCAGTGACGTTTTTGGTGCAGAATATGTGGTAATATGTGACACAGTCTAATTAGTGTGGGTGCTAAAATACTGCCATGCTCAAGAAGAAGTGTGAAGAGAATGGAATGCCCTTTTTTGAGAGTGGTGAAGTGTCACCGCATGATGGTCTGTACGGAGGCATAAAACACTGTAGAAAATATTGCCAGTCATGCAAATGCAACTCATTACAAATGATAACAGTGACCTGCAGTATATGTACACATATGTTCACAGTGTCCAGAGTTTCTCATCGACATGCTTGACAGTGACAGTATTCTGAAGACCAATAGGTTCCCAATATTTTTCAGAAGGACAAGTTGCCTACTGGAGAATGTAAAGATGAACTCATTGGATTTTCACTTTTCCTTGAATATAAAGGCCACTATGGGACACACATTGTTTAAAATGCTGATACTGTGAGGGACAAAACATAATTACTCAAGGATTTAATTGATTAGTATGAAATCAGATACAGCTTCCACAAGTCATGTGATCCTTTTTTAGTTTTTGAACCTTTAACTTCAGGTGTCAGTAAATGTAAGACCTCCACTGTTTTGGCAATACAACAATATGTGCCATCTCCATTCTTTCAGAAGTTGACCTAATGATGGAGACAGCATAGAAAAAAGGAGACTCAATCAGGGACTGGGAGGTGCATTCTTCTCATCTACTTTACAGGAAGCTGAAGCAGAGCACAGTTCTATGTATGGGGTGAGTAACAGGTACGTGACTGTACCCTTATACATATGTACATGTTTGTAGAATCAGAGTGTGATTGCCATTTAAACTTAGGTTAATACTGTTTATTCCTTACTCATTACTAAGATATCGTTTGTTCATAAAGTTTAGTACCTTTCAGCAACTGAGAAAAACTCTAATTCTCTAATTCTAATTCTTTAGGAAAGACTGGAACAAAGAAAATAATTAGGACCAGATCAGAATGAAGGATTGGTCCTTTGACACCAGACATCGCTGTCCCTTTCTACAGAAGACTACAAAACAAGAGAAAGCCAGGCTTCTGCAGAGTCTTTTGTTCTCTTCTTCTCCTGGGTTCAGTCTCTTGATTTCAAAGTTCTTGACCCCTGTCCTGGGCAGGAGGGCCACTGGCCTGCTTGTCTGGACACCAATTCGCTCCCTCTGCCCAGAGATCAGATGAATCCAAAGCTGCACTGTGTGTGTGTGTAGCTACCTGCTGTGAATGAGAGCAAGAGAGACATGAGGCCAAACAAACTGAGAAAGAAGAAAACCTTCGACAAGAACTCTGCTCCAGTCAGCTCAATGCCTTCATTTCCAACTTGACCCAAAGTTAGAAAAGTCAGGACTGTAACAAATTCTGCCAAACACTGTCACCACTTGTCCTGCCCACCCGAGTGGATGAAGATGTTGCCATCCTGCCGCCTGCTGAGAGAGACAGTCAACACAAGTCAAAGTCTTCCTATGGGATTGAAAATGTCTGACAACGCCAGTGAGCTTCAGGAAGCTCCAGGCAAGAGAAAGACATATCAACTGTCTAAACTGCTATGTGGAACTGAGTGCATCCAGGGATACCCGAGAGCCGTTCACACGAAAAACAATGTCGCTTCTCTTCCTCCCCTCCAGAGCAACCTCTCCCACGGCCATCAGAAGCACCAGGTGAACGCAGCTTGTCCTGTGATACTGAGGTTGATGCTATAGATTAATAGGCATAAGAAGAAGAGTTAGATATATATTTCAATCAATCAATAGCACACACATTCTCAGTTTCTGTTTGTGTGTGTGTGTGTGCATGCATATGTCTGTGTCTGTTTTTGTTGTTTTAGAGGTCTGTGTGTGATGTTGGTGTGTGTGTTTTACTCCATTGTGACTGTGATTTTAACTGTGGGGTCAAAAATGACCCCTAAGACAATCTTTGGACCCTGGTGGTGTACAGCTTTGATGAAAATATAAACAAAGACAATTTTTCACTTTTTCTAAGTTTGGGGTCACTTTAGGAAAAGTCATAAAATTTCAATTTGGAAAAAGGTCATTTAGGGGGTTTTCTCTGCTGTTGAACATGGTAGGGGTCATTTTTGACCCCTAGGACAACAGGAGGGTAAGTGTTGAACCATTTCACCTACTTGGGGGATCTCTGGCACTTCCGCTGATTAATGCATTTGATTAAGATTGATCTGGTGTGGTGCTCGTCATTCACAAATTTTATATGTTACTTTATTCATGACTTTAGTCATTCAGTCATTTATTCATTAATTGCTCATCGCTCTTTTTTTTGCAACCTTAAACTACCATTTAACGGTATAACGAAACAATGACTAAAATTGTTAAATGGTAGTTCATCAGTAAGGTTTGGAAGAACAGCTGATAAACTCTGACCCTAAATGCTGTCACTTGTTTTTCTTCTGGTAGAGGCTGGGAGATTCCTCTTTTTATCACAACTTTAGCAGGACTAAGAGTAACTGAGCTAAAGTTTTATGCAGTCTGTTTTTAAACCACCACAGACCTCATAAACAGTGTGCCCGTCCTGTCTTTTTCTGACACGTACCTCAATTATTATTTCCATTTTATTTCTCTACAATCTACTTTTGTGTGTGTGCAGATCTTCCAGGGTGCAAATGGTACAAATAATGCCATAGTTCCACAACCTGCAGAAGTCAGGAGTGTATCACTGGGTACAGTGGCTGTTCTGGGAGATTCTGTATTTGCATTTTCAAAGGAAGCTCCTCTTGAAGCCGTGTATGAAAGCCCTCACAGCAGGATAATAGCACACTGACTCCTCACACAGCCGCTTCTCTCCTCTGCACACGGGATGAGAGAAGCATTTCCTCACCTTATAATTCGCTTGGATAGTTTTTTCAGATGTCATTCCTTCACATTCTCCATGTTGCATTTCACCTCTTTTTGTGTCGGCCAGTAAAATGCATTTTTCCTAATTTCAGGCTTGTGATATTCCTATCTCCTCAGCTAATCAATGTTCACATTTCATTGTTTCCTTTGTTATGATGAATTCACTTTTACACTTTATTCACTGCTAGGGAAAGGTTACCAGTTTCAATGAAATGCATTTCTAAGCTTGTCAAGCTGCAACTTTGTTCACAAAAAATTGGACTTGCATGCAATTAATACAACAAGCATCGTGTTCACAGGCATTTACTACAGGTTACATACCATAATATTCAAAACTACTTGTATTATGGCATACAAAAAGTAATAGCCCTATGTTTTGCATCATTTGTAAGAACTTTTTGACATATTATTAAATGTCAAAAAGGATTAAAGCAGTAGACAAATCAAATAAAAATAAAGAAAAACCAATGAATGACAAGGTGTGTGAGAAAGACACATTTAACAATCAACAACATGACTGTACTGAACAAGTTTGCTATTATTTTTTTTTATATATATGTAATCCCTAATACACTACCCACCCACACACACACACACAGGTAGGTAGGTAGATATAGATACTTTATTCATCCCCATGGGGAAATTCACAAATGCACACACACACAGAAAATGGCCCCCTGTCTTTTCTGGTAGCCTGTGTTGACTGACGGTCGTCATTTAACATGATGTCTCGGCATGCTGTCCACTTTTCACAGTTGCCATCCACTACTGGAAAAAGAAGAGGGTAATTAATGTGGGCCACAGTGGACTAGCGAAGTTACACAAATGGCAAAACCCAACTCAGGAATTGCTTAGAGTCCCTGTCATGCTTCAGCAGTGAGGGAAGCACACCTGAATGCAGAGAAAAGTTTTTGTCAATAAAGTTTAAAAATATTACCCAGTCTGCATTAAAACTTGAAGACCCTTTCACCTTGAGGATGAACACAACCACAACAATTGTGGTTCGTGGCATTACTCCCATGAATGATGGAGCCTAATGGAGTATGAGTTGGCATTTATCAGCTGTCATTGCATCTTGGCAGCAGGTCTGACATGGACCTACTGGGCAGAAATACATTTCATCATCAAACAAGCCTTTATGTCCTCTTAATGTGCAGGCCATGTTCAAATCATGATCCGGGCCAGTGTGTGTGCTCCACCTCTGCTGCAGTTTGACTTAATAGTGTAATTGATCAGCACTAGAGGCATGGTCTGTGGGTGGGGCTTAGTCTGAGTTAATGATTAAGGGCTGATGAGTATTAACTTTGAAAACATTATGCCCTCTGTAAGTTAGTGTTGAATTATTGCTGAATGTTTCCCTCTAATGTTTAATAGGCTATGACACTGGATACATATTGTATTTACTGCATGCCTATGGACAGTTCTTATTGTTTTCTTACTTGCTGTCTTTCATTCCTTATATACGTATTTTATGACTGCTGTATATGACTTAGGTATGCTTGACAGGGTATTGCTTACAGAGCAATCATCATCAACTGCTCTTCACCCAACATAATCTTATATTAGTTACTATGTGAAGGCATGGGGCACATCTATATGATATGCTTTGCCCCATTCCTTCATGGAATTAAAATATATATATACATATATAACAGTTATTGGCTATAAAAATATGCTCTACACAAAAGAGAAATACAATTCATAAACTAGGTGGACATTAAGGAACATAAAGCTGACATAGCTAAATTAAAAACTTGGGACAAACTCTGTATGCACACACTATGTTAAAGCAGATGAGTTTTCAGTATGTGGAAGAAACTGGAAATCTCTTGGGAATTTCATAAAATGTTTGGTTGTGTGTGTGTGTGTGTGTGTGTGTGTGTGTGTGTGTGTGTGTGTGACTGTGAGCAGATGCTACACAGAGTTAGATGTATAACAGGCTGTGTGTTTGAGTGGTTCTTTCCTCTAGGGGATCCACAGTCCACTGCACAGACAGGTGTGCACCGCTCTCTGACTGAAGCAAGATCACACCTGTGACCTCGGCAGCAGGACAACTCCATACAACACAGCAACGTCATGCTTCATGAAAACACTGAGTGAGTACACCTTCAGACCTACCGTCACTAACACTGTGCATTTTACTGCAAATCAAACTATGGTGCAAACACTGCACTGCAGAGGAAACATCATCACATATTTCAAGCATCTTTTTTAGGTGGAGCCATTTCCAATTTGATCTAAATATTCAAGAATGTTTACTTTTGAGTCTTGTATGTTAGCAGACATTTAAAATGAAAGTAAAATTTCTTACACACACTACCAAGTTAACACTGATCTGTTAATTTGCAGGTCAAATGATGTCAGGACTTGTTGGTCAAAGCTTTGCTCCTTAATTTCCCCTTAATACTTCATAACTTTAAGCTTGAATATATTTTAAATGACCGAGTTATGTAAAAAAAAAAAAACATACCTTCACGACAACGTTCTTCAGTTATGGAGAGGAAATTGGTTATAGATACCACGACCTTTTTTTGTACCAGGTTGTAAATGTGTTTATTTCTACTGTAAAGGCATTTTAACATTGGAGCCTGAGGAGATGGACTCGCTTTTGGAGCCAGCCTCAAGTGGCAGTTTGTGGAACTGCAGTTTTTGACACTTCATTCTTGGCTTATTTTTTTTTAGGCACAGAGGTTACTGCTTGGTTAGGACCTGTTTTAAACTGAAAAATCACTGCAATTCTGTTACAAAAATAATATTCTAACCTTTAAGTCGAAGTAAAACTTTTCAACAAGGCTGCATTGCCTACCTAGAAAAGTGTGCTACAAATCTAGTTCAACAAACATAACAAATCCTGTTCACATTGTGCATGAAAGGTGCATTATCCTATAAATATATGCTTGATCAAAATACCTCAAAGTAGATGACAAACAGCAAACCAGGTAGTATTCCAGCGCAAAAGGTAAAAATGCGTGCTTATTATTACAAAAATTAAAACAATACATTTTATTTGCTGCATAATTTACATAAACATGACTTTGGCCTGTGCGCTGGTTTAAGAATGAACCCTAATTTCAGTCTTACGAGAACCAAGAACCAAATGGAAAATGAAAATCATTGCAACTCTCCTTTCCATATACACTTTCACCACATTTACTGTCTTGCTGTTTTATGTTTTTTTTTTTTTGTTTTTTTTGTTTTGGTGGGGGGTGGACTGAGGGAACTGAGGGAGAAAAATGCTTATTCTCAAAGGACTTTCATGTTGCTAACTATGCTGTGCAAGGGAGCATGAAAAGGCCTCAGCGCAGAGAGCCAGGGCATCAATGGCAATTAATGCAAGTGGTGTCTCAGACAAGGAGGCTAATGAGTTTTAATATACATGCAGGTGAGGGAAAGCTGAGTCGCTGAAGCCCTTAATGAACCCATGACAGCCTAATTAGCCACAATTTACAATTCTAGGATTCTAATCAGAGGCACTGAAATGCTGCCACACATCTTTGTATGAATGAGTCTTTTTAAATGCTCCAATCTGCTGCCTTGATTGATAATTGTCTGTTTTTTTTCTTCTTCTCTCTCTCTCTGTCTGGTTTGTCACAAGGCCAACTTAGTCTGTAATAATGTGGAAGCTCTCAAATGTGGTTTTGATAGTCATAAATCCAATCTCATCACAAATGCAGAAATGCAGTTTAACCCTAAATCAGCTCCAAGCACTGTTTAATTTGGCAGCTGACTTTTATTTAGTTTTAGTCTTTTGATAAAACTGTATTTTTGTTTTAGTCACAGTATTGTTATTTGACAATTGTAAATTTTAATCTTTTTCAGTCAACAAGAATGAACCCATAAGAGCCCACGGTGACACTCATGTAACAAACACTTTGAACGCCTTAAACCCTTCTTAAAAAACTGTATGTTTAACCTTAACTCATGAAGTCCCTCAGCCACATATACTAAACATCCTGGTGCGACGGTGGTGTGACATGACTTCGCCAAAAACGGTGCTGTGACCTGTAGCAAAGGTGGAGGAAGTAGAAAATTAATATAAAACAACACACACACGCACGCATGCATGCACACACACACACACACACACACACATATCTATATAGATAGATAGAGATAGATATATATATAGATGTGTGTGTGTGTGTGTGTATTAAAAAAAAAACACATCAGAAATGTGTTCCATGTGCTCCTCTTGGTCTGTGGTAAGTCCTCCATAATTTTCCAGAAAGTTATGAAATTGGTCTGGGTTCTGGTGGGTTAGAGACATAAATTGGCCGGTACAGCTGTTGGTATGTGACAGTGTGTGATTTGTGCTTTGATCTTAATAATATATGTTGATGTGCATGTATGACTGTCAACTAACTGTTGGGTTTGTTAATATTTTCTGTATTATTTGTTTGTGATAATGGTTTGATCGGCTCAGTCACTCTCAGACGAAAGATGCTGGTTCTGTTTTCTGAAAATAAATAAAATGTTAACTTACTACTGTAGTTTACATCAATTTAAATCTCATTTTCATCATGCATTATTTTAATGTCTTCAGACCATTCTTCAGACTTAATCTGTTGCCTTAATTTGTATAGTTATATATAGTATAGTTGTTCTTAATTTGTATAGTTACGCTGGCTACAGATCAGCAGAAAAGGCAATGATTTCATGTCTATACCAGAGTGTGATGGTTCACACACCTCATGCTCATTTTGCTGCTCTAGTGAGTGTTTCTGGCAGCCGGATGGTGGATGTGAGATTGAGTCAAACTAAACTACAGTGTGTGTTCACTGTACGGGAGGAACAGTGCAACATTGGAGTTCACTGATGGGTTTTTAATAGTTTCTGGACAACAGTTGAGCTCTATGGCACAGAGGGACATTAGATTTATAGACAATAAGAACAATATAAATTATCACCAGACTTATCCTTTAATCCATTGGTCTAACACAAAGGTTTGAAACCTTTGGGGGCCAACATCCTTCAAGGATCATACTAAAATATTGAACACATATAAAACTACCCTCTTTTGCAATGGCTGGAAGTGCATCTCTTTGGCAGGGCCTATGATGTCTTGAGTGGACCCAAGTCTTTTCAAGAGTGACATTTGAAAAGAACTTCTCCCAGTAGGTTTGTGTCCAAACAGAGCTGCAAACTTCAGTGCATCCTCAGAATGGGACCTAGCCTTGACCTGGTTTCACACTTATCAGCATAGCAAACATGTTCACTTCCCTTTATTTGACTTTTCATGCCCTCAGACGTCTGCCTGAAGGAGATTTGCACACTCAGCAGCAGGCTCAGATATATGTCTTTAATTTCACTTTTAATGATTTCACATTTGAAAGCTGGGTGCTGAGAGGCTTGTTGAGATCTTGGAGCTTGAGGTTTGACTCTGAAAGGTACTTGGTAATGTCCACCATGAAGGCCACTTGCTACCACTGAGTTCCATGACAGGTTTTCCCTACATCTCCATATCTCTGACAAAATATCTGTCTGTCCCCTGCTTCACAAATTCTTCTTCTGAACAAGGTTTCAGCTTCTTAGCTAGCTCACTCTTCACAAACCTTGCCCTCATCACACTGCATATGTCAATGCAACTCATCCAGTTTAGCACGTTTCAAGCTGTATTGTGTGTCACCACAACTTGCATACTGAAAGCACACTGGCTTGCCTTTTACTTTAAAACAAAAAAAAAATGTTTGGGATTTCTGAGTTTTGTTTTTTTTTTTTTTTTTTCTTTTTATGAATCGACTGGCGGGCTGCTGGATCTGTCACGCCCTCGACGTCAGGCTCCGGCTAGCGGCAGTCGGAGCGCTCTCTCTCTCTCTCTCTCTCTCTCTCTCTCTCTCTCTCTCTCTCTCTCTCAGGCAGGCTTCAGCAGGGCTGGCAGCGGAGTATGCAGGCAGGTGTGCCGGCTTTCCCATCAGCTGATTGACGCGCCGCGATTGGACAGCTCCAGCGGCAACTTCCGATCAGCCTGGATTTCAGCTGCAGTCTGACCATGCTCCGATGCCAGACCGTTGTACCACCCAGTCAGTCTCGTTCTTGTACACGTCTAGCTGCTGTGCCTTTACCTGTCGCTAACCCCTGTTCTTCCTTTCCCGTCTAGCCGGACCTCCCGTCTTCCACCACTCCAGACGCCTCGCCGTTCGCCAGCCCTTCCCCCTCCTGCCTCTGACCCTCAGCCGGAATCCGCCGCACACCTGCCTGTCCTCCTGCCACCGCCAGCCCTTGCCTCCCTGTTCCCTCTCTGTAGTGGTGCCAGTTAAGTTAGTTTGTGTTAGTTATTAACCTGTTAGCCTTCTCAGCCTTTAGCTTGAGCTCCCTTAGTTTGTATAGTTATTAGCCTGTTAGCCTTCTCAGCCTTTAGCTTGAGCTCCCTTAGTTTATATAGTTATTAGCCTGTTAGCCTTCTCAGCCTTTAGCCTGAGCTTCCTTAGTTTGTGTTAGTCATTAGCTTGTTAGCCGTCTCAGCTTTTTAGTTTGAGCTCCTTTTGTTAGTTTGCCAAAGTCTGTTTGGCTTGAGTTGTTTAATAAACTATTTCACTGATTCAGTCTGCTGTGTCTTCGTTGCTCTGCGCTTGAGTCTCCGTCCTGCCCGTAACAGGATCGACCTGAGGGTCAAGATAAATGTGAGGAGAAAAACAATTATAATAATTAAAAATGATAATAATGTTTTTTTCTGCCTTTTCAAGTTGCTAAAATGACTGATGAGTTGTTTTGTGTCATTGGGTTTTTCGTATTTTATTTTTTCAATTAAAACCCATTAACATTCTTCAGGGTTAGGTGACTACTACATTAGGAACAGAATGTTTCCATCCTGGTGGTTTTGGCTTTATTGCCTTTTAAAGCTCACTGGTTACAGCTACATGTACATTTGCCCATTCAAAAAAGTAAAATGAATGAATGATGGTCTAATCTGACAATATGCTCAGAGCAGTTCCTGTTCAGAAGAGGTGAGGACCATGTTTCATTTCAACAGATTGTAGTTTGAATTTCCTTTATATTTCTCTATTTTTGGGCTAAAATGGCCAAATGTAACTATAATTACACTAAATGTGATTCCTGTCTATAAACGGTATTTACTATTTATTTAAAATTATTGAATGTAACATCTCTCGGGTTGCTAAAAAAGAGTTTAAAATGATTCAAAAAAATGCTTTTTGGTTGAAGTGGCAACAACATATGCAGTTCTGCTTCATCTTGGGGCCCATAACCTGCAAACACTGGGAGAGACTGGTCCAAGAATATTAGAAATAACCATGGTGTGTTGCGTACAGGATAGCTTCTCTACCTAATCTAATCCTGATGCCTGTTTGCTAACTCCTTCTACATGGATCTATCCTCTCTCTCCAGCCGTGAAATTACAGCTGATCTGTTCTGTGGCTCCTACACCATGTGAATTGTCCAACAAAGCAGATTCCCGTCTTGGTCTTGCAAAGGTGCACACCACAGTGTGTATCTGCTCCATCATGGCTGAATGATTACACACTGCCATGAGAGGCCAAACAAAGGCAAGGTGTGTCGAGGTATTATACTTATTCTAGTGTTCACATAAAGGAGTTTAACACAGGTACAAGGTAGGTATTAAACGAGATTACAATGACTATAGACCATTAGACACTATGTTATGTCCCAAATCTTGCAGTAATCATGGGCCGTTACAGAAGAAATGTAAGACTTTTATAAATGGAAGTGATAATATAGTGATGCAGTAAACTGTCTTCAGCATTAGTTTCTGCTTAGTTTCAACCCCCTTAACTCCTGGCCTCTATCTTCATTTCATTTTTGTTACTCATTTGGTGCTTGCTCTTATTTGACAATATCATGTCTCCAAACAAGCTCTTAGGTGGATGGAGTGCCACATCTGAGCTTTGCAGCCATTTTGCATTTCCACTTTTAAACTTCAATATAAGACTTAAGACCCTATTTTCATGCCAGCACAAAGCCAGCATTAACACTCTCTTCAATTCCAGACTCAACCATCAACCAGACAGTGGAATCAGGTGGGAAAAAGGTGGGAGGTTTTTGTTTCATGATCAACAGCAAGTGTTGCTCAGATGATGACGCGATTTCTCTGAGCTGTTCTCCTAACCTAGAGCACCTTGATCTATAAATAGAGGGCTAAAAATGCTTATCGTCATTTTCACTGCGGTCTGCATTCCACCACATGCTGACACCAACCAAGCCGTGGACGAGCTGCATGGAGTCATCAATAGGACCAGGACCTCACGGCAAGAGGCTGCTTTTATTTTGTCTGGGGAATCATGTTGAACCTCCTTCTGCAAATCAGATCACCTTACAGGTTTACTTCTGCCTGCACATAGGCTCAAACTCAAAACTCAAAGAAACTCAAGCAGGACACATGATGCAAACACATGATATGTGCAAATCCTCCAAAAAGACGGAAGCAGTCAAGGCACCTGGAGCTGATGCCATCCCTGGCCAAGCTTTCAATGTGCAGATCAACTGGCAGATGTCTTCACAGACATTTTCAACCTGTCACTGCTTCAGTCTGTAGTCCACACATGTTTCAGTTTATTTATTTATACTTATTGGTACTGTTCATTCATATTTTACAGTACTAGCTCCACCTTCCGACCTGTTACTGTTTATAACCTGTGAACCCTGGCGTATATATTTGTTTATTTTACTACCTGTCTATAAGTAGTTTATCATCACACTATATATTCATCCATCACAAAATATATACAGTATTTATATGCATACCTGTCTAAAAGCTATCATTATGTATATACACTTACTACATTCATGCACAACCTGTTTACACTACAGTTTATACATTTACTATTACTCACCTCGCTATTGTCTCTTGTGTCAAGGCGGGTGGTTTCGGACTCAGGCGCATCACACTATGCTGATTCAACAAAAGTCTTTAATGAAAATAAATAAAGTATTCAACAAAACTCACGGCATGGTACGACAAATTCCAAACAGAAAACAGGCATGACTTGGCATGGGAACACATGGACATCGACATGGACGTGAACGTGATCTCAAACGAGAAGCGTAACGTGAAAAGACGATCCGGCAAAACAAAGAGAAAACAACTGGCTTAAATAGTGAGGTGGTAATTAACTACAACAGAAGACACAGGTCACATGATGAGGAGACAAGACACTGGACATAGAGATATGATGGACAGAACAGAAACCAGAACACAGAACTAAAACATACAGAACTAAATAATACATGTGACAGGACAGGACAACAACATGACAGGACTATACTGAAAGAACTAGGACATGAACAGAATAAATGCAGAACAGAGACTATGGCAGAGCAGAGACTAAACTGAGAACAAAAAACAATGATGGCCGGCAGGAACATGACAGTGAAAACAAAGCATGAACAAAAACGACATCTAAACCAAAACCTAACTTCAGAACTGTGACATCTTGTCTACCACTGTATTATATATCAGCTGCTGCACTATTTTATGTCTGAGATTCAAATAAGATTTTGCTCCACTTACATGATTTTTATTTCTCTGTAGCAATGTTGGAGGAAGCTTGAGATCTCAGAATTCCACTGCCAATGACTGCTCGACTGTAAATTGTTGTGCATATGACAATAAAAGAACTTGAACTTGAGGCTGTGTGTTCCTGTTTCACTTGTGCTATATGCGTGTAACCACATGTATGTTTACCTTCAAATAAAGTGGTTTGGATAAAACTGTTGGCTTGCTCACAACCTGACTGACTGCTTATGTTCTTTGACCCATTTGACCCATTACCAAAGGAGACTTGCCCAAGAATTGACAAAGCCCCTGCAGAATCACAAAAGACGTTAGAGAACTGGATATGTTTGAAGTCTGAAAAAGAATTTTAAAGGATGTAGGTGTTCACCAGAAAACAACAGTCTGACAGAGAGATGCTATTGAGTTGCTTTATAGGTAATGTAGGATCCAATATTTTTGGAGCTTGACCTTTATTAGAGATTTAAAACCAGAATGTCTCCGTGTCTCCTGCTTCAGTTTTGGCAGTTGTTTTTTTTTTGTTTGTTTGTTTTTTTACTATACCTCCTGTTACTCCGTAAATTTATACTCATGCAATGCTAAATGCCCAAGTACTTTTTGAAACTCTCTTGGGACAGCAAGGTTCCAGACATTTAAAATACACAGTCAGCTTTTTAAAACTTTATGCCGAGGGTTGCCATACATGCTGGCCCTCTAATGGTGAAATACCGTTAGAGCTATTTGTCCTGTAAATGGGTTAAATAGTCTGACAGAGTTCTCACTTTCCTGTTATTTCAAAACTATGGACTTGGCTTTTTAATTTTCCTGCTTAAGACAGTGTTCGACCAAAGCATGCATGTAATTACTCCTGGGCTTATACAAATTCCCGTTGTGTCTGTGCGTGTGTGGTTGGGTGTCTGCATCAAGCATGTGGTGTGCACAGTTGTTGATGTAAATTTTTCAAACTTCTGTTGTACTTCCAATAGACTCCTCAGTGTGACGGCTGCAGCCTGAGCTGAATTTTAACAGCATTGTTGTGCAATCTGTCAAAACAATGAGTAAGCCGATTTGTATACAGAGGAGCAGAATGTAATTCCGAATGAGAATTTGGGCTATTCATCCCCTTTTCACAGTCTGTGACAGGTAATTCTCCAGGGTTCAAATATTTCTGGATAACATAATCATATTTTCCAAGTTTTTTTCATCATTGACCTGCACTTCTTCCCGTTAAATCATATCCCAGGGATTAAAGGCAGCTATTAAAACCAAATCCACTCATGTTTACCAGAGGATGATATCAAACTTCAATTGGAGTTTGGGCTTTAGCAGTTTCATTTTGATCTCGAATGGATTTTCTGATCCTTCAAATGAAGCCACAAAAAGAGCCCTCCACCTGCTACGAGCTAAATTAATATGAATGTTTTATTTCATAGGGATTGGAAGAGTCAATCATTTCTTGACAGAAGGTATGAATAGCACAGAGCAGGGATTACTGCTGGTACAGTCTATAGAACAACACACACACTCACACACAGGCACACACACACACAGACAGAAGGTCAGCCATAGAAAAGAAAATGTTTTTTCAGCCATGACTAACTAAAAAAGCACGACAATATGTCAATGGATAATTCAATTGAATAGATATTATGGTTCGTAATATGCATTAGTGTTTAGGTTTATTAAAGAAATGTTCTAAAACAGGATTTTTAATATAGTATTTAAAATCATTATGTATTAATATAGAAAGATTCTCTTGGCCACACCACTAAATGGAAAGGCTAATGTACTACACCATGAAAGACAACTCTTACATTAAAAAAATATCGTTTAAAAATCACAAAAACCAACCAACCAAACAAAAAACTCCAGTTGTAATCCAGTTGTTTATCAAGTGCAAAAACTAAAATGAAAAAAAATGTGATTATAGTGAAATCTCTGTGAAAGGTTCTGGAACTAATTCTTGGTTCTGGTCCCTTTGTTATTCCCCTGACAAAGACTAAACCAACGCCTGAACTCACTGACTGTATGTGACTGCCATCCCAATAGTGGGAGACACTGCACTGCTGAGTGCATGAATACAACAATCAAGAAATAGTTCCAGCACACAACTTCATTTAATACTACAAATTTGTTGTTTTTGCATTTTTGTTTCTATGTAGGTTAACAAAATACATTGTGTTAATAGAACATCTCCATATTAAATACACAGACATGGGATTGATCTGAAGAAAAAAAGAAACTGTTGCAATTGAAACTGTTGAAAATGTTTCCCCAAATGTTGAACATTTCCTGAAACCCATCAATGTGTAAAGTGTTGGATTCAAATTCCAAAATAGCAAGTTCAATATTTGATCATTATTTACCAATATATTTTTTCCACACATGCAAATCTACAGGTGACCTCAACAAATTTTACCATCCCATTACATTTAAGTGATGGTACTGAATGGTTCTTATTCAAGAAGCAACCAAACAAACATCCATCCATTATCTACCGCTTGCTCCTTTGGGGTGGGGTGGGGGGTGCTGGAGCCTATCCCAGCCGACTTCGGGCGAAGGCAGGGGACACCCTGGACAGGTCGCCAGTCTGTCGCAGGGCACATGTATACAAACAAGCACTCACACTCAACTCACAAGGGCAATTTGGATCCCAAGCACTCACACTCAACTCACAAGGGCAATTTGGATCCCAAGACCAGGACGCGAACCGGCAATCTTCTTGCTGTGAGGCGACGGTGCTAACCACTGGACCACCGTGCAGCCCCCACCAAACAAACATAGCAAATGTAAATGTAATGGATGCATGTCATCATCACATACAAACCGTAAATCTGACATCCCAGTTAAAATCCCACCTGTACATCAGCCATGATTTCACACTGGAGATATGAATTGTGTTGCTATGTTGTTGTTGGCAGCAGCAGGTGCCATAAATTAGCATTGTGTTCTAACTACACATCTGCTTATGGAGCAATGACAGCTTTCACCCCTGTTGAACACTTCGTCTATTGTAGCTGAGGGTACTTCATAAATAGGATGTTGAATTTCTTTTGGATTAGCCGGGATTATCAGAAGGTAAACACACACACTGTAGTCTCAGTTTACACTGCCTACCTATGACAAAGAGTCATGCTTTCTATTCAATGGAATATAAACACTGGGTAACCTGGTTGCACACAACAGCACTACATATGAGTGTTTTTAAACAGAATAACTTGTAATGGGATGCATGTCATCATTCCATACAAACCGTAAATCTGACATCCCAGTTAAAATCCCACCTGTACATCAGCCATGATTTCACACTGGAGATATGAATTGTGTTGCTATGTTTGTGGGATGTGTATGGGATTATCAGAAGGTAAACACACACACTGTGGCCTCAGTTTACACTGCCTAATGACAAAGAGTCATGCTTTCTATTCAATGGAATATAAACACTGGGTAACCTGGTTGCACACAACAGCACTACATATGAGTGTTTTTAAACAGAATAACTTTGTGTAATTATTTTAATTAAAGCATGATAATGTAAAGTGCATGTCATTTGCAAAATGGTTGAAGACTGTATGAGACTACAGGACACAGCTGATTGCAGAACACTTATTAAAGGCAAAGTTTTTTTCAAAGATATTGAAGCCTATGAGTCAGCTGGTCATTCTGAAATACATTGGTCCAAAACTGCCCATAGCACCAAATTGAAATTTGCTGTAAATATTCGTGATATATTTACAGCAAATTTCATAAGATAAGCCCTAAAGATGTTGGTGACCATAATTCTGTTATTTTAAGTCCGATCCTGATATAGTAAGATTAAGCTCTGAGTTTGTCTTACCCTGTCATGCAATTGTTGTTACCGTGGCTACAATGTGACTGTTTACCCAGATTATTAATTGACTGTCAGAAGGCAGTGTTATCTAGGCATAGGTAGATTGTTTTACACTCACACATTATGAAGTTTCATCAGCAGTTATAAATATTATAAAATTTGAATTTGTCAAATATTAATCCTATTGAACTCTTGAATTCGGATGTAGTCCTATAGCCCTTGTTAACTGTTTACATAATCCTGCTATCATGGTGCATTTGGAGCTGTCATGGAGGAAGATGTAAACATCCTCCATGGATGGATTTAGTCCTCGTCTGGTTGATGGTTCTGCTGCTGCTCGCTAGGCAACCCCCACCAACATGACCACACAAACATCTTGGAGGTAACTTACACTACTAAATATAGGTTAGAAGACTTTCCAATGTGTACGCAAGAAATATCAAAGTCTAATAGGCAGCTTGCCATGAAATGATATGGTATGGGGGGCGAAGGCACCCTGGACAGGTCACCAGCTTGTCAGTAGCTTAAAAGGGAAATTGCACAAGGTGATGCGTTAACTATGTGATGATTGCACACGCTTGTACTTAATGTCATTGATTTTATTTCTTTTTATGCTTTATATTGTCTGTTTTTTTCTGTTGTTTTGTTTAAGTCTGCACACTGTTTTTTGATTATTAAATTATTGGTTTGAACATGTATTGCTGCCAATACAAGTAGTGCTAAATGCATTAAAATATTACAACACTGAGATAAAATATCATGCAAATATTGCATTGTGTGTTTGTCAGTTTCCATTCTACAAACTGTATAGGTTGAGATTACTCTTGACTTACATCATTCAGCAATGGAGTATTGAACTGACATTTCAGTCCACGAACCCTCCTGTTATGTTCATTTGTCAGGAACAGCAATGGTGTTCCTGGGTCAATTTGACCCAGTGCATGTTTAAGTATACAAAACATGTCCCAAACCAAAAAAATCCTAACTAGTAGTGTGAATATATCATTACTAACTCTATTACTAACTATTCTATCAATATTTAGTGCAATGGTGTTCTTTACCTCCAACAGGTAATTATTCAATTAGGATAATTCACTTGTTTTGCATTTTAAAAAAATGCATGTTCTAACTTTTTAAAAAATATTTCACCATTTTTGCTTTTGAAAGACCAACATATGAAACACAATAGTTTTACATAACACATAACAATTAAATTTTGTTTTACAAACATGCACTGTTTGTGAACCAAAATTGAACAAAATTGCAATACATCAATACGAGAAACAAGCAATCACAATATGAACATGAGTGTGTGTGTGTGTGTTTGTCTAGGTGTGTGTGTGTGTGTCTGTGTGTGTGTGTCTGTGTGAGTCTCTGTGTGTGTGTACATCTACACAGCAACATAGGGACATGTCACCACACTGTGCTTTGTGCAAATCATCTCCCCAATGCATCTCCCCAAAAACATGCCTCCCTTCCAGGTTAGTCATTTCTACAATGAATTTCTGTATTGAATCTGGCATGACCAGCTCAAAAGTTGACTTGATGTCAGTCACACAAGTCACTGCCATCCTAGTGGGCCCTGGCACTGTCGTGATTATATTTTCTGCAGACAGTTTTGCCTGACGCATATTTGGGAATTCACCATTTTTTGACATGAATGTCTTGCTTGGGGGAACAGGAATAGGAATAACAATTCTCTCATCTGGTTCAAAATCAGAATGATTAGAATCAGGATTTAGCTCAAGATGGTCCTCATCTTCAGACACATCCTCCTCCATTTCATTGTCATGAGGGGGTTGCAAATATGTGAGATAAACCATTTTTATATTATATGTTGATTACACTAAATAAGGCAAGCAGAAGAAGTTTCATACTGAAAAAACAATTTTAAATTTTTCCTAGATCTTCAAGCTTTTAAAGACCCGGAACATAACAGGAGGGTTAAAAGGGAAATCGCACAAGGTGATGCGTTAACTATGTGATGATTGCACACGCTTGTACTTAATGTCATTGATTTTATTTCTTTTTATGCTTTATGTTGTATGTTTTTTTCTGTTGTTTTGTTTAAGTCTGCACACAGTTTTTTGATTATTAAATTATTGGTTTGAACATGTATTGCTGCCAATACAAGTAGTGCTAAATGCATTAAAATATTACAACACTGAGATAAAATATCATGCAAATATTGCATTGTGTGTTTGTCAGTTTCCATTCTACAAACTGTATAGGTTGAGATTACTCTTGACTTACATCATTCAGCAATGGAGTATTGAACTGACATTTCAGTCCACGAAAATCTTAGGTTAGTAGTCTTTAGTCTATAAAAGCAGATTTCATCCTATTTTGAAGCAATGGACTGAAATCACACTAACGTGATGTTGATAAGTGTGGTGATTTATCCTGATTTGGTTGATGAAGTATCCTGGGGTCGACGTTGACTGATTATGGAAATCAACAGTAAATTGTTTTTGAACGTGGGCCACTTCTCAGTACTCCATGAAGGGCACGGGGAGGTGTGCGCCCTAACTCATCGCTGTGATGTCAGACTTGTAATGTAATTACAAACCCATCTGTCTCTCATCGTATGACAAGCGAAAAATGTCCAATTATGGTTTCGTTTAAATTGTAATTAGTTCGGCCCAATTTGCCGTCCTCCAGCGTGCTGCATGTGCCTAATGAAAGGGAGATGCATGATACTGTGCTAAAGAACCTGAGAGATTTCTGCTCACTGCATACTGGCTTTTGGATGCACACTCTGCTTTTTAGGAAAGCAATAAGCAATAATTAATGGGGTTACAGTAACACCCTTAGTCATGCTTATCAGTTATCAGTCCATTTCTTTAAGCTCTTGGAGACAGGGACGTCTCTGGTGCCTGAGGCGCGACATCCGCTGGCGCTCTGACAGGACTGATGCATTCATAGTAAGTAATGTTCGTATTTTTGTTTAATACAACTTTGTTCAGCTTTTGCTGTACATTCAGGAATGCCCCTGAGTCTTATCCTGCTTTTCATTATATTTTGGATCTGATGTGAAACACAAGAATCCTGTATGATTCTATTAGCTGGGGTCAGTATTTATAGAACTTCTAAGAAATGATCCTAAACTTTGAGTTATCAGTAAAAAAAAGAATAAGCTCAAAATAATATTTATTAACATCTATTTGTGATTCCTATGTACCAGCAATATGTAAGGAATCATCCCTTACCACTGTCACTGAATCAGCAAATAGCAGAATCCAGAGGCGAAGTGGCAGCTAAACACTCAGTAGTTTGCTCTAAGAGTAGCAGTATTCCAGATTCCAACACCTTATAATCTTCATCAGTTTGCACCATCGCAGACAGCTATAGAGTCAAGCTATAGTACCATACTTTTTTGTTCCATTGTGGGGGTTGTGAGGGTACCAGGCATTTACACACTTTGAATACCAGATGGCATATATAGTGCATTATACAGTAAATATGGAGTAATTTCAGACACAGACCCTGTCATGATTGAAACTACCCATCATTCATTGTAGTTCACTCTGGCATGTTTCAGTATTTTTAAGCATACAAGAGGAACACATATGTGAATTGCTATGTGGTATATTATTCATAAAAACTTTGAAAATGTGTAGTTACTTCCTTTGTTGTTCACTCTGAACTGACTGAACCTCTGTAGCTCTCTCAAAACCTTTTGGCAGTTGAGATTTTGAAAGGTGAACTCCACCAATCATACACAGATTCACACAAGTCTCTTTCCAGGTGTTAGGGAGTTCTAATGCTAATGTAAAAATACATGTATAGAGCCTTTTATGGCCCCAGAAGGAACTGTATGAAGTCTAAAAAATTTCCACAAGTGATGTCACCTGCAAGTTAGAAAATGAAAAAAAAATGTTGGTGATGAGTTAGAAAGAAGTGCAAACCATAAAAGAATTCAAAGACTGAACGTAATCATCATATTTACTGTTGGTTAAGGTAAGGAAAAAGAAGGATTTCCTTGTCTTTTCACAAGTTTTCACTCTCGTGTTTACTCTTGCTTTGGTGTGTGTACATTTTGATGAAATTAGGAGCTTTGATTGCATACTGTAAATATTATCAGCCTCAGAACTCCGGGGAAGCTTCTTAACAGGCATTGATTTCATTCTCCTCTTGCTGCAGATTGCTTGTCACGTGACGCAGGAAAGAAGAGATGGAGCGGAAGTCTGTATTCAGGCCATGATTAGCCTGTAATCAGCAAAGTACAAACTGATTATTAGCTCTCGCACTCAGCTGTCTTCAGGGAATCTGCTTTCTAACCGTCTCTTTCTTCCCTGTATTTCTAGTGTTGATTACAACATGCTCCTCTGATTTCCATAGCTGAAGCAAGGGCATTATTTCTTCTGTGTGACATCTCAGAAGCATCCATATCTTTTCTCCTCTGACCTCCTCGCAATCCCTAAGGACACATGATTGCCTCTATGGATGTGCTATACGACTGTGGTTTATGGGTTTGTCAATATTGGCCTTTTAATGGGTCATTCAGTGTCACCCACCTGTGACAGAGTTGAAGTTTCTTTCTGTTTTACTCTTCATGGTGTCAGCCTTTAAAACCCTCTCTGCAACATGTATCTCCATTCCCTGAAAAGACCACTAATTCACCTGTCGAAATGACATCACTGTGGCTCAGACCAGAGAAATTCTGCAGTTCATATGGAATTCCCTTACACATAAAATTAAAGTTGTGTTATGTCCATGGTTGATGCCATTCATTATGGGACTGTTATTTATGGATGTAGCTAGATCGCTACCCTAGCTGTGCAGAAGGATGGTATGCCCATTTTGTATTGCATGCACAAAGCTCTGATTGGTCGATTGTTTCTTTAACTGAAGAACATCCATCAATGGGCACAACAGCAGACCTATTTGAATCACTGAACAAACGGAATATGCTGTCAATGATTCAGAGGTCTGGAACCAGGCTGGGAGGACAAGTTTGGCCACTTAACCAGCATGAATGGACCTTAAATTTCACATTCCACCATTGATTTCAGGCAGTTCTGTAAAGGTACAAATGTTGAATATAAAACCAGCAAATCTATATTAATTATATTCATATTTATATAAGTGTGACATTATATATTTATTATATTCAATTCAGATTGTGCAGGGAAAAATTTGTAAGTTCAGCCCTCTCGTGGTCTGACGTACTCAGAATCCGCCTAGTCAGAAATCAGCCAGCAGTAAAACAAGAATGTGCTCACTCTTCTTTCAGCCTTGTGAGTCTATCCCCGCATGCTCTCAAATCTTGACTTGCAGATTGATTACACCTCAAATTTGTTTTGTGCCAGTTCAATAGTTTTGTCATTAATAAAGTGCCATAGCTGAAGGAGTATGAAGTAAGATCGCTATCAAAAAGGTGTGTGCATGATTTTAACCATTAGTATTCGTAATCTTAAACATTTGTATGTCAATAAAAAAATCTTGTGAATACTGCATATGTGTTATCCACACGGTTCACACACATTATTAACAATGATTTTTCAAAACTTTTCATAACGTTTATCATATTTTACTCTATCACTTTAAGTAGATAGACTCAGATGGCAATCATAGGGAGCAATACTGACTGGCCAATCATATGGAGAAAAAATATGAGGGAGGAGGAGACATTAATGAGAAGAAAGGGAGGAGTTTAAAGAGAAGTTAAGAGTAGCAGGAGGATGAAGAAGGCAGGTGAGAAAAGACAAAGGAGGAGGTACAGGAGGAGAAGAGCAGGGAATAAACATTTTAAAACATTGTATATTCAGAACTTTAGTAAATTAACTTTTTATTAAATTTCCAATTAATTTCCATGTCTGTCATGACTGTAGAAACTCTCTACCCAGAGAATATATATGCTAACCCAGAAATTTATGGACATAGTGCGGATGTAATGTGTCAGAAAGCTGATTTCTTTACTTTTTTACTTACTTTTTTTTTATGCTTATGGTTCCTGCTTTTACTGCTGTTGCTATAACTCCTAAAATTCCCCATTCCATGTAAACAATCATTAAAACTTGTGCTATTGTTTTCATTCACTAATTACTAATTTTAGTAATATTCAGTGGAATATTTTTGCTGTGATGAATATGGCTGAACATTTCTCACATGTATTTTCAAGGGTCAGGGGCGATGAAGGCGTTGAAAATGTCTCAATTGCTGAAACCATGTTCATTGTTAAAGGCACTGGAAGAGGGAGCTTCATTGCTGGGCGAAGTGGACATAATCAGAGGTTACAATAAATAATTCACATAATTTACAGTATATCAATAGTAAGATCTAAAATGGGAAATTATTGTTGTAAATTTTTTTTAGCCAGACAATTTAAATTATTACTTTTCAGTGGAATAAGTCCTGTTTCTGATCTAGAATCTACAATTCTACAATTTTATTTCGCAGACGCTTTTATCCAAAGCGACGTACATTGACATACCAATGGAACAGCCATTGGGGGCAATTAGGGGCTCAGTATCTTGCCCAAGGACACTCGACACATAGGCTGCAGGAGCCAGGGATTGAACCACCAACCTTCTAACTGGTTGACAACTGCTCTACCTCCTGAGCTATAGCCGTCCCCAATTTAAATTATTACTTTTCAGTGGAATAAGTCCTGTTTCTGATCTAGAATCGAGCGCCTGTGGCGAGATGTCTGGACCAGCGTGACACACCTTTTCTATGAAATTCTTCACAGTCTCGAGGAAGATGGCCTGTTGCATTTGGCAGATGTTGTTCATCTGTTTTGTGCTCACTATATCTTCGTTCCACGTCTGGCAGAGGCCCTTCACACCTTCACAGAAGGCTGGGACAACCATCCTTTACAGTCTGAAGGTGGACTCTCCCCAAACCAGCTCTGGGTTTTGGGTCATATGATGAACCCTTGTGACCCGAACGAAGATTTGCAGGTTTGTTGAAGCACAAACTCGAGGCGCTGTTTACAAAGGCAAAGTGCAGTTGACAAGTTTTGAACCTGAATATGTGGAGGCTTAGGTATATATAAAAACGTCTGATTTTTTTTATTGTTATATCAATGGGAATCAATATCTTCAACAGTGTGGAAAGAGTAGAAGGTTAAAAATCAGGAGCAAGCCGTTGAAAAATAATATACAAGTAAATGTGTGTGATACTTTGTGATCACACAAATAGGGCAAGTCAGCAAAGCAAAATTTATGATAGATGTACTCCATGTTCTGATTGCTTGAACATTATACACATTTTATTCTCTGGTTAAATGTTTTCTATTGTCACTGCACTATGCCTGTGTAAGTCAGTGTGTTCTTTGGTATGTTTTTAAATGTTTGTTATTATTTCTAAATTATTAGACTTATAACCTAATTGCCTAAGTCATATTTTGCTAAATTGTGATTCTACCTAGTTCCCCTAACACTGGTGATTCACAGTGCATTATTGTGTTAAAAACCTTAAAATATGACTCAGGCAGTTCTACCCCCCCCCCCCCGTGAACGCTTGCCCAGGCCAGCCAGCATGAGTGGCAGTTCGTCTTCTCCTTTTGGTGTTTTTTCATATTGTTTTTCAAGAACAAAAAAGCTCACCAAAAACTCTTCCCAGATTCTTTTGTCCTATATGGTGCAAAACGTATTTTGCCTCTCGCCTCCTTTTGAAAAAATCCTGGAAAGGACCTAAAGAAGGTATACTATTACTCTCTTACTTTTATATTCCATCAACAAAAAACAACCTAACTTAGAAGATGTCTACATTCTATGATTATGTTAGCTTATGTAAATTTACTTAATTTGTTTTATGCAATAGTTCACATGGTGAGAAAATATTCTAAGGTAAATGATAGAATTTAAAACATCTGCAGCCATTTCTCTGCCTTCTACTTAAATCAGGAACCTAGTCAGTCCAAATGTGCCTGCACTGAGAGTGCAATACATGACCTATGTGCCCTACCGCACCATTTCTTGTTTCACTGACAGGGCCATTGTTCTGAGATCTTATAAGTGGTTGCACTGCCTGCTGAGACCTCCCTGTTGGAACTGACTGTCCCTGTCCGACAGCAGCTTCTCCTGTATTTTCCTGTCTGACTGGTCTGACATTCGTTGGTAGGCTGTTACTTAACATCAACACCAGATTTTATGCTGTGTTGATGATGTCTCTTAATTGGACCTGAGTGAGAGAAAAGACAAAATTGAACAGCAAATATTAAAGACATGGGTATTTTTCACGATTGTACAGAGTGCCTGCAAAATAACTTCTGAGTTTGGGTCAGCATCTACATCAAACAGCAAGCCACTCTGGACCCATGCAAATCACACTTGTGTGCCTAATCTCTACCAACCGACTGTAGGCAAATAATAATAATTGTTATAGCCGGCTCTATTGAATCTTTCCAATCGCTGCGTTGCTAGCGACGCCGCTCTGATCAGAGGAGCACGGGATATTGGCCTTATGGTTCACTTTTACCTTAATTAAAACAGCTTCAGCGTAATAGTGCTGCTGGTTACCAGCGGCACCGCAACACAAACGCGCCCCTTAAACTGTAATCTCTTGTTGTTGACAGATAAGACTACACAAGTACAGATGTCATAACGTATGTATGATAATACATCGGTCCACTGATTGATTTCCTCTGTGGTAAACAAATGCACTTGAGGCCTAGAGGAGAAAGAGAAAGAGGCCGGACTTATACGATGGACAGATTTATACGCCAAATGACACAATTTACAAATCGACAAAAGTTGTATTTTGATCAACATTATGTCGCAAATTAATCATTTCATATTTTGCAGGTCAATGCTAATTAATTAGCACAAGCCAACTTCTGATGCTCCTAATGCTAGCACTAACTTAGCGTCACCGGCATGTCGTTAGCTTGCAAGCTAAAGGAGTAAGTCTGTAAGTCCATGAACTGTACATTGTTTAATAAAGTACAATTTTATGAACTGAATATTGGATAAACACGTTGTTGGCTTTACCTGTGATGCTTCTCCTGAGCGGGCAGCTCCACCCGGTCCACTGCCGTCAGCCATTTTTTGCTTTGGTGAACGCACAATTGGAGGAATCAAGGTTCGATTATTTTTCTCTGTGACCTGCCTGTGACCTACGTGACGTCATTTTAACACTTTTCAATAGAGGTGTGCGATACTAAGATTTGGTATCGGTCCGATACCAAGTAAATACAGGGCCAGTATCGTCAATACCAATACCGATACTTTTAATAGTTAAGGTTGATGTACGAATTGCGAATTTCCCCATGGGGATGAATAAAGGGTCTACCTACCTACCTACCTACCTACCTGTACCATCACACTGCTGACCCTTAGGTGTTTTGTGTTTTTTCCTTGGGATTTTTTTGTTATAACCCAGGACAGAATTTGGGCAAAGTTTAAAGGCGACTTTATTATTAAAAACAGAAGTAATAGAGCAGTAAGTAAAAAAAAAAATCCCCCAAACATTGTTATGTGTGCATTTTTTTCTTAAAAAAATAAAGCAAAAAAAATTATTACATGAGAGCAAATTAAAACAAAATCTTTTTAGAGGTAGAGTGTTGAGAAACTGCAATACAAATCTAAAATTAAATTTCCCCCCTTCAGTGCACTTCTTTTCTGGATTCTTCTGAAAAAAGTGTACAAAACTATCACACCACAACAAATGTTATATAAAAAAAATCTGCTTCAGTGTGTGTGTGTGAGAGAGAGAGAGAGAGAGAGAGCTGAGTGGCCTGCCGCTGCTGAGTTACGTGACGGTACAACATCAGAGCACAAGAGGGAGAGGAGGAGCAAAGTGCGCTTGCTCCGCGCTGAGAGTGAGACAGAAGAAGCGGCAAGTCCAGCGGCCTGGCTGTCGCCTCTTTGACGAGACCGCACAAGCACATACAAGAGCGAAACTGACATTAAAGTATCGATCTCATCACGGTTGGCACGATACCAACTTGGTATCGATACTATCGATATTTGGATCGATCCGCCCACCTCTACTTTTCAACTCGTACCCACAAATGTGAATTCATGTTCACAGAAAAGACTTCGTAGACATACAAATGTTTAAGATTACGAATATGATTGTGATCTTACTTCATACATATAGGAGCACATTCTATTACTCATGAGTATGCGTGAAAAAGCAAAAACCACAAACCAGTTTTATCAAGTGCAGAATAATTACACGTAGTTGCTGGCTTTTTCTCTGCGAGCCTCCACATTCTTATGAGCCGAACCTGGAGCTGTGAGAGAGCGGGTCAAGAGCCTCATTGATCTCAGTCTCAGTCTCATAGGTGGCTGTATTTTGTTCAAAGCCCTTTGGCACAGAGTGTACTTCGATCTATGGGTGATTTATCAAGTCTGCAGTGCCCGTGCCTCACTACAAGTCAGAACATACTGCCATGGTGATTAATTATGTGCTTGAATGGCAATACAGAGTGTAAGCTTGTACATGATGTGACAAGAAGGGTCAATAACTAACAGTCATAATGGGCCCGCAGAGAGGAGAGACCTCCTGGTGTGATTATATCTTACAGCACGGGTGGCTAGGGATGCATGCAGAGACATGACATAACCCAAATATAAACATAATTAAACATGATTACAGTTTGATTGTATTATATCGAACACCAACAGCAGCAGACACATCTGTTTCAACGTTCTGTTGATTCTGTTGCACTGTATATCTGTTGACATGTGACATTTTTCTCATACATCATCATTTAAGGACACAAAAGGATCTTGGACAGCCCCCAGGTTGGGAACTACGTTTATACTGTATACACATACTTTGGGCTGCTGGGCCTTAATTTGTATGAGCATCTGATTTCGAGGTCATCAGTGTTTTAACTAACTGAGAATCCATATTCAAAGCTAGACATGTACTGAAGCATTTGGTCTAGCAATCCACACCAGCTGTCTGTCAGCAGCACAGCTCCTGAGGAGAGTGCAGAAGAAAAAAAAATCATTGTCTTTATTTTAATTTTTTTTTTTTTTAATTCCACCATAGCTCATTCTGCAAAGCTCTATTTTGTATTTATGATTGCTTTTCTTACTTTGTATATTTTAACTGGTATGTACCACAACAGCAATGCAAAATCCTTTTATGTGAAAATCTTCTTTGCAATAATCCTGTTTCTGATTCTGGTTCTGACAAAGTTCACAGTGACACTGGGAGCCTTGATCAATCATTACAGATAATAGCTTCACAACATACAAACATGAGAGAGATTTGTGTGATTCAGACGGACTGTGGAGATACTAAGCTTGCCAGAGAAAGCAAAAAAGACAACTGGGTTTGTCAGCCAATAAGGGACAGTTATAATGAGATTCTTCCTTCTTCCTTTGGGTTTGGTATTTCAGTGACTTTTAAAGTGGTAGTAAAAGAGTCAGCAGTCACTTCATATCTAGTGTTATACTGAGTGGGGAAACTCTGGGGGTATTTCCAAATAGAACTGGATGAACCTCCTGAGAATCTTTGAGAGACCCCAGTGACCTTAAAGATAGTAATGAAGAAATTCACTTTCATTATGCAGTTATAATTCATTTCATTTGTTCCGCTGTTTAAACCACTATTGCTTCTACTCATAACTATTAACAGTAATGAAACACTACTGTAATTGAGCTTCCAGATCAATGGCGTCCTCTGCTTTCAGTTAATATCTGTAGCACAGGGTTATGAATCCTCACACAGGCAAAACTTCAAAACAGACACTATGGTCATTGTGAGGTATGTGGATGTATGTGCATGTGAAGTTCAACCCATTCTAAGAAACACATGCATGCAATATTAACCCTGAAATGCAAATCAATCACTGAAAGTTGTTAGTACGATCATGGCCTGCTGATGGGCCCTTCCTATTCATCACATTTTCTGTGCAGTGTAAACAGCTCTTTTATGCTCAAATACCACTTTGCCCTAGCTATGCTGTGTGGTAAACTGATAAAAAAAAAATGAACAAATTAATTTAGGAATATGAAACATACACCCTAAGCACAAAACTGGAAAAAAAAAAAAATCTGCCGCAATGCCCTTATGCATGTGATACCGCGCTTTATTGCTACGGATTGCCAAACCAAATTTCAATTAAACTAGCATAAACCAGCTGACACACAGTAACCCTGGAGCTTCAATCCCTGGAATCACACAATTCATAAATATTTGATTTATTTACTCAGTGCAGAGAATGAGGTTTGCTGGGTTGGTGTCTTTCTGCCTGTCCAAGTCTTTAATCCAGAGCAAGATATCTTAACAGCTGCAATCCTGAATGACATGAAAGCACACAAACATCCAAAATCTGATTTAGTTAGAGTAGCTTTCATCCACATCTCAAAATGTTCTTCATTGAATAGAACTCATTCAGATTCAGTCGATACATGACCTGAGTGTAGAATTTCATTATCAGAAATATGTGCTTAAAAGACTAAAGTAAAATTGAAGTAAAAGTACTCATTCTGCCGAAAGGTGAGCTCTGTGACTTGCATATGATTATATATGTCTTAAATGATTAGATTAGATGTTGACTCAGTATATAAGCAGCAGGAGTTGGAGCTGGTTTTAATGACTTTATGTACAGTTATCTAGTTTACCCTCCAAAGGGTCACAGGATAAATTTGTAAGGTGCTGAGATATTTGGAGAGGAAAAAATAAAGAAAGTACAAAGTTCTGATCCCCAATCTGTTTTTATATCTTGGACTTTTCTTTAGTCTTTTGTTTTTGTGAAATACTGTATAATTTGACTTCTTTGGGCAGTTAAATGAAACTATCTGATCAGTTCCTTGTTGGAGCTGTTAACAACTCATAGATGTTTGAAACATGATAAGGCCCCTGAACAAGACACATCGTTTTTTGTAAGGGATCACAAACCAAAAACGTTGTACTGGTTTAATCTTGGCAATGTATTGTGTTTTAAACATGCAATGTTTTTTTGTTTGTTTGTTTTTTTGTAATGTACACTCATAGCTTGAAAAGAATATAATAGTACATGCTGCACATTCTTTTCTGTAGCCCTCTTCTCATAATGAACTTCTTCTCTAATTAACTCATGTCCCATTGATACTGACACAAGATCAAGAATTAGCTTTTATTTCAGTATCAGACAGTATTGCTGAGAGAACATGTGGAGCCAGTTTTTTTCCTCCCTTACATCAAGAAAATTTCATTGATGGAATCTCAATATTATAAACGTTAATTTTTAATCATGTTTTCTGCGGTGAAAGAGAATGTGTTAGGTCTCACTGTGCCTTTTATTACAGAGCGGATTAATCAACAGATGGGTTCAGCTGCTGCTCAGAATCGAATGACTTGGCCAAAGCTCATATTCTCTTTAAAAAAAAATCATTAAATAGCTTCATTTCAAACTAATATTGAGCAGTAAATCAACACTTTCAGCAGTGCAATTTAACATCTTAACTGCTTATGTTTGATGGTGCCACTTAAGTTTCAGTTTCAGAGGTGTGTACTTATAAAAAGGAGTTGTAGAGGAAAACAAATCATACAATATATTACAGGTTCTATTGTACAAGTGTAACAGGGTCTGTTATATAGTAGTTATTTGCTTGTGTAAATATGTATATACATAATAGTATGTGTTATAATTACACAAAATCTGTGTAACTTTGAGTTTATTTTATTTCTATTTATTTTAGTTAATGCCTGACAGGTTGGCCCTCCAAGTCATGTGGCACTGTAATTTTAGTTTGTACCCCTACATTTATGTTAAATGTAACACTTTCAACTATAAGTAGCATTTTCGCGCCCTTGCCTCTCCCCTTTTGTTTCTAATCTCCATGGGAGAGGTATGTGGTTTAGCCTCTGCTACTAGCATTTTTAAGTTTCAAGTTAGCATGTTGTTGAAGTTATCTTACGTCTGTGTATTTTAATTTGTTTAGGGGCACGTTTGCGGAGGTCACTGACCGGAGGACTGTATTGTATTTATGCTTTTGTCAGGTATGTTATGTTCTGTTTTAATGATTTACTCTACCCCCTTTTGTTTCTAATCTTTTCTAATCTCCATGGGAGAGGGGCACGTTTGAGGAGGTCACTGACCGGAGGAGTGTATGCTTTTGTCAGGAGTCGGGAGAAATAAATGGAGATCACCTCCAAAGACACACACGTCTGAGTCTTTCATTCAACAACATAACGCAGAGTCAGACCCAACCGGTCACACAAAAATGTTACAAATCAATTATTATTTTTGGAAAGACTACACATCTACCACAGACTACATCTCTACAATGATTAACCACCACAACAAACATTTATATTAATATTTTTAGTACCATTTAGTTCATAACAATGATACTAATAATCACATGGTACCAGCCAAAAAATTGTGTTGTATTGACAGAAAGATGTACTAGCTTTTTAATATTAGCTTTGTTCCTTTGCTCATTATTGCAATGTGCACTCTTTCATACATGCTAAATACAGAGACTTCAGAGGTTTAGAGCATGCTAAAAGATTAATAAGTTCTTCAGCACTAATACTGTTTTCTTGATTCACTTTACTGGATTCACATGTAAAACAATTAATGCTTAATTAATGCTTATGTATTTCCTTCAAACCCCTACAACCTTTACACCATCAAATGAAATTGAGCATCTGTTGGTCTAAGCTGTATGCGTATCATTCCTTGTGTCTCCTAGCAGTTCAGTACCTGCCCTTGAGTGTCTTTCCGCCTACCTGTTTCTCATTACTCAGTCCCTTGATTTTGCCTATAGTCAAGCATGTATACATGCTTCCATGTTTTCCCTGCTTCTCTGCCACATTGTCTTCGTTCATCCTTGTGTGTTCAACAGTATTCAGCTTTTTGTCCACGCATTTGTTGTCATAGTTTTTCACTTATCCTTGTTTACTGTTTTCTGTATTTTGCCTACTCTTTGCCTCAATTTGTTTACCTTGATCTATGTATGACTTTGCCTTTTTGATTTTTAAGCCAAGTCTTTGTGGTTCCCAGATTTGTTACAATTTCATCGTAATTTCAACTGGTTTCATTTACAAAGTTTAAAAAAAAAAAAAAATTCTAGTTGTAACTGACAGTGGTCAGTCACCACCCATGGTCTGTGCACCTCTAGTATGTATGTTATTGGTTATACCATTGTACAATACCTGGGAAGCAGCTGCATTGTCTGCAAGTATCACATAAAGAAAAAAATCAAGTGAAACACCATTTAGACCAACGTGTGAATAAACTGTCAGATTTGCAGTTTTGAGTTTCCTCTTTCTCTTTAAGGCAGGGTAAGTCTAAACTCCTGTACATGTGCATTCACCATCCTCCTCCGTGTACATATTCCAGCTGCATTCCCTCCTCTTTGTTAGGTTGCTTCTCATTTTAATGACCCTGGTTTCATGCCAATTGTGTTAATTTCCTCAATATGTAAATTTTGTTAATGTGAACCCCCCTTTGATTGGCAAAACTGTTGTGAGTTAATGAACCTTTTGTAATTACGATTGCTATAGCAACAGCGGTACCTGGGCCTGGATGATATTACATGCAGTCTGTTTCGCAGTCAGCAGACACAGGCGACCAAAGCCGATTAAAAACGTCTCATAATGCAGAGACATTGCCTTGGAGCGCAAATAGGTAGGAGCACAATGCATCGTTAGTCTCTGAAAAACAAAACACTAATGCCATTAAGCCCACAGAATGCAGCATTACAACAGGCCCGGTATTTTCACTTTAGCTTTTCATTAGATCTCGTTGTCTGGAGCCGCTCGGCCTAATGAAATCAACAATGAGCCAAATCAAGACTTGACAATTTGGTTCCGAATAATACAGGAATCGCATAACACCTCGTAATTACTGAATTGAATGTGAGACATGAAAATGAGAAATGGAGAAAAATGATGGCCTGATTAACCCTCAAACTGAGAGATAAAATGAAATGAGGAAATCAGAGAAGTGAGTGAGTGGAGATGCTATGTGTTCGCTCAGGTCACAGTCTATATTGACTATTTATTACAAATCTCTATTTCCTGTCTTGGTCACAGTATGGAAAGACGCTCAAATTTTAAAATGTGGTTTTGCATCAGAACAAAATTCCTACAAATTAAGTGCAAGCTTTGTTTTATATCATAAACTAATTCTTCATAGTTGAGAAAACAATCTTCATCAGCAGACGGTCGAGGTCAAGACCAATGAAACTTTCACGCCTACAGCTGCTAAACTGACAGTGTGTTAAGACAGTGTGGTGGGGTTTTCTCTACTGCTGTTTCCAAGGACAAGAAATGAGGAGTGATTCATGGGGCTAGTAAACAAGGCTTAAAATTAATGTTTTTCAAGACAAAACATTATGTTTGTTTAATGCACTAGTTTTAGTCAGTTCACAACGTATAATAAGGAGTATGTCAAAATTAAAATACACGAGCATTGTCTTAACTCATTTCTTTAGCATTTTTGAACATTAATTTTCCACTTTACAATCGGGCTTTGTGGGTCACGTGTCCTAACTAGCAGACACGCCCCCCAGGCGCCATTTTGGGTGTACCACGGATGTATTAATGTATGTATGGATGTATGTTAGTGCAACTTATTTATTTACCGAGTTTCAACTAAATGCATCGTTTCAAAGCGAACACGTCTGAATTAGCCCAGACTGGTTCTGCTGCCACAACACGTTCAGCACATGTGGAGAAATCAGGGAGAGGTGCGGTTTTTCTGGCTGAATATTACCTGGTAAGCTTTTTTTCATTTTGTTTTTGTTAGAAAACGTTATTGACTTTACTTAAACACAATTAGAAAAAACGTTTTCACACAGTGCTAAATGTAAATGAAGTTAACAGTGTCTTCACTCTATCCTTCTTTTGTTTTATGTCAATGGTTAGCAGCTGAATGACGTCACTCGGCACAGAGCGTGTGTAGCGTTGGTTGTGACCCTGCAGGTAAACGACAGGTGTTTTATTATTATTAGTTATTATTATCAGTTTAAGTTGGTAACCAGCTGCATCAATGGGCATCTGTGAGCTGTTGACTTGTGGCATATGCAGGTTTTGAAAGACCATTCTGGTTTAGAATAGATCCAATGTCCAAGCCCGAATGTTAAAGTTATAGTTGTGAGAGCTTAAAATTGTTGCTGCTACAGGTTCTGTGCCAGATAAAAGAAAGAAGGCGGTGATATAGTATTATATTATTTGTTATGTTATTTCTTGTTTTTACTATGGTTGGATTTATTATATTATTTACTTTGTCTGATCATCATCCGTTTGACCTTATGTGGCCTTAGAGAGTGTGTGACTACCTTTGTATAACCTCATAGACAGTTTGCAACTTATTATCTTTGTTGCCATAGATACAGGAACAGCTGTACTTCTAGTTCCTGTCTTATCCAGTTCTCATGGACAAGTCGTACTTATTATCTTGATTGTTATGAACAAAACGAATAAAAGGGAGTAGATGTTCTCATATTTATCTGTCCTCAGCAGTTTCTCTTCCCTATTTCAACCTAGTTTTGCATGATAGTAGCAAAATAGATACATGCTTTGTCAACATTCACACGTTTCATATCACATTAAGTTCACGTGGACAGTGGTTGGCCTATTCACATCAGAGCTAACTGGCCAATGAGACTCGGCTGCATGGAAACCCAACCTCTGTACGGGGCAGGTCCCAACCCGAGAAGATAACCGTGAGTCACACCCGCAAGTCGAGGCTCCTCTGACTGAGATCCTGCGGGAGCTCTGTCCCTCCGAGCCCAGTGCTGTCTGACTTTACCTGTGACCAAAACAAACTTTATATCTGTGAACTGAAGACTTCTACAGTTTGATCTTGGAGCTTCCAACAAAAGAACTGGGCTAACAGTGGGATGGAAAGTTGAGAGCATGTTGTAGAAAAGCTGTAGGAAAAGACTTAATAAAGTAATAGACTAATGTTAACTTCATTATTAAATATAGGAAGACAACAGCTTAACACAACAATATTAATACAATCTGAAATTAGTTTATATTTGTGTTTTATTTCATAGGAGATCACAATGCATAACAATGAATTTAAAAAGATTCATTTACTCATATCAGTATTTGCCATTACTGTTGCCGGTTGTAAAAACTTTTAAGTTAGATAAAAGCCGTTAATCCTGCAAGCAGAATGTTTTGAGCTTCAACATTAAAAACTGGCCATTCACTCAAAGTTAGAGATTACTGTACGGTGAAATGTTAGACAAGCTTTAAGCACTTACAAAGATCTGATTTACAAAAAGAAAGTGAATTGGATCTGTAAGATTTGCAAAATTGTCTCCTCAAGCTTTATAGACTCAGACATGGCCATGGTAGACAGTTCCTTCCTCATCTTTATTGTCTGCAGACTCATCTGGCAAAGTCATTCTTCTCGTGACACAGTGACATGTACAGAAGTTTTGTTTTTCAAGTGTTGCTTCTTGTGGAGGACCAGTTTTAAGAAATCTGTTTTCTATCTTCTCAGCCTGATTCAGTGGAACAAGGAGAGAGGTGGCTACCCATTGCCTAATGGTGCATCCCAGTGAAGGTGAAGCATTTCTTCAAAGAACTCTTGATGGGTAAATCCAGACACTCAAATTTAAACATGTTTATTCTGACTGATTTATACCTGGATGGTGACATGCTTGATACTGATGAGGTGATGAAGATTGTGGTCACCATCTTCATCTTCTTCATCTGCCATGAAGGCTGATCCACGGTTTCAGTGGGTTGAAATCTGCAACTTTAGTGCAATATTACACACTGTTACTTTCAAATTTCATTTTTGTCCAAATATTGTTGGCTTGTTTATTTTTTGAACAGGTTGTGAGACAAAAATTGTTCAATGTTATGAAAAAAACTATTTGACTAAGTGTTTTATGATAAACAGTTTGACCATAAAATAGTCATTGTGAGTTATTTAGTCTGACTTAGATGAATTAAGTTACTATTACTCAACAAAAGTCAATGCAAATTGTTGCATCAATTCAGTACCATGAAAGTAAAATAAAAAAAATTGAATAACTTAATAAATTGACAACTTAATATCACCCCAGTCTTGAATTAAAATTAAGTTAGTTGAACTTAATTGAGCATGTAGAGGTTAAAACAAATCATGTTGGTTGTACTACACTAACCTGCTTAGACTAACTAGAAAAGATTTGTAAGATTTACTCATTATGCCAGAGTTGGAACTACTTAAAAAAATGCATGCAAATTGTTACCTCATTTTTTTTTATAAACTATGCCAGAGTATTTTTTTTGTGTACTTTATTTTACTGCACTGTGATGTGGGTCATTTTTTAAGGATTCAGTGTGGGAAAGTGGACAATATTAGATTGTAACTGCAACTGAAATACATTGGAAGGGTCCTCCACCACCTAACACCAATTCACACTAATAACAAAAATTACAAAAAACATCTGACGGTATTCTCACTGGTGACACAGTCTCCTCCCTGCTGTCATGTGTGATAGACACATGCTTTATGCTACTATATCGTGTTGCATTATAGGTTGGCAACACATATGGTAAACCTACACTGTAGAAAACCACAGTAAAGGATCCCTTCAGTAGCCTATAGCAGTTACTTCTCTAAAGTTTACTTTTATATGCTACTTCTATAGGCTTTATGTTTGTAATACTGTATTACTGCTAATTCGTCACCATGTCCCGAAATCTCAGAAATTGATTTGATGACTATAATGTGATCATGACTAAGAAAGAGAAAATATATAAGGACATAGTTGTGATCTAGTTTATTTATTTCTCCCTTGTTCTCTGCAGGGTAGATGAACAATCTAACTAAAAAAACAAAACAAAAAAAAAAACTACAACAAAATACCAAAACAAAAAAACCCCCAGCAAAGACAATATTCCTTACATCACTGACTAAACCAAAGCATTTCAGTTGTTAGTTAAACTGTCAGCACATAATTTAGCTTTTTTCAGCCTTCAGCAACATATATTCATATTTCATTTGATAGAGGAAATAGATCTCTGTGTGCCTTCTCTCACGCTCGCCTTTGTGTACTGCCGAGGGAGGCACAGTGATGGAGAAAACCCATCGGCTGACAGCCTGTCATAGAGTTAAACTCAGTGTCAGCCGGGCAACACTTTCCCACTGACATTAATTGCAGGTGACAGGGCTAAGTACAAGGCTCCACACAATGACAATGATGACTCTGGAGGAAATTCTTCATGGTGTCCCCTTCGTGTGCTGTGACAGGAGTGATTATGCAGACTAGGAACTTGTCAAGACCGCATTATTGGACCTTGACTGACTGTGGAGGCCCAATATTGGACAAAAGAGAAAATGCAAACATAATCAGAGACCTCTCTTTTTTCACTTCAGTGACTGAAATTTGGTTGCTTAATGCATGTATTCGTATTTCAATCAGCTAAAGGTCACATTTTTTAATTAAATTTGTATTTTTTTAATATTATTTTATACATTTTTTAAATGCATGGCAAGCATTTTTTTTTTTCAAAATAAATCACCTGTTAGTTTTGGACCCCTGGGTTTCAATTAAGAATTCTCAGGCTAACCATTTTTATGATCAAAATGTTTTAGACCACATCCACAGTTTTACTCTATATTGGATGTTTTTGTCATATATGACTCATTGCTGTTAGCTGCATGAGCAGGATGGAAAGGGTGGTTAGACCATTTTGGTCGAGACAGATACAACCCAACAAATATTGAATAGATTGCCATGAAATGTAGTACAGATCCCTGACATCAAACTGTCATTGTAAACATGATAGTGTGCTGATGTCTGCATTTTTCTCAAAGCACCACTGTGATTAAGTACAGCCTCACTGACTTGCTAACATGGCTGTAGACTCTTATTCTTGTGAAATAACATACATTAGTCATTAGTACAAACAGTTTGTTTGTCGTCATGTTCTGCCAAAGAAAGACATCAGGAGGATCAACATACTGTGGGATGAAGGCACTACACATTTGAACCTTTGTTTATGTCACCAAAGTAAGTACAACTGACAGGGTTTTACTGGTGTCACAGGAATTTTGGAAACAAAGGTCTTTTTTAAATTCAGTTTTGGCCGTTTGGGACAGCTAACAAGGAAAGAAATTTAATACATCTTTAAACATGTTGTTCACTATATTCTCTGTTCCACCACCCACCTCCCACCATGCACCACAGTACATGCAGTACACACAAATACACCCCCTCCACACACACACCTTACCCCAGTCCTCCAGACTTTTCCCTCTGTGCTTTTTTTCAACACCTTAAGGTGTCATCTGCAGAGCAGTAATGGCTGTTTTAATGGTCCTGAGATAAGTGCTTTGAACTCGTTGAGTGTAATCACCTTAGAAATTTCCCTCTGAATCATTTCACATATTTGCAACATTCCAATTACTCTATAATTTATGCCCTTAGAAAGCTCAGCACTTAGACTATGGGATACTAACACTCTCGACTGAAACTGAGGGTTATAACAATAAATGTACTGCAGTGAGGAAACTTGCATAGAATTCAAAATTCAAAAATAAATTGAGGTCAAGAATTCTAATAGGAACACACTTAATTAATACATTCTTTAAAAATGGCATACAACGCTTTCTTTAGTATCAACAGTAATTCAGCTATTCTTGTGTCTACATCATGTTTAATGTGCAAACAGGAACTGCTTGAAGCTAATTTTCCATGGCTTTTCCTGATGCAAATTTCATGGTGAAAAACACGGCTCAGGGTGTAGCCCAAGTCACTTCAATGTGTTTCCTGACTTCCTTTCAGTATTAAGATTCCTGTATGCATCCCTCAAAGCAAAACTTCAAACATGACAATCTAAACTCTCATCTAAAAAGTAATAATAAAATAATAGGTGAGATCATTACTATAGGTTGTAATTCCAGGGGCCCCTTAATGGGAGTGTGAGGACCCTTGGTCAGCTGCCTTAACTCTCTATACTGCACTCATTGAAATACTTGAAACTACAAAATACTGAAATTCAAAAATTCAACCTTAGAGTGTTATTGGAGGACATAACAAAATGTTATTTCTGTTGCAAAATTTTTCACAATTTTTCACTTTATTACCAAATTATAGTCACTTGCCCGATAAAGGGTTAAGAAAGAATTGAAGAATAAGATCACAATTGAAACTCTAATTTGAAATTTGATTTAAATATATATTTTAGGTTTCTGTGTCCTCACAAAACTACCTATTACATCAGAATACTATACTACATTACTGTGTTATCAAATGTATTCAGACCTACTCATGGGCCTTTTCTGTCATGCTCATGTACATTATCCTGTTGTTTGAATTTCTTTTATAATACCATGAACAGCCACACAAGTGTGGGTATAAAAACAGGACAGAACATTCAGCACAGTCCTATCTGGTGAACAGCCTAATAGTTTTGTTTTGGCTGTTCAAGCATGATTGCCTTTTGAAATGATGAATAATGTGATCAAGCAAAAACACTCAACAAAAAATGGGTTTCTGCACACAAACAGGCTGCTGTACACAGACAGGCTGTGGATTTCCATGACACAGTGGCAGGATGATACTCAATTACATATCATGATAATTTATTCTTTGTTTAATCATGTAGTCTCATTCAAATGGAGCTATGTTTTTTTAGAGAGAAACCAGATGACCACAATAACAAACACTGAAATTAATAAGAGAAAACAAACAATATGTTCTGTGACGGTACGGTACAGTCCATGAGCCAGCAAGGTTCAAGGCCCGACATTATGAAACAGAATGGTGAACAATTTGTTTGTTGCCATCTGCTGATGAAGACTGTAAGTAGACATTGAGTTAAGATTGTGTTTCTGTAATACTCCCAAGGTTAAGCATAAACATTCATGTAACTTAAACAATTTTAGAAAAACAATGCATTATTGTGCTATATTGAAACAGAACAGAGCAACAAAAAGATTTAAAAAAAAAAAAAAAAAAAAACCCTGACATATATACAGAGTATATGCTGCATAGAATATACTCAGTGATAACTTGTGAAGGCTGTGCCATGGTTTTGTACTACATGGAAGTTTTGGGAGGACTGAATGGTTGGTGTACAAATCACCTGGACTGTGACATCAAAGACTTGGGTAGGTTTGGGTTTAGGCATTGAAACCCCTTTTAGTTAAAAATGTGTTTCATTTATTGTTTTCACATTGATCTGAGCTTTTAACATCTGCATCTGCATGTGCCAGCACGTTGGGACCAGGTTCTTGACCTCACAGCTGATTTGGAAACCAGTGTGAATTACACAGTGTGATATGAAACTTGTGATATGAAAGATTATGTTTTTGTTTAAAAATAAACAATCATGCAGTGTCTCACCTTTTAAGTCATTGTTTTTCAGACTTTTGCCACATTATCCCAAGACCACAGTCTTATAACCTTAAACAATTGCAATGGGTGATGCTATTATGGGTGCCATTATTTTTTTCTTAAAACCTATGTACTATTCCAAACTAGTGTTATGAAACACAATTTCTGAGGTTGACAAATATGCACATATAAGCATTTGCCCAAATACAGACACATATATAGCTTTAACATTATAGAAATATCATTTGAAATGAAATTTTCTTTAATTATGTATAACAGCAACAGTGTGATCCCCTCTGCCCATGTGACTCCCCTCTGGCAAGTTCAGCTCTTCTGTAAATCCAAAACCACTATTAAGCCCATACAGTGTTAAATGTCCAATATTCTTGACCCTGAAGGACAAGTTTTGATGGCCATCAATGCTCTGAATGATGCTGGAAGACAGAGAGTTGCAGTAGTCTACTCTGATAAGAAAAGCACATGTATGGCCTTCTCCATTATACTGATCAAACAAAACCATTATTATAGAAACAGATTAAAAACAAAAACACACAACATTACTGAAATAATTAATTGAATTAATGATTTTTTGTTGCAGAATTGATCTTCCCTGTATAAGGGAAAGCACTTGTGCATAGCACTGAGATGGTCTAAAGGTAGAAAAGTCTTAATTCTATATTTAGAATATAGCAGATATATATATATATATATATATATATATATATATATATATATATATATATTTTTTTTTTTTTTAAATAACAGCAAATCTATCATGGTGGAAAAGAAATAGGCTAACTGGTATTTGCATTTATAGGGTTTGCTCAACACCTGCCTCTAATAAGCCACGCATTCACTCTCCTTCTTTTGTTTTTATTTGCGTAAGATGGAAAAATTAGTTCCTGTCTGTCAAATCCCACACAGCTGTCACAACCAATGAAGGAGTCCATTTGTTTCTAGACATTCCCACACTGTGCATTTACACCAATACCAGGACACAGGGCAAGGTAGGCCAAAAATCAATAGAGATTGGACACAGTCCAGTTCCTGCTTCAATTCTCCTGCTAGTCACAAATTCACGCTGGTAGAACAAAACCTATAGAGGTGAGAGGGAAAAAGGCCTCTGAGTTACAAATGTATTTACAGATTTTGATATCAAAGGAAATCAATGGTAAAAAAAAAAAAAAAAAAAGGGGGGGGGGGGGGGGTTGCTGTGAAACATCAGAGCCTTGTTGTGATGTGTGAGAGGATGGCGGCCAGGGACAGGAGGGCAGGCTGGATGTGAAAGAGCAGAGCAGGGGTGTGGATGGATGGAGGAGCAGAGAGTAGGAGGGGCAGAGGGTTTTGTGCTTGGCGCAGTTCAGTGGCCATTGATTCCTAATCTCCCGAGATACA